>JBBGBA010000093.1:0-445791 GCA_038088335.1 Mesorhabditis sp. LJ9110
CCGCCCCATCAACTAATTGGGAGCCAACGGCATGGAGCGCGCCCGAGGAGAGGGCGAGACATTTTCTTTCCAGCGCGTAACCGATTGACTATGCCGTCGGTATCCCTTTAAACCACCATTCTCAAGCTGTTCAGCAGTTATCTTTTTTCTATAATCAATTTCTGCTGCGGTATTTGAGTTCGAATTAAACAGGCTAGTATATTTTTCGATCAACTATGGAAAAATTGTGAAGGGAAATAGCAAAAGCGAAGAAGTGGCCTCCCCGCAAAAGTAAAAATGACGAAAACGTGACCGTTTTCAGCAATGGGAGACCAACGAACGGGAAATCGACGCTTTGGTGTTTCGCCTCGGCACGGGCTACCATTTCGAGAACTACAGCAACCCGGGTAGGAGCCGAAGGTCTAATCAAGAACTGTTTAAACTCTAGACATCACCGACCTGGCACGTCGACTATCCGCTTCTGGTGTGGGCGGCTGCGAAAAGCCCGAACAAATCGATCCCCGCTTTCGACTACTCCAGCGCAAAGATGTAAGGCTAGATTTTGTGTCATTGTATCCAAAAAATTTCGACAAATTTCAATGACCCGTTAGGCTCTCCGCATCTTTTTATCTGAATTCCAGGGTGCCGGCCTCTTGATGATGACCGGGCCCCTGTTGATCATCTTGATTTCGTGTGACTACGAGCTCCGGCGGTAAGTGTGCTAACGGATTTTCTGTATTGCTCGTTATCCATTCCTAGCCGTCGTGGACTGGGTGATGGCATCAAAATTCATGATTTTTACCTGCAACTGGGCAATCAAATGTGGCTATTACATGCGAATGAATCAAGGCTGTGGCGGTTGGACAAGTATGGTAGGCCGGCAAGGAAGCCGGAAGCGGTTATCGATCCGGTAGATAATGCTCTAATTTTACACTGATAACAAAAGAGCCATGAATTTATTTGGTTTTCAGTCTGTCTTTGCGATTTTTGGCGACGCTCATATTGGAGAAGGACATCAGATTAAGGAGGTGAGAGCTGTTCATTTAAAGGGATCAGTTAGGCTTGACCAGGCCCGTAGCGGCACCCAAATTTGAAAATTTTGCCCCCCCCCGGTCGCCACGTTTAAAAACATCCGAATATCGCGTCAATAATAGCGCCAAAAAAAATAGCAAAAAAGCGTTTGCTACACGCAAATTCGTATGAAAACACGGGAGAAAACGCGCCGCAGGCCAAATTTTTTATGAACAATTGATTCACTAATGCAAAACCAGCGCCGCAGGCAAAAAATTTTGAAAAATAGGTTTCATAAAGTAAAAAACTGTTTGAAAACAGTAATAAACAGCGCCGCAGGCAGAAAAATTTGTAACTAAAAATCATAAGGCCCCCCTTGAAATTTTTTTGGACCTCGACCGATTTTCGGGGGGCCCGGGCCCCCCCTCCTACGGGCCTGGGCTTGACTATGGATTTTGCTGGGTAGACTTGGAATTGCCGTGCCCGCGACGCGCAATTCGCCAGCCATCGGGCCGGTATCCATTACGCAATGAAAATCCTCGCGTTTCGCGCTCTTGGTGAAATTCATAGGAAATTCATTTCCAAAAAAACTCCTGAGAAAGTCCCTTCAGGATCAAGGCGAAGCCGAAAACAAACGACTATACCCAAAAGAAGAGAGATTGCTTCGAAGCCGTCAAATGGCCAGAGTTGCTACAGAAACCTTGATCCGTGAACATCTTGCTGAATTCGGGCACCTGAGCGAACGTGAAAAGGCCATCGACACGGTAAGCATCAAATTTTCTCTGTATCCAAAAAGACTTTATTTTCAGCTATTCCTTTACGACGATGATGTTCCGCCACAGATCAACGATTTTGTGCTGCAATGGCTTTTCGCGGAGGGGTTCGAGCCGAACGGTTTTCCGGTAATTCAGAAGTTACCTATAAAAATTGATTCTAATTTTTAGAGCATCTGCGCTCTATCCCAATGGCATCTACGGATCGCACATGAAATGGTCATCTACTACAAGAAGCATGGAGTTGTTCCGGACTATTTTTGCTAGCATTGTTTTTATCGTTTGTTCGGACACCACTATCCCGTGTAAATTATGTCCCTGCGCGATTACCTTGCAGCGTACCTATCATTGCCTGTTCTCCTACATTGGTGATTTTCACGGTTCCAAATATGCCTTATCCTCCGGGTTTTTTAGGCTAGTAAAATGACAATAATTTTAATTGATATAAAAAGTAAATATCAATCAATTTAACTTCATACTGCAACAAAAGACAAGAAGAAATAAATAAATTTCAGAAGACAAAAGATCGGATCTGAACTGTAAATCTATTAACTCAATTGCTTGTGAAATCTTTCAGGCAGACAGATTTTCGTCATGGTAACGCAATATTTCTCTAGCATCAATTTAATCGCGTGGATCCATATATGCCGGGTGGCGTTTCAGACTCGATTCTCTCGATAAGGATTAGGTGGGGGGCGATGAATTGTGCAATGTTATGCAACGTGTGTCACCCTGCTGGGGGCGTGGCTTACGCTGAAATAAACAGCCCCCGACTCTTCGAACTCTTTCGGTTACTTCCTTTCTGGTTACCGCTTTTCCTGTAACCGAATCTTGTTCATTTTTCCATTCCTTTCCTTGTCTTTATTTCTAATGTTTAACAGGTTTTGAATGGATTCTTAATTTTGCACTAATGCCTAATTTGAGCCATACCTTTACTTTTAGCGGCCATGGAGGCAGAAGCTTCCACAACCTCAGATTTCCCGTTAGAGGATTTCATGGACCTCCCCTGGCACCTTCAGAAGGCCATCGTATCCGAGCTCTCTGCCTCCGATCTAATACATTTTTCCCGAGCCCACCCCCACTTTGAGCAGCTTGTAAATGACCGCCATAAGTGCTGGGACCACATCAATCTCGATGGAGATTTGCGTGTTGAGAGGGCTTTGCCGTCGGGCCGCATCCAACGGCGCCTATGGGAGTATCAGAGCGGGGAGTAAGTCTTGTTAATGGGTGCTAGGAAGACAAAAATGACCCGACGTAATCTAAAAGAGTGAATTCGAGTTTAGTTTTCATCCACTGCGGCAGCGTGACATCACAAAGCGCCAGACAACGCCGACAATGACTGTCGTTTTTTGCAAGGGCAACGAGACAGCACGCGACGAGGATGCAGCCGTGGTGCTCCGGAATGCCACAGTCAAACAGGTATATTTTTCTCACCTAAATTGTCAAAACAGAAAAGGTAGTTAAAGAATAAATTCCCAATTTACTGAAAAAAATAATTTTTCCATTTAGTTGAACTTCCTTCGTGATACCCACTTGGCCCCAGGGCTACGCGTTGGCTTCCTCCATCGACCGGGTTTCGACACAATCGACGAGCTACAATCAGTAATTGGTAGGCGCGGAACCTCAATACCCAAACACTGCCCAAATTTAGGCAAACTAAAGTGCACCGGTCTGGGCATTTATTCACTCACGTTGCAAGGCAGCACCACCGACGCGGCATTGATCGACTTCTTCCTCAAGAACCCGGTAAGGAAATATTGGAAGTGTGAAAACGGTATTTTTTTTAGCAGCTGACAACCATTTCCTATGACGTAGCCGGTCAAAGTTATTTGCATCTTCTTTCTCAACTCTATCAACCGAAGCAATGGCTGAAGATCCATGGGCATACAAATGGCATTCACGACGTCCTGTTCTCGATTACCGACACCATCATTCGGGTAGGTAGCCTTTGCTTTTTTTGGATACGAACAGCGGCTCGTTGCTGTAGAAGGGCCAAATCAATCGTATTTATAGCAATGGGAAGCTAATGCAAGAGAAATTGATGCGTGGATGGTGTGTCTCGCTAATGGAAGTGAATGGGGAGACGACGAGTTCGAGAATGTTCTCAATTTTGGTAGGTATTTTTTGGTAGTGGAACTTTTTGACTAAGCGCAAAAATCGCCTCGACCCAGCCAAAGTTTCGAGTAAAACTATTTAAGAACTCAACGAAATGGCTCGTCGCCTCTCGTACGGTAGCTTGGGCTGCTTCGAGAAACGCGACGACATCGATCCCCGTTTCCGCTTGATCCGGCGAGAAGATGTAGACTATTTTACCAATGCCTTAAAGCCATTTCTAGGGCACTGGCCTCCTGATCATGACCGGGGGACTGTCGATTATTCTGATCTCATGTGACTATCAGCTTCGACGGTAAGCCTTCGGTCGGTCGCGCTAAATTCGCATGCCAATTTTCAGCGCTCGCGGACTAGGTAACGGCAGCAAGATTCGAGAATTTTACAACGCCTTGTCTACCCTAATGTACCCGTTGCGCGCAGCCGAGACGCAAATCTGGCGATTGGAGAAGTTTGGACGACCGCCGAAGAAGCCAGAGGCAAAGGAGGTCCTCGATCAGGTATGCATTTCATACCTTAAACAGGATAGGTTCCGTTTCAGGACGTCTTTGCGATTTTTGGTGACCTGGAGGTGGGGAGCGAGGTCGATGCGGAAGAGGTGAGTCAGGCTTAAAAGTAGAAGAAGTATCCTTCTATAATATTAGCGCTTTTAGGTGGTCTTAAAAAAGTGCAAGTGCAGTAACAAAAATAAATTGCGTTCCTAGATTGAGGAGCAGCCAGAAGTGCCAGAAAAGGAGCTGGAAATGGAGGGCTTTCTTGTGGATCGCCAGAAGGCCAGGGACGCAGTACAGGCTGCGATCCGCGAGCACCTTGCTGAATTTGGCAAGCTCTCCGACCGAGAACTGGCCATCGACACGGTAGGTCAAATTATTTTTGCTGTATAATAATAATCAATTCCAGCTTTTCTTGGGCGGTGATGAGGTTCCGCAGATTAATCGCTACCTGCTCGACCATCTTTTTAATAATGGATTTGAGCCTGAGGGATACCCGGTTAGTTTTAAAACTACATAGATCCAACAAAGGTGACAAAGATTTAATTGAGCTTTAAGTTAACGAAAAAGAATCATTAAAACTGACTGACGACAAAGCCTTTTAAAGTCATAATAATCTCGATAAATTTAGAGCAAGTATTACTTTGCCGAGTGGCACATGCGGATCGGACACGAGCTCGTCGGCTACTACAAAAAGCACGGCGTCATTCCTAATTATTTTTGCTAAATAATCGTTAACATTTTTTTTATTCTACGCTATAACTTGCCTTTTGTCTGTACAAAGCCGTAAGATTCACCTTATTTTTGTGCATCCAATGGTTTGTGGGTAGATTTATTGTAATATTAATAAAAAATTACGGGTAAAACATGTCACAATCTAAACTAAAATCAATTTCCAAGCTATATAATGGGAGGATGACCATTGCGCGAAAGCATTTGCGCCTAACGACATTTGCGCTCATGCAATTGCGCCGAGACCATATGCGCGCACGACATTTGCGCCTACGACATTTGCGCGCAACGACATTTGCGCCTAACGACAATTGCGCGCAATGCCATTTGCGCGCACGACAATTGCGCTCTATGGGGGAAAGCCAACGTAGGGAGGGGCGAGAGGATTACCTAAAATGGATGTTTTTGAAGCTTTGTATGCTTGTTTAGCGATAGATAGGCTTCGTAGACGGCAAATTATCACCCCGAGCGGGTTGTTTTGGCCTTATTGAGACTTTTTGGCTTGAATTGCCGTGTTTCGGTAAAAAAACTGTAGTTACTGGGTTTGCCTCAATTTTCTCACGGTTTCTTATGTTTTCAGCCACAATACTGTTGCGAGCACGAAATGCTTGTTATAAAACAGCGTTTGGAGACCAGAACGCCGAGAAAAACGCCTTGTTTACGGGTAATGGGTTTTCCAGGTAATCCGAAAATGGCTCTAAAAACCTTTCCACGGCGAGTTTATACCCTTCTCACATTAGAAATATATATTCCGATCGTTTCCCGTATGTAGAGACAAGAAACTGCATAAAAAATAGTGGAAAACCTGCTTTAGAAGAGAAATAGCTATTAGAGTCTGAGAATGCCCTAGAAGGCCGAAATGACCTGACCCAGCCGGTAATTTATGGCCTAGTAGGTCGGACTGCCGCTAAACTACCATAATAACACTAGAAAACCTATGAAAACAACTATTTTACCTCCACTTTTTGTAAACCTTTCCTCTCTCCCTACGTTGGCTTTCCCCCATAGAGCGCAATTGTCGTGCGCGCAAATGGCATTACGCGCAATTGTCGTTAGGCGCAAATGTCGTTGCGCGCAAATGTCTTTGGCGCAAATGTCGTTGGCGCATATGGGCATAGGCGCATTTGCATAAGCGCAAGTGTCGATGGCGCAAATGCTTGCGCGCAATGGTCATCCTCCCTATATAATTATTGACAGCAATACGCGTTAAAAAATAAACAACTAGTCCTATTTAGATTTTAGTTTTTATCAACAAAAACAAAAACAAACATCGATGCAGAAACGCAGGCCGTTTCGGGGCACCTTTTTCCACTGAAAAGGAGGTCTTTTTGGAGGTCGAACTTGTCTCTGTGCTCTGTCCTTCCGGGTTTTCTGAGCAAGAGAAGCGCGAAAGAGGGCCCGGGGTCACCGCCCAGCGATAAAAAACCACCCGCTTTCCCGGAAAAAAACTAGCCGGTTTTGTTTGTGTTTCTTTGCCGCTTTTTTTACTTCGTCTTTGTAAATAACGCCTGAGTTTGCTTTACTGAACAAACCACAAGTCAATTTTATAGTTTACTTGCTGCGCCTGAAAACTTCGTTGCGCATTCAAACACAAACCTCGAATGACTTTTTGAAAGTTTTGAATTACAAATCGTCTTTAGAAATAATTTTGGCTGAAGAATTGTTTTTTTCGAACGAATAAATGATGTCTAAATAATTTAATATTGAGCTGCAAGTAAAAATAATCTTTTTTGCGGCAAAAGTACAAAGGAACGTTTCACAATTCTAGGCTACGCAAGGCTCCGGCGCGCGCCTTTTTTAGCCTTTAGAATTTCGCTTTTGGTTTTTTTTATTCTTTTTGAAATTCGATCGATCATTGAAATATACTTATCTTTCAGCCTTCCACAATGGCCGCCAGCGAGGCTTCAGCCTCGAATGTCTTTTCGCTGGACAACTTCATGCGCCTCCCCATCGAGGCTCAAGATCTCATCTTGTCGCAGCTGTCCGAGGCACCCTCCAATATTCTCAGCTGCTCGAATGCCGACCCAAATCTGGAGCAAATCATTCGAAACCATCTAAAACATTGGGATGTGGTGGACTTTGAAATGGTGAATGGGCTTCGGATTGCGGCAGCTAAACAACCTGGTTGCTCGCGCTCGTGCAAGTGGAGTCATGGCTTTGAGAGGTGAGTCTTTTATTTTTTAATAGTATTAATAATAGTTTGCGTTTTAATGGGACAAGATCCCGCTGAAAAAGTCCTTGTTTCACAATTTCAAGTGTGTAGTTTTTTTGCAAAAATATCGGCGTTTTAGCACTGAGGAACGAGATAAAGCTGCTGCTGTCTTTCTCCAAAACTCTCGCGTCAAGAAGGTATTCGCAGTCTATTTTCCAAGATTAATAAAGACTTTAGCTGAAATATGCTAGCCGCAGTCATTTTTTCGACGGATTCCACGCTGATTACCTTGTCGATCCAAAAGTCGACTCGGTCACGCAACTGCAAGAATTCGCAGGTATGCAGACTTTCGCCCAAAGTGAGGAGGAGAGAGAATGACAGAGAGAGCGAGAGAGAGAGAGAAAGAGAGAGAGAGAGAGAGAGAGAGAGAGGAGAGAAGGTTAGTGTAGCCTTTCGTTTAGACAAGCTAAAATGCACGGGCCTCAGTCTACACAACATCGACGATACCTTGGCTGAAAAGTCAGCCTTGCTCGAATTCTTCATCCAAAACCCGGTACTTAATTTACCGGAGCAAGAAAACATAACGTTTTTTTTAGAAAATCACAACTGCCAATTTCTTCATAATCGGTGAAGAGCGTCTTCAGCTTTTGACCTCAATGACGCAGCCGCGGATGAAGCTGCAAATCCGCGGCGATCGGTATCCGGAAGCTATTTTTGACAAGCTCTTCACGATCGCTAATACCGTCATTCAGGTAGCTACCGTAGGCCAATGACCTATGAAAAGTCTTTCAGCAATGGCAAAACAACCAGCGGGAGATTGATGCGTGGATGGTTTGCCTGGAGACTGGCGATGTATTGTTGAATGATGATCGGAATCATGGTAACCTGGATAGCTCATTTAGATCTTTCATGATATTTTAGCACTACATAAATTCGCACAAAAATTTGCTGACGGTCGGCCGGGTAACTTCGAGCAGGACAACATTGACCCCCGATTTCAGCTGATCCAGCGAAAAGATGTGGGTTAAAAGACTAAAAGAAAGCGAAAATGTATCTTTATTATCTAAAACATTTCTATATGTATGAGTTTATGTTATGTTTAGGGCTCCGGCTTGTTAATTCTGACTGGAGGGTTGTCGATAATCCTGATCTCCTGTGACTACCAGCTACGACGGTAAGGAGAGTCCTTACATTAATCATGTAATTTCTACTTTAAACTATGCCCTGATAGGCTCCTCTTTCGCAAAATACTTTCTTTAATAGTATCAAATAAAATAATATCTTTTATTTCCAGCTCCCGCGGACTTGGTCAAGGCACTCAGGTTCAGCTCTACCACTACGAGATGCACCTGCCTATGGAACGACTTTACGAGGCCGAGTCGAAATTGTGGAAATTTGAAGAAGCCAAGAAGGAAGAAGAAGAATCCTTCAATTTTATATTTCATTAAAATACACTAAAAACTGCGTAAATTACAAATTTCTTAGAGCAGCCAAGAAAATGATGCAGCCGCTTCAAAGTCTGTGGGGGAAAGCCTTCGAGCAGATCTCCAAAAAGCGCAGAATAAAGTCGAAGAATTAGTCCGGGACTACGTTAATGAGTTTGGCAAGGTGCCAGAGCGGGAGCTGGCCATCGATATGGTAACAATAAATTTTTTTATTGCATTAAAACCCTCTTTTTTAGCTCTATCTCGCTGAAGAATACGAAGAATTCGACGAGGCGCCAAATCTCAACATTGGCCTGTTCGCCGAGCTCTTCGATCGCGGATTCGAGCCGGAAGGTTATCCGGTAAGCCGTTTTACACAGCTCATAAAATTCAAATAAATTCAATTTCACCCAACAAACCATTAATATTCCAGAGTTACTACGAGGTCTCCTGGTGGCACCTAGGCAGTACGCGCGACTTCGCTAATCATTACAAAAATCACGGAACGATCCCAAATTATTATTTTTGAGCTCTTTTTGTTTGTGCTGCCACTTGGCCCTCATGCTCATTTTGATGTTTATATCTATCGGTTGTTGTTTCTCCGTTCAATAAAGTTAAGAGTTCACGGAATGCCAAAATACATTTTTAAAATCCATACAAACATAAATACATAGAATATACGGTTTGAATAGATTGTTGAAATTTTTGTTTGGCTTGTTGGTAAGATTACGAGTATCAGCGTAGGTGTCCTATCATTAATGCGTAAAAACATATGCCCAAAAAGTGCGGCAAAGTGGGTGTCGGCCTATCAAGGACGCAGATGTGCAAATTCGTTGGGGCCAGGGGGTTGCGAAGAAGAACTCTAGCTCATTTTTTCACTTGGTCGGTGATTAGCAGTAGAATATCTACCTTTTCCGCTTCCATTTAGTCTGACCAAATAATCATGCCAATTTCCAGATATCTGACATGGCTCCAAGCCACCCAAGAAATTGCTTGGAGCCCCACCACATGGTGCGTCTCCCAACCCAAGGCCACTCCTCCGTCTTCTCGAAATTGTCCCCATCGGACCTGCTCAACTTCTTCCGAGTCCATCCAGCGTTTGCCAAGATTGCACGGGGTTGCCATAAGAGATGGCACCACATCAGTCTTGGAAAAGACGCTCTCCTGGTGGAAAAGTTGGGCCGAGACGGTCGGGTGCAGCGCCATTTATGGAACTATTCGATGGAGGAGAGGTGAGAGGCTAAGGATTGTATCATTTTGTTGCTTCAGCCATGCGCTCGACGCCGAGCTCCCCTTCGTATTTCACACACTAACAAAGGCCGAACTTCGGAAAATAAATTCTACTCCGTCGGTATCGTTTTTGACGGAGAAGGATGAAGGACAAACGGATGAGGATGCTTTGATATTTCTGCGGAAGGCATCCGTTGCAAGAGTAAGTGTTCATATTGCTCTCTCTCTCTCTCTCTCTCTCTCTCTCTCTCTCTCCTCGAGCAAACAATCCCAATTTTTAGCTCGATGGGGCCACCGAGGATCACCTTAACATCGGGCTGAAAGTCTCATTTCTCCACTACCCAAAATGCACCTCCATCTCAGTGCTGCAAACATTTTCCGGTAAACCCCTATTAAATTTTCAGACACACTTTACCAGTTTCGATCACTTTTATGTATTTGACTTTTTCAGAAAACCTCAACATCACCGCGGTGACACTCGGTCACGAAGAAGCATGTACCATCCATTCCAATGCACAGCTTTTCGAATTTTTTCTTGGGAATAAGGTATATTTCAAGAAACGGTAGGACAGACACGTGTCTAGAAAATTACCACAGCGAACTTCTCGGTTTTCGGAAGCCAAGAGTTTCGTAAAGCGGCAGAATTACGGCAGCCCAAGCAGTGGATGAAGATTTACGATCACGGTGAGGGGATTGAGGATGAGCTCTATGCCGTCGTTGAGGAAGTAATTCAGGTATGTTTTAAAAAGGTCACCGTAACTAACTAAGCTTTTTCCAGCAATGGGAATGCAATGAGCGAGATGTCGATGCCTGGATGTTATGCCTTGAGTCTTCTGAAAGAAATGATGTGCTTTATGAAGGT
This sequence comes from Mesorhabditis sp. LJ9110, assembly GCA_038088335.1. Lineage (NCBI taxonomy): Eukaryota > Metazoa > Nematoda > Chromadorea > Rhabditida > Rhabditidae > Mesorhabditis > Mesorhabditis sp. LJ9110. Next base: position 10,764 of record JBBGBA010000093.1, read on the forward strand.
AGGTAGCGTGAGTAGGGGGAAGTGAATATTTTTGTTTATTTCAGCGATCTATGGCATGGCTGCACGTTTGGCCGCGGATAGATCCGGGAGTTTTCGACGAGAGGTACCATCGTGCATTCAACTTATCCAAAGGAAAGACGTACGTCCGGTCTATTTTCGATAATATTGCTTCAGAGTACTGGATTACTCATATTAACGGCCGGACTATCGGTATTATTGATTTCCTGCGACTACGAATATCGCAGGCACGTCTTTTACTAGGACTTCACTTTTGATACAGGCCTCATTAGGAGATACCTTTTCAGAAAACGAGGCCTTGGATTCGGGAGCCTGGTTCAGGCATACCACAGAAGGCTGATACGCTCTGGCGTGCAGCAGCTAGAGAAGGTAGAAGCGGATATTTGGCGCTTCGCCCGCTTCGGACTGCAGCCGGAAATCGATGACGACACCGATGAGGTAGACCAGGAGTACAAATGCAGTTACATTTTGCTTAGGAAATCACCAAGGGCTTGTACGACTTCAACTTGGACGACCGCGCACAGCAACGTGAGTTCGCCAGAAATACCAATTTTTTTAGGTCATTCGCTCTCAGTTGGAGCGCCTAAACGACCTGCTAAAAGGCGCCAGATCAAACGTGGAATCACGACTGAGATGCTATAAGGCCAATTTTAGCAATGTACCACAACGCGAGCTGATCATTGACACGGTGAGTAATCTTCTGCTATTTTGTTACCTGACAGTTTTCTCGTAGGGACTTTAATCCAATTAAACATATTTAGCTTTTCCTCGGCTCCGGTGCGGCTTCACACGTCAACCACGCGCTTCTCGACCACCTCTACCGTAACGGTTTTGAACCAAGCGGCTTTCCGGTATGTTTTTAATTAATTACGGTTATCACATTTTTTTTGTTGATTTTGTTGATTCCTTAAGAAATTAAAACCTTTTTACAGGATGCACACTACATGAAGGACGAGCAGCACAAAGTACTCCATGAATACATTGACTACTACAAAAAGCACGGGTCTATCACGAGTTATTACTGCTAACAGTCTTTATTGAATAAAAGTATTTTTCTACACTTTCACGAAAATTTATGAAAATTTCGCGAACCCCACGAGGCTAAAAACTAGCAAAAAACCGGGGTTACCAGGCAACGCTTCCCCTCGTGAATGATTTGTACTCGCCGGTTTGCAACACGCCCTGAAAAGAAAATAGGAATTCGGGTGCATTCTTGCTGATGTCGTCACGTAGAGCATCTCCTTCAAAATGATTCATTCGAACGTTTCCTTTCTTAGAAAAAGGACGAGAAAGACCGAGAGACTAACATCATTTTCCGAGTAGCCGGCCTTGGAACCTGTTTCGGAATGGGGTTGCGCTCTTTGGATTTGGTGATTGCTTCCCGTTTTTTGGCGGTCACCGAACGGACGAGTTGGAGCATTGTTTGATTGCTCTCCTTTTACCATCTTACCTGAAGGTTCGATTGCTCAATTTTGCGAAAGTATTACAAGTGGTTTTTTACGTCTTCCGGTTCTTCACAACGTCGTAACTAGCGCCAATGTCCATTTTTCTTTCTTGATAAAATTTGTAAAACAATTTGGTAGTTTTCTATTGAGACTTTTCGAAGTTATTTTTTCTTTTAATACGTGCAGCTTTACTTTCTATTTTCAGCCTCAGCCATGGACCTACAAGCTTCTACAAGCCTTGATAAATTCCAAATAGAAGACTTCCTATCCCTACCCTGGCACCTCCAAAAAGTCATCATCTCTGAGCTGTCACCTTCTGACCTCCTAAATTTTGGTCGCGCCCACCCGGACTTGCTACAATTAGCTCTGGACCATCAAAAACACTGGGAAATCGTGGAAAATGGCGATGAACGCCTGGTTGTTGAGAAAAAGTCGAGGGCAGGGCGGATGCAGCGGAGGATATGGGATTATCTGGGAAATTGGTAAGTGAAAAGCCAAATTGAAAATTGTCTATCAGGTAGATTGTCATATTAGAAACGTTCTAGCGTCAAACCATGTTTTCTTTTTCTTCAGCTATCACCCGATGAGAATGGAAGAGATCAGAAGGAAACAATCAACCCCCACCTACATTGTGCTATTTGTTGAAAATTGCAAAAAGCAGCAGGAAGACGATCTCGATATCCTGATACGAAATTCTAAAGTTAAAAGGGTAGCTTAACCCTGTTTTTCTATAATCTTATTCATTTTTAGATGGATTACGCCACGCTGAAACACCTCAATATAGGACTGCAAGTCGATTACCTCTATCAACCCGATTTCGCCTCAATAGAACAGCTCCAGGAACTTGCTGGTGGCTCCTGACTTTATTTTTGGACAGCAATTTTTCAGACAGGCTGAAAATCGTAGGCCTTGATGTTCAGGCTACAAAGGTCGAGGCGCTGGGCAAAAATGGCGAATTTTTCCGTTTTTTCATTGACAACCCGGTAAGTAAGAGTGCATGAAAAGTTTTGAAAGGCGCTTTTAGAAAATCACGACCGCCAATCTCTACGTATTCGGCCAAAGCCATCTGCATCTTATACCGAAAATGCAGCAAACGAGGCAATGGATGAGAATTTGCGAGCACACGAGCGGCATCCACGAAATATTATTTTCGGTTGTCGAGGAAATCGTTCAGGTTCAGTTCTTCATCCAAACCCAAAAAAAATAGTCGAAAATTCGGCTAACCGGCGCGAATGACTACATAATTGGCAAAATAACTTTGAAACCATGCAAAAAGCCTACGACACTCGGGATTCCCAAGCCGTCTCCGATCCAAGTACTAACCGAGCCCAACGTTGCTTAACTTGGCAGATCGGACGGGATGCCGTGCTTTCAACGTGGTATGGTCGTAGGCGAAGGGCGTTAGGGAGAACCGGGCTAAACGCGACTGGGCGGGGAGACTGCAGAGAGAAGCGAGTGCGCAGACAGCGTGCCGGTCACAGCAGAAACGCCCGAGCCAAAATAGTTCTTGGGTAGTAAAAGTTTGAATGTCGAGAATAGCTTAATAAGCTTTCGTTCACCTGATAATATGGCGCATTCTAGCAATGGGAAGCGAACGAGCGCGAGATTGATGCATGGATGGTGAGCCTAGAAACTCGGGACGACCTTGGCGATGACGCCTTCGAGAATATTCTCAACGTTGGTAAAATCAACTGTTGATTATATTTGGTACCTCATTTCAGAGCTCAATGACATGGCGCGGAAGCTGGCGTACGGTAGTTTGGGCAGTTTTAACGATCGTGCGATCGACGAGAGGTTTCGGTTGATCCGGCGTAAAGATGTAGGCTTACATTAGATCTGTTGCTCGCTAATCTACTACTCTTTTAGGGCACCGGTCTCCTCATTATGACAGGAGCATCGTCGATCTCACTTTTTTCGTGTGACTACCAGTATCGTAGGTTAGTAACTTTCAACTGCCTGGACTTGAAGTCCATTTTTCAGGCTTCGCGGCCTCGGCTTCGGAAAACAAATTCGAGCCTTTTTCGACGAGTTGTGCGCCCAGATCTACGAGCTTCATTTTACGGAGGCTCAACTCTGGCAAGCCGGACAATTCGGGGCGCTGCGACGCAAGCCGCCGCCCGCACAAGAGATCATCGATCAGGTAGCTTGAAGAGAAAAGCTAAATTCTACGAAAGTTATACGAATCGTTTTAGGACGTCTTCTCAATCTTTGGTGAGCTGGAACCAGGTGCAAAGGCTGATGAAAAGCATCAAAAGGTACGGGAATATATGAAAAGTCGGCTTCTTTGTTGCGAGACCATTTATCTAGGTGTTTTTCTAGGGATCCGTAGAGGTAGAAGATCACGGGAGGGCCTGTCAGGATCAGGAAATGATGGACAGAAGGGCTGCAGCGCTTCAACAGATCGAAGAGTTACTGAAAAAGCATACAGCCGAACTCGGCCAACTGCCCGAACGCGAAATGGCGCTGGACACGGTCAGTGGAAAAGGGAACAGTTCGGCAAAAAATGCTTTTTGATATAGGTTTTACCCTGTTAATTAAGCCCGACCTCGACAGGGCCTTTCCTAGAATGGTTTTTTATTTATAGCTCTACCTTGGTGGCGCAGCAGAGCCAGACCTGAACCGACGACTTCTGAATAACATTTTCTACGAAGGCTTCGAGCCGAGTGGTTTTCCGGTCCGTTTTTTTTATGGGATGATGATGTTGCTATTCTTGATGTTTTAGAGTCATTACTACTTTGCTGATTGGCAGACGAAGATGGCGTACGAATTCTTCCAATTTTACAAAAAGTATGGGAAAGTGCCGAAGTACTATTGGTAGATTTGTGACCAGTTTTTGCATGTGATTTCCATGACCTCGTAATACTCAACGGGTTTTTTCTACCAAACAGCTATGATCTATTTAGGTGTTGTGAATAAATTTATATAAAAATGTATACTTTATTACATCCATTTTCTTCACTTATGCACATCACAATCGAGGGGCGGCTTCACCGGCCGGTCTGGCACTTCTTCGGGGAGGGAATCCTTTAAAAAAGCTTTCATAAAGCTTAAAAACACTTACAGTTTCCCTAGATATTGACAAGCTGGGTGGGGAGGATTTGTGAATTGTTGATTGTTCAGAGGCTGGAAATTAGGGGGAAATTTTAGAAAATACAGATCCTACCAAACTGTGAGCTTTTCGAGTCTCTTCTTCGAATGTCCTCCTCGGAGATGACGGGTAGGTGGCTTTCATCTACCGTCCAGGTACTTGGTGTCTAAAATTTTGCTTGCCATCGAGGTAAATCTATTGAGCGCCTCTCTCTCTTCTCTTCTCTCTCTCTCTCTCTCACGTTGAACGCTACGAAGAAAAGTTCGATCGACAAACTTACCTTCCCCTTTTCGTCACAATCTGAACTGTTCGGATATGTCGTCCCGCAATCATGAACATTTAATGACGACGCAAACGAAGAGTTCCTTAATACGAAATATTCGGCTACATTTTTAATAGAGGTGGTACCTGCTCGGCGGTGACCTATGAAAATCACTGGCAAACATCGAGCTCATCGAACGCTTTTTCCGAGCGCTAGTGGGGGTTGAACCGCTGGAAGCTACAGAATCTCGTGCTTTTAAGGTATAGATCGATACCTCTACGTTTCTGCTGGTGGCCGATAAAGGCGCCGGACTGGCGCCTGAGTCGACCCAAAGCACCGAGCTTCTTCTCGGCGAGTTTGTTCAGGAAGTCTGTTGAGCCGTTGACACTAAAGCTTATCTGCTACTCCACGAGTTTTGGGTTCCAGTTTAGGTAGGATTCAGCGTAGGTTTAGGCTTAGGTTACTTTGGGCCGTAAGAGCGTACTTCAATTCCCTTCCCAACCGGCCACAACTTTTGTATTTCCACTCCCCCGTGTTCCTGGAGACTGGCAAGGTATATAAAAATGCTCGTCTTGACCTGACGAGCATTTTGTTGTACATTACAGCCCTATATCACACGGGGGAGCAGAGTTACATCCGATTAAGCTACGACCGATACCTCTCTTTTGGTTTCAGCTTCTCCACCGGCACCACATCATCCCCTTCCAGCTCGTCCCACATCATCTTTGCCTCATTCTCATGGATTCGGATGTGTGGGCGCACCATGTACTCGTCGTCCTCCGTCGCCCTGGAATGATAAAAAGATGAAAAAGGGTAAAGCGAATCAACCAAAATAGCTAGGCCACTCACATAAATTTACAGCTCCCCTGCTGCGGGTTCGGGGCCCTGGCGGCACTCTCGGCTGTGTAGAGGGGTTCCGGATGTGAGGTTTCCCACCTAAAAATAGTAGATGCAATTTAATAGTAACAATAATAGCAATAAATATGTTTGTTATACATACCAAGGATCCCTCGCCTCAGGTGGGAATTTCCCGTACGCATCGTCAACCACAGAGAAGGCCACCTGAAGGTTTCGATCCAAAATCCAGTTACATTCGAAATCATCGTCGTCCTCGCCGAGTGGATTTAAGAGCACTTCTGCTACCTAAAACATTTAGTACTTGACGAAGTCGTCGACAAGAGCCTCAAAAGCTCGTGCTCACCTTCATCCACCCAACAAAACATACAAATTGCAGAATTGTCATTATCGGGATGTAGATGTCTATCTGTGCCGTGAATAAAGTTTCAAGATCAAAGTAACCCTACCGTTTTTGGCATCGCTGTAATATCCTGGCGAGTCGATAGGTCGAGGTATTGACGGCTGAACAGCGCAAGGAAGAAGTAGGTTCTGATGGCGATGTGGATCACCTAACATCAAAATTCTTACCCAGAAAAGAAACATCGATACCTGAGTATAGACCAATGGGACAGGTACCCAATCATACATCGTTAGGTTCATTACATTGACACGAAATTGGCGTAGTTTCTAGGTACCAGAAAAGTTAAGTTTTCCGGCCGTACAAGTATTACCTCGAGTAGATCTATCAGCAAAATATCGGAGGATATTAACCCCTCTTCGCGTGATGTTCGACATAGGCAAAAAGCCCAATGCATCGGTTGCCAATACCTTTAAGGCTTTTAAAAGGTATGCTTTAGGATCATACTTAGCATGTGGCGATGGTACATCATTAAAGACCATTAATTCATTCTCAGTCATTAGGCCTAAAGATATAGAAGTTTCAAGACAGTCCACGATTACCTGCCGTAACCAAATGTTGCATCGTTGGAAATCGTTTCTTGACCGATGCTGATATGTCACGAAATACCAGAGCTTGGGTAAGCACCAGATACCTTAAATGGATTGCTAAACCATAGCATCTGAATAACGCGACTTAACAAGACTTACTTCAGCTTCACTTAATGCTAGCTTACCTCATTATATTTCTCCTTACAACCCTCGCCCGCTCATCGGCACCACGAATCAGACACGAGATCAATAACATAGGGCTTAAAATTTTATACATAACTTTACACTCCTTGTCATACCTATCAACCCATCCCACATTCATGAAAACATCCCACCAACGCGTGAATACTGTCGATACATAGAATCCGAGCATGAATGTGATTGGGATATAGTCGGAGTAGGCGTAGAAGAATACACATAAATCTTCGAAAACACTGAAAGGTCAACGTTTCCGGTTTTGGAGAAATTCCGACATTCTCTGGTGCCCGGTCAGCACCTGCCGATAGGTCATCGACATCATGGTGTACACGGCCAGCCAAGCCAACAGCTCGGTCCACACGCTTTTCCAGACTAAAGAGATAGGTAAGGAAAGGTAATGATGCTGCTAATAATTTTTTTAGGTACGCCTAAGCTTTTTTGTTTCTAGTATAAAAAGCGATGGACGTTTAAGGTAAGCAAAGCTTAGGACTTAAGCTTTGCTAAAGTATACTCGGCTTCACACCGACCTGCGACAATTTAAACACTTAAAGCATGGAACCCAAAATGAGGGATCGAAAATTGGAAGGAGATATTGATAGTGTTTGCTCGCCTGACGCAAAATTAAAACCGTCCTTAAAATACCTAATAAGTATAAAGCTGAATACCCCACGTAACCCTCTTTTACACAAAAACCTCAAAACAATTCAAACCATACCAGACCCCTTCCACCTGAATAACAATTTGTACAGACAGAAAAATGACGATGTTGAGACGTCCAGCGAATACGTAACGGTCATCTCCTCAACCGAAACAAATATTTTTAGCCCCAACGCGATGGCCGCCCGCGTGCTATCGGCCAACTGTTAGGGGAGGAAAAAGCATGCGGAAGATGTAGCGATCGCCCTGTTCGAACGGATTTGAATATCAATGCCACACACACGACCCCCTCGACCCCCAGCCTGCCGCCTTTCCCGTTTTTCCGCAACACCCGGCGACCCTTTTTGTGAGTGCAGCGGGATTCGGGGTGGTGCGTGTGGACTCGAGTGTCGTCCACGTCATACTTGAGGATTAGGTATCTAGGTGTGACTAGGTGTGTGGATCTTAGGGGATCTGACTCATAAACTGGGCGATTTTTACGTTGTACCTAGGAAAAATCGAACGATATCAGGTTTAAGCTGAAAGTGAGGAAGGTTTGATAAAGCGAGCTGTCGTCTGGGTTTAGGTAGAAGCTTACAAAGTTCGCAGGATATCATGCCATCCGCAATAAAAAGCAACACAAAAGCAGCAAAAGGTCTACGGCACTCGGGATTCCCAAGCCGTCTCCGATCCAGAGTACTAACCGAGCCCAACGTTGCTAACTTGGCAGATCGGACCGGATGCCGTGCTTTCAACGTGGTATGGTCGTAGGCGAGGGGAGGGAGGGGTAGGGCTGTTGATGAGAAATAGCTAGGCCAAAAAGCCGCGTTTGGTACTGCGTGACCACCTGAGTGATCCCACGAGCTAAAAAGGCCCTTCCCTAATCCTCCCCTCGCCTACGACCATACCACGTTGAAAGCACGGCATCCCTTCCGATCTGCCAAGTTAAGCAACGTTGGGCTCGGTTAGTACTTGGATCGGAGACGGCTTGGGAACCCCGAGTGTCGTAGGCTTTTGCAGGGTTTCAATGTTATTTTGCCCATTACGACGTCATTCACGCCTTGAGACGAATTTTCAGCCATTTTTTGTGTTTGGATTTGGCCGAATACATACCGAGTGTCAGCAAGGTTTGCTTAAACCTTTCTCAAGCTACCGTACCCATCGATCACGAGAACAGCAATTAGCCCTCTCCCCACAGACAACCCCCTACCGGGGATTTCCGCCCGATTATGGACCGCCAATATCCAAGGCATGGGCGCCAAAAAAAGGTCTCGAGGATCAGCCGTCTCCCTGGGTATCACCCGGTTTCACGCCTTCCCCCTTCTCCATGTCAAGTTTTCGCCCATTTTCATTCCGGCCGCGCGATCCATCCGCGCTCGTCCCGTTATCTTTCACGGCTAGGCCGCCGTTCTTTATTCGCCACCACCGCCCGAGGGCACGCTCTTTCCCGGCCACAACTACTTTTTGAGGAGGGGGAGGGGGCTAGAATGTGCCCCTGCGGTTACCGTAGTAATGGGATATTGGCTGGGTTGCAGTCCCGGGGGCCTGTCGAACGGCCACTCTGCCCAGTTTTATACCTTGGAATCCCATTCACGCGTCGGCTTTTTAAAGCGGCTCTGGCAGCACACCGATTACGGCATTTTGGAGGCCGGGCAGAGACGCAGAGTTCTGTCTGCGTCTCTCCTCTGGGCGCGCTCTTCCTTTCCCTGCCGCGACGCCCCCGACCGCGACGCTTCCACGAATCGTGGAAAAAGGGGCCTGCTGCTAGAGCCCCTTTAAAGGGATGTGCAAGGTGCGCTTAAGCAGCTGATCCCTTACAAACGTTCCTGACTTTCTATTTCCTGGATGGATTAAGGCACCTATAGCGGGTGCCTCAAAAAAAAGTACCTCGGCTAGCCGTCCGAAGAAAGCTCGGCTTGTGGTGATTTTTAATATTTACTTTTAGTAAGTCTGGACGCCTTTTACGTTACTTTCCTGCTGGAACGACATTATTGTCACGACCCGGTCGTCGAAAAACGAAACAGATTACTTTAAAAACATCAAAAAGCCTACGACACTCGGGATTCCCAAGCCGTCTCCGATCCAAGTACTAACCGAGCCCAACGTTGCTTAACTTGGCAGATCGGACGGGATGCCGTGCTTTCAACGTGGTATGGTCGTAGGCGGAAAGAGGGACAAGGAAAGGCGTTTTGAAACGGCATCGTCGTCAATCATTTATGCTTCTTAACAGCTTCGGAGGCCCGCCCATTGCCGATCAGAATCTCGAATTACAAAATCTCGAATGACAGAATCTCGAATGACAAAATCTCGAATGATTAGAATCTCGAATGATCAGAATCTCGAACGATTAGAATCTCGAATGAACAGAATCTCGAATGATTAGAATCTCGAACGATCAGAATCTCGAATTTACAAAATCTCGAATGACAGAATCTCGAATGACAAAATCTCGAATGATTAGAATCTCGAATGAACAAAACTTCGATCCAGGAAAGCACAGTTTGGATGAAAATTTCCACTAGCGGCCTAGTAATTGAACCCAAAGTTTTTCTATGGAGGTTTTGGCAATCAATAACTGTAGCAAAGAAAAGTCTAAAAGTTTAAGACTTCAAGAATTTGAGCCCTTTGCGTCGAAAAAACGAATTTTCGACTTAACGCTAATGTTCTTCATTATCATTTGTAAAGCGTGATGCTCAAAAAGGACCATCCCTCGGCAGGGCATACTCACAGCCTACTAGCTTCTATCTAAGACAAAAAATCTATGCTGGATCGAGCCAGACGAAACTAGATTAGGATATCAGTGGGAATCCTGGCATTCGAGATTTGTTCATTCGAGATTTTGACCATTCGAGATTTTGTCATTCGAAATTCTGTCATTCGAGATTTTGTAAATTCGAGATTCTGATCGTTCGAGATTCTAATCATTCGAGATTCTGTTCATTCGAGATTCTAATCGTTCGAGATTCTAATCATTCGAGATTCTAATCATTCGAGATTTTGTCATTCGAGATTCTGTCATTCGAGATTCTGTCAATTTACCCGGCATCCCGTCCGATCTGCCAAGTTAAGCAACGTTGGGCTCGGTTAGTACTTGGATCGGAGACGGCTTGGGAATCCCGAGTGTCGTAGGCTTTTTGATTGTTTCGCAAATTGACCTTGGGATTTGCCCCAATTTTATGCAATTTTTGTATTTTTCAATACACTCTTTATCACGTCCTCTCCCCCTACCACCACCACCACGAAACCCTGCCACCGTTCTGTGCTTCGTTCCTTCGTTGAGCTATGACTACGCGGTGTGTGTCGTGCCGGTGCGCGTTCTGAATGTTTATGGGCGTGGGGCGTAGCGGTAAGCGAAAAAGGGGTGAGTGGGGGCAGCAGCAAGACGGGATTGTCGCATAAACGGCTATGCCTCTCGCAGAAGCCATTCCCCGCATCTTTTCTGCTCTCCCCACAGATAGCCGCACAGCGCTTAACCAATTTTTCAGGTAGGGTAGGGTTGGGTTGGTTGGGTGGATGGCATAGATAGGGGGAGGCTCGCTGTAAATATCGGACTTATTTTCTGTGGCTTCTAGGGGTTTTGCGGATTTTTGGGTGTGGCTGCGGGGTATTTGAGAGATCATTTTTTAAAGGGACGGGCAAGGGAGGCAATGGATTTTTATTTTACCGCGACGCGCAACGCGCGAGCTTGCACTCGCATTGGGTAATCGGTGTGGGGTAGGTGTAGCATTGGACGCGTCGTGCCAAAAAAGATCGGGATGCCATTTGCATGCCTTGCCAGTCCCTTTAAAAAGAAGCACTTCAAACCATGTCGCTCCTAAAATTTCTCAAGACGTTTCTGCTAGCTTGCCCTCTTTACAGGGAACGGCAAAGCATTACGATGAGTTTTTTCACTATGGATTCTCTATCAATTTGCCCGCCCGCGACACGCAACGCGGCGCGCCCTGAGTTGCGTGTCACAATCGGGGAAAATCCATATGGAAACCATACCTTGCCGTTTCCTTTAACCATCTTCTTTGTTGTGGTTGAAAGGGTTTTTCATAAAACCAAGTAGATGGAAAACTCGTTAGACAGTTTTTCTTATTGTTTTGAAGCGATTCATTCATTCACTCCCCCCCTCTCTCTCTCTCTCTCTCTCTCTTCCAACGGCCACCCCAACCATGATCATTCAATTTCCTCCGCCCTAATGCTCCACCAAACGTTTTTACAGCCCTCACGGTCAATCAAGCGACCGCCAACCAAACCTCGATACAGTATTACAACCCACTTGACCTCGATTTTTTTCCTTCCTCCTCCTAATAAGGAACTGCCAATCACCCCTCCCCGCCCCTTCTCTTTGTTGCGAGATCGAGCTTGAGGGGTATAGGGGTTCGGGGGCACACGCTTCACTTAATAAACGAATTAACAGCAAAAAGCGAGCCGTCTCTTGTGGCTTCTCGTGCTCCTCGCAAAGGCGAGCCGCCACCCGGGCGCCATGCCAAAAAAGTTGTGCAGCGGCTGGGGTGTTCGCTGGGGGTTCGGGTCGACTCGTCGGGAGGAAAGGAACGGATTTTCGGATTTTTTTGCTCCTTTTAAATGTGGACTTATGCCCGATACCTTTTTCACCTCTATATACCGACATTTTACTTTATTAAATTTTCGACAATTTTTTTCGGTTTTGTACTTCGAATTTTTTGCATTTTTATGACTTCCTCGGGCCTTTAAAACCAACAAAAACCATATCGAATTTGAATTGCCAGTGCAATTTCTAATTTAGCCACGCCCGCGACACACCACGCGTCCTTTCCTTTGCGTAATCGGTTGCGTTTGCATCCGCGCTGCGTATCGCTGGCGCGTCCACAGCCCGTCGAATTATAAATTCCTGAACGATTTCTGCTATCTTGCCCCGTGAATTTTTCTGACTGGATCCTGTAAGAAATTTGCCGTGCCCCTGACCCACGGCGCATCCGCGACTGGTGACACGTCTGGTATTCCATGGCCCAAAAGTTGAAATCAGCTCAGCGTCGGCCAAGCAGCGTGCGCGTCGCGCTGCGTGTCACGGGCGCTGCTAGATCTTCAGCTAGCCTATAGTTAGAAAAAATCCATAGCCATTCCTTACTCGTCCCTTTAAATGTAGCGTATAATTTTTAGCGGACTTTTTACATAATTCGATGTTCTCTAAATGCCTGAAAACCCTCCTGCACTTGTCCTTTGCAATAGTAAAAGTACAAATTAGCGGCCACCAGCTGGCGGCCTTCCAAGAAACTCCGGGACGTTCGAACCGCAAGGAGGCGCCTCTCGTATTCCCTCACTCTCGAGAATTATCACAACCATTTCTCCACCCCTTTGCCCCCTTCAGAAGTCCTCTCTTTCCTTTTCACGGGGGGGGCAAGGGGCAGACACACGACATGGCTAATCCACATCAAGGTCATCTACCAAATACAGCCATCAACGCGAACAAGCGGCTCGGCACAGAGGACGGCTTTTCCATACACAACCACTTCACTCCCTGTTTCCCCCTCCACCATCCTTGCACTTTCCGGCACAGGCTTGTCGTTTTTCCACTTACTGGCAATATTCAGAGGGCTGGGAAGTACGTACTTATCATTTTTTTCTGAGTTTAGGTTTATGCTTTGGCTTAGGCTTAAGCTTCGGCTAAGCTTGCTATGCTTGCTATATTACAGTATTACATCTCCCCTCTCTCTCTCTCTCTCTCTCTCTCTCTCTTTCTCAATCATTCATTCACTGACCGCCTATATTCCTTCGTCAAGCCCGATCTTAGAAATTGCTCCAATTACTGTACCTTATTCCAGATGGCAGACTCCCCGAAGGGGGACCGGGAAGCGTACGCGGCCCGATTGCGGGCCGTCAGCATCCTCGGCATTTCAGTTGGGTACGCAATTCACAAAGCCACGGACTTAAGCCCAATTACAGAGTGGTAGCCGTGCTGGCAGCCGTCATCTCCGGGCCCCTCCTCGTCCATCAACTCCAACGAGTACATTCGGTGCTCAGCGACGAGCTCGCCTTCTGCCGATCACAGTCGGCCGGGCTTTGGGCCGAGTTGGCCGTTTCGGAAGAGGTAGGAGATTCAGCTTGTTTTTGTATCTACATAAGCGTAAGTTGAAGCTTAAGCCCAAGGGGGACCGAAGCCTAAATCTACGCCTAGCTTACGCCTAAGTTTAAGTCTATGCCCAAGCCAAAGCCTAAACTGAAGCTAAGCTCAAACCGAAATTAAGTCCAAGCTTTAGCCTAAGCCAAAGTCTAAGCCTAATCCTAAGCCCAAGCTAAGCCCAAGCTAAGCTCAAGCAGGCGGTTAAGTGGTGTTGGGCCCGGGCCCATGCCGGTTTCCAAAAATTTCCTTGCACGTCTAGCCATCAATTTCTTCAATTCCATGTGATACCGCCCGCCGCTCCCAGCGTAGACGAGCAAAAACCCCCCTTACAAAAACGCCGTCACAAATCCGTGTGTGGTATGGCATGCGGCTTAGGCAGATCGTGGACGGGATCGTCGCGTAACGTTTTTCGGGTGGCATCACGGATCGTCTTGACGAGCCGGGGGGCTGATGGCTGATTGATCATCCGTGTTTTTGCTATTCGTGGGGGGCACCCACCCGGTCCGGATCCAGGAATGGAGCAGGACCTGGGGGCCGATCAGATCCGATCCGTTCGGGTTGCCCCAAAACTCGGGATAAGATGCCCGAGGGGGAAATTAATAAGTGCAAGGTTGAAGAGAACCTTTTTAGAAGCTAAAGAAGCAAAAAAAAATGGAGGTGGTGGTGGAAAGTGAATCGCGTTTTTTGCCCACTTTAGAGCTAAAAATTTGACTTCTCAATGTTCTAAAGAAAAAATTCGACGCTAAACAACTCCGAATCTCTGGATTTTGTATTCTAAAATACTTTGCAATCAAATTAAGCATTTCTGGAACTGATCTTCCGTTGGAATTCGACGTTTGAAAAATACAGAATTTTTACTTTCGGAATTTAAGGTTTCGAAGTGGTAGAAAATTTTTAAACGTACAATTTTCCACTTTTTTCCTTAATAGTTTTGCGTACATTTTCTTTCCCGCGCGTAATCGATCGACTTATGCCGCCCCTACCCCTTTAAGGCAGTTTTGGTATGATTTAATTCTCCCAAACCCCTTGCCAAATTGATTAGACGAATCAATGATGACAATTTTTTATCATAAATCAGTTAAATCTCAAGGTTGTAAACCTATAGAAATCCTATGGAAAAGTGCCGACCATCAAGACATCCCAAATCCCATTTTGCCGCCTCCCTGGAATCCGGGGGAAACCGCTTTTTACAAAAAACACCCCCGTCCCCCGTTGCCCTTCCGACTCTCCCGAGTCCATTACGTCCGCGTGGTGGCCGGTAGGGATTCCGGATTTTTACTAAAAAACGGTAGATTCTAGGTGATCTTTAGACTAGAGATGTATACAAAAGATGCATTAAATTTGATTTACCAAAACAGACAAAAAAATGTGTACCATTCTAGCAACTGGGCGTCTCTCCTCGTCGTGAGAAGCGCTCCCCCAGGCGGGCATCTCTCAATGGCCACTACGTCCCGCCACCACCACCCTTGGATAAGCAGTATGATGCGGGGCATTCCAGGTATGTATCTTGACGTATAGATATTAGTGATTATAGTAAAACGTAATATCGTGATACCAAGATGATATTTTAAAATAGACCCATTACCTCTTTAAAGGAACCTCTTTTAGTGAATACGGACTCCCACGATCATCATATACTCCGCCGCAAGCTGTTGGACATGTAGGTTTCATACTAATTCATAGGTTTCTCGTTCAGGGCAGCGCCTCCCCCTACGGCGTCGCCGAGCCGTCCATCAGCCGGCAAACCTGCTCGTGTTCGATCGGTGAGGCTGGGCCTCCCGGTCAACCTGGAACCCCTGGACAGCCAGGTACCACTAGATTGCCTACTTTTAACGCATTGCTAACCCGACCTGTCAAAAACGATCTGACCCAAACATTCTCCGACATTTTTTGACCAATTCAAAAAACACTGAACTTCGAGGTGTCGACGGCCAACCCGGTGATGATGGCCAGCCCGGCCCTGATGGTGTCGCTGCTGCTCCGCTGAAAGAGCAGGAGTGGTGCTTCGACTGCGCGGAGGCCGAGCCGGGAGCTGCTGGAGCTCCCGGGGACCAGGGACCCCCTGGGAAACAAGGATGCGCCGGACAGCCTGGGTCTCATGGACAACCAGGTAAAAATGATAACAATATCGTATTGGTTTTTCTAGGAGAATCCGGAACTCAAGGGCAGCCAGGGCGGAAGGGCCCACCTGGGCCACAGGGTCCACCCGGGCCCCCTGGACGGCCTGGAGACGTCATCGAAACTGCTGGTGAACCGGGGCCGAGCGGACAAGCTGGTAAAGACGGATCTGCCGGACCGGATGGGACACCCGGACTTCCTGGGAAGAATGGAGGAGATGGACCGCCGGGAGATAGGGTAGGTTTTATGCTTCTCGTTCGTTAATTTTCGTCCTTTTTTAATACATTTTTGACGATAAAGTCAAAAAGATTTGAAAATACGGAATTTCGAAAACAATTAATTAAACTACATAAAACTACAAAATTAAATTCATAAATTAAATTCTAGGGTGACAATGGCCGACCAGGTGACCGTGGTCGTGACGGTCTGCCCGGAGAAGTGGGGCGACCCGGTGAAGCCGGATCGCCTGGAAACTGCAACCACTGCCGCAGCAAGGGATCGGCGGCGGCAGCAGCGTCATCGCAGGTAGCTAGCGTAAGCAGATAAACCTCGTAGTCTGTAGTCTACTTACTATAGACAAATTTTAAGGCCTCCTACCCCAGCGTGGCACCTCCCAGCACGGCCGGTGGTTACAAGCGAAATGTGGCGCCAAGCGCAAAGGTATACTTTTCCCACTTTCTTTTTGCATAAAATTAATGAGTTAATGTGCGTAGCTTCTACGTCAAATCCGTCCGTAAAAAAACGTAGACAGTAGAGCGCCACTTTTACGAAAATGGAGTACGACCAGATACGCCGAACACCGTTCCCCGCTGCGAGCGCCGCATTTTCTCAATTCTAGTGGTACTTCCCTCGTTTGAATTGAAAAACTAAGCACATTTTTACAAAATTTTCCAGTTCCCCCAACGCCAACGCAGCCAGCGTCGCCAACGGCATCGTGATAATTAATGAAATGCCCCCCTCCCCGCCCCCCATTTTTCTCCGCCCGGTGGTCTCAGCCTTCTCGCGTGTCTTTCCCCCTCTTCCCTCCTTGCCGTCGTCTTTCTGCTCCATTTTTTTATCCCAATTTTCATCTATTTATATTTTTGTGCACGTCTTGTATATTTATTGTGCCGAATGAAATCGGATTTATTGAAGCACACGCAAAAGCGAGGGACGGGGCTGGCTAGTAGGACTCGAGCAGTCCGTCGTCTTCCGGTCCCTGCACGCACGGGGTCGACACCAGCGAGTGCGCCGTCAGCGTTTTCTAAACTTGCAGTTTGGTGCAATCTCGGGGGAAGAGTTCTTAGTGCCATTTTGTTTTATTTTTCCTATACGTAAAACGCCCAAAAAAGCAAAGTGTTATTGGCCAAAATCGCGAATATAGACCAAAATAAATTTTTAAAAAAAGTTTTTTTTTGCTTGAAATCATTGAAATTTATCAGAAACCCGATCAAAATGCTTGTCTTTGCAGACTAGACCTATCTGGACTGACCTCTTCAGCCACCGACGTCACCGACGGTTCTTGGACGTTCTTCGAGCTGATCGTGTGGCAAACAGGGCGATGGCACTGAAAACCATTAAAATTTATGCATTATACCTTCATAAGCGGTTCCAAACAACATGAAGCAGTCAAAAACTGACCAGCGGCGGAGAGCTGGGAACGCGCTGCGCCTGCGTTCGGCTGCGCACACGGATTACGCGGTCGACGGTCGGCGTCTCGCCCCGCCACAACGTGCCCAAAACAGCCCAAGCGGCCACCAACTGTGGCCAAAACCGAGAACTGAAATGAGTAAATACTTTAGAAAAATTGGAAAACATTTTACACCGAATCCTACTTACGCTGGCAATAAGTTGGCCAGCGGCCAGGCGACAAGCCCGATTTCGACGAGAAGGAGAAGAGCAGACGACCACATTATTGCTGAGAAAAATATAAATAACAAGGATTTTAATTTGTATTCTACGAACGGAAGTTATGCGTATCGAATTAATGCTAAGGAATTTCCGTTTCGGTTCCGTGGCACGCGTAACTATTATATTCGTGAACTGTAAACCCAATATACTTTGTGGAAAAAATTTGGTAAACACACAACGTTTTGTGTAGAAAATTTATTTTCAATTTGGAAAATGAATGTTTTTGACCCCAACTAGAACTCCCGACTAAACAGCGCCCCACACACCGTATCTACCTGGTTCGTCATGGTTGTATCTCGTACTCTTCGCTTTTTAGCCTCATATTTTCGGGCGAACGGTGATTTCTTTGTTGCTCGTTTTGTTCTGCACGCCTTTTCTTCTTGGAGTGCTCTCGTTTTCACGACCTTTTTTCAGACGATGGGACGAGGTTCTGCGATCACGAAACGCAAGAATGGGCAGAACCGCACCGACGTGGCTAGGTACAATCTCCCACTTGTAATCGTCACTTTTTAATTCAGGTTGCTCGATCTAATGGCCAATCAACAACCAGCGCCGGCGGTCGCCCCATTTACTTCCGGGTAAAAATTTAATGTTCTCCGATAGCTATGTTTTCTGTTAGATGGGCTCCTAACGACGCGAATCCGCCTCCGCCTATTGCCTGGGCCCCGGCGCCGAACGTCCCCATCGCAGCCGAGATTGCCTCGCCAAACGAAGCGCCGCCGCCCAGGTTTCCTTATCGTTATAGGCTCATTTTATTTTTGTAGGACAGATCAGCTACATCAATCTCAAGGTTTTGCAACGAGCACGCACTATTTCGGAAAGTAATTTTAATTTTTTTTTCCTGTGAAATGTTGACCTGTTTAGACCCGAAGACGGTCTTCTTTCAAGCACCAACGGTATCCCCGCCTTTGACGCTTCGAAATGCGGAGTGTTTGAAGGTTTCGGTACGCCGAAAGAATCAGCCCCGATTCCACCCTCGAACGAAGCGCCCCTTCCTAGGTTTCTGCTTTTCCTTTTGATATAACCTTGGAATTTTAGCATAGAACAACTTCCTCAAGCAGAGGCTTTTCCAAAAAGCACCTACTGTCGTGGATTTACAACGTCTGTTTAGTTTCTTTGTCGTTAACTTCTTCGTTTAGGTTCCAATTTCCTGATCCACCAGCTCAATTCCCCCGTCAAGGAGGTGCCCCCGTTGAAATTGCCTGGAACCCATCGCCGAACTTCCCCGCCGCTGACGAGATGCCACCATCAAACGAAGGGTCTTTCTCGAGGTTTCAGGCATTTTCGTTCGATTCTATTTTGTTTTTAGAACAGAGCAGCTGAATCAGTCGGCAGCGTTTGCAACGGACACGCAATATTTTGCAAAGTAAGCCCAACATTAAAACAAAACTTTTATCTGCTTAGGTCCGAAGGTGCCGCGCACTCGACTATCCAGCATATAGCCGCATTTGACGCTGCCCAATGGAGCTCTGTTCAAGCTTCCAGCCAACAGATCTCCCACGTAGAAGTTGCCCCTACATCACCCGTTCCGCAAGCTCACAACGACTACGTTATAAAACCCAGCTTTCCGGATATGCGGCGCTCCGAAAATGATCGGTCAGCCTTGTCTATATTGTAAATTATATCTTTTTAGTCCTCAAGGATTTGCACCCGCTACAAATACTTCTCGAACGGACCAAGATAGCAGCCATCACTCTTCCAGCAAGCACAGCGACACTGCGACTACCAAGAAAGAAGGATTCTCGCTTTTTAAAAGAGGCCTACCCAAGCAGCTATCAAAGGGAGTCCTGAACCCCCGCAGGTACCTTTGTAATGCAGCATAACAAAAATTTGTTTAGGTCGTCAACGCCGTCGGACAACAGTTTTTCCTCAAACTCTGCGAAGGAACAGCAGCTTCCTGGAAGTTCGCTTGAGGGAGCCACCACTGCTGCGCAGGCCACGAAGAATAATTTTGCTGTTGATGCCCCGTTGCAAGGCCGAACAACTCCCGGATCGCTGGCCTCTTCGGAAATCTACCACGCGACATCTCGAGCTTCCAACGATGCGGCTGACACTAGCGAGAGGTCCGGCCCGCCAGCTCCAGCTGCCGATCAGCGGACCGATGAGCTCAATAGAACGACGCCTTTTGCTTGGCCATCAGAGTGTCTGACATTTCGGTCGATTCCATCTGCCGATACCCAGAGTATGCCTCATCTTCCGGCCGCCTCTCCGGCAACCAACTGGCCCGGATGCCTGGAGAAGACCGGCTTCGGCTCTGCGCGCGAAGGAGCCTTTGACAAGCAGCAAACGGAGATCGTCGAACACCGTGCAACTTTGTAAGTTTTTTTTTCAAATATCTATGGACTAACTATCGTTAACTTCAAAACCAGCCTCACAACCGATACTTCGTTTTATGCCAGATTTTTATTTCTATCTTTTAAAGATCTTTACTTGTCCGTTGACAGTTCTATTTGTTACAGAAACCCCCACCCATCCAATAAACCGGCTGCTGTCCCACCCGCTGCAATCTGCAATGATGCTTGGCAGTAAGTTTTGTTTTCATTATTATTTGAAACCCATTTTTAGGGCCTCTTCTACCCGCGACAAGGATGATGAGGAATACGCACCTACAGTGTCTGTCGCCATCGAGCCCCTGGAAATGCAGGCCCGTAGCTTGTAGGAATTGGGTTTTGTTCGTAAAAACTTTATAGGAATTCGTTCGAGGAATGCGGGCACGTTGGGATCGCGATTGCCAATTTTCTCAAGACGTACGCCGACAATCCCCGTCCGACGGTCGTGCAACAATTCGCATATCCATTCTTAAAAGGTATAATTTAGGCGGCTCTATACTGATAGCGGGGTCCTTAACTTTTAACGGGGTCCTTAACTTTTATCGGGGTCCTTAAAAATTATCGGGGTCCTTAACTTTTAACGGGGTCCTTAAAAAATATCGGGGTCCTTAGATTTTTACAGGGTCCTTAAATTTTGGCGGTAAAAAAGTTAAATAACGGCGTCCTTAAGATTCTAAAAATAGTTTCGAGGCTCTGGGGTGTTATTCCCTAAGATAGCTATCGGTTTCCTGCTGGCCAAGTGGTTAGCAGGCTGTCTGGGAAGGCTTGTAGCTCGAGTTCGAACCCCGCTCTGGAACATAGATTTTGCTGATTTGCTGAGGGTGCCGGTAGGAAGTATCTTTAGTTTTACGCTAATATGACTAATTTTGGGATATGGATATCTTTTGCAACGAGGATTACATGTAGCAAATACAAACCGATCGATTATCTTTACCATACGTTTGATAGCGCACTCCGATAGTTTCCTTTGATTCAAAATACCAAAAAGTTCCATACTTTTTCGCTTCTAAGTTCCCTACTTCGTTAAAACATCTTACAAAAACCACTCTTGTTATTTCGTCATACACACTATATTCAAGCATTCTGGCAAGGGCCATGGGCCTAGAGCCTCAAAACTATTTTTAAAATTTTAAAGGGGTCGTTATTTAACCGGGTCCTGAATTTTTTTACCGCCAAAATTTAAGGACCCTGTAAAAATCTAAGGACCCCGATATTTTTTAAGGACCCCGTTAAAAGTTAAGGACCCCGATAATTTTTAAGGACCCCGATAAAAGTTAAGGACCCCGTTAAAAGTTAAGGACCCCGCTATCAGTATAGAGCCATTTAGGCTAGCATAGGTATATTTTTCGTTCAGATCGCCGTCCTGTGGCGGTACGCGCCCCGACGGGTAGTGGCAAGACGGTCGCATTTCTTCTGCCGATTTTGGAGAATTTGATTAAAGAAGGCGGAAAGAAAAACGTTAGTCTATTTTCCCTCGCACTCTTTTGATTGTTAGCAGAATCCGCGCTGCATCGTTTTGGTGGACACCCGAGAACTCTGCGAGCAGCACTGGAAAACGTCGCTGAAGATTATCGAACAACTCGAGAGATGTATGGTTTTGCGCTTTTCTCAACCTCTTTTTTTTTAGTCAATCTGGAAGTACGCGTCGACTGTCACATGGGAGGCGATCCATTTGGCCCGCCAAAACATATGGTATCACCTCTTTTCCTGGCAAAAACTTTTACAGTATGACGGCCGCCTATCCTGCGACATCGCCTTCATTTCACCGGGCCGCCTGATGGATTACCTCGGCGGGGGCAACAACTCAAAGAGGGCGTTCAATAAACTCGACCTCTCGGAGCTGCAATACATAGTGATGGACGAAGCGGACGAGGTTGTGACATTTCTTTCTCTGCAATACTTTTTTAGCTTTTCTTCCCTGGCAAATTCCAGCAAGAAATGGTGACGTTGGGCAAGGAATTGGAAAGATGTCGTGAATTGAAAGTATACCACTCGGTTTTTTTTCTGTATTTTGCTACCTAGGGGGACAGCTATCGCCCATGCTTCACGCTATTTTCGGCCACGCTCTACAAGACGGACCCGGATCTGCGACGGTCCTGCTTGCGGCTGGGAGAAGATTTTGATCCTCTAAAGGTTAAGAAAGCTATCAAACGAATCAACCTGTGTTTTAGATGGGTTCTGTCGAGGTGCTCCAGCAGCAAACAAATATCGTCCAAACGGTGTTCCTCATCACCCAGTCGTACCAAAAGCTGCAATTGCTCGTCAAGCTCCTCGATCGCGATCTGGAGATGATGGGAATGACGCGGGAGCATAGCCGTCGAGCCCGTAAATTTGGTTGATTTTGTTTTAACCTGTTTTTTTAGCCAGTTTTGACTTCTCGACGGTCATCTTTTGTAACCAGCGCAAGGAGACGTATATGCTGGCTAGCTACCTGACCAGTCATTATGGATTCAACGTCGTTGCCCATAATTCGTATGCTTTTCGCACTTTTTTCTTATCTTGAATTTTTGCAGTTCCTTCCCAAATGAGGTGCGCCGACGCAACCTTCAGAACCTCGAGGCCGGCCGTCTCCCGTTCATCGTTGCCACAAATGCGCTCTCGCGCGGAATCGACAGTACCCGGATCAAACATGTACGAATTTTTTACCAACTATTTTTTTTCGTTTTAGGTAATCCTTTACGGCGTGCCGAATACGAATTGGAACTCGTACACGCATCGAGTCGGACGCACAGGACGTCGAGGGACCGAGGGCCGAGCATCAATCTTTTTCGACCAGTCTGAAGAGGACGATCGAAGGAGGGGCGCCTTGTTGCTTCGGGTAATATCAAAATTCGGTTTCCTATGTTAGCGGGTAGCGATGTAATTTTAAATTTAGCCGACTTTGTCTAGTGACCAACCAACTACCAAAAGTTTTAGGCCCTAGAAAGGTTAGCAGTTTTTGATCAGTTTCGGGTTTTTTTCGTATATTCTTTCCCAAAAATTCGAGGTTTTTCGAACCGTGTAATTTTTTGGTCAGATTGTTATAATTAAAAAAGTTTAAATTTACTTAAAACGCGTCGGAAAACTTCGCCTTGCTTCCCCGGTAAATGGCCTAAGCTTTGCCAAAGCATTTTTTTCAGACCCTATACCTGCATGGCCAGAAGACTCCAAGGTTTCTGTTCGAAAGTTACGGTGCGCAAGCCTTTCCGGATGAAAAACTGAGGGAGCCGACCCTCTCAACGGTAATATCACAATTGCTTATCGATTCTTTTTTTATTAGGGCGAACTACCGGCCGAAGTCGATTTCGAGGCTTGTGGTCTTGATGTAGAAGAAGAAGTTTACGAGGAAGACAGCGACACCTCGGACTCGTGCCTCTCGCTCGCCAGACTGGAGCCATAAATCAATAATCAAATTGCTATTTCCCTTGTTTTAATTGTTGACCGATTTATTGTTTTGCTGATAGTATGTAATTGCGTGATATGTCTGAAAATGTCTTTCAAAGCTGCTTGATTTCCGCAATAAATTTTGTTGTTAGCCCGCTCAACGTTCAGTTCAAACGGCCCGTAGCATACGAAGCAATACCGTTTACATGGCCCTTGTGGCGCGCCCGTGCAACTTGGGCTCCATATATTCCGAAATCCTTTTGAAAATATCTTTGAACTTGTTAGAGCCCCAAGATTTCCGAAGTTCTTCTAGTCGATGTATTCAATAACAAGAAGGGCCCTACTGCTGCCACGACACCGGATTCAGCCTGTTTTGCGGCTCTACTCCGAAATAGACTTCTCAAAGGAGAAACCCACGCCATGGCAACTCGAGCACATCCAAACGCGTTTGATCGACACAACGCCCGACTTTTTTCGCTCGCGGATAGACTATACGTTCTACAAGCCGGATGTTATTTGCGAAGATCAACTGACGGGCCGCACCTACGTCGGGCGAGACCAATTGATGCGTTTGTTCGGCCTCTATTCCGTCACGCTCAAAATGATTTGCCCGCATATCGAAATGGAATGTGTTGATTGCCATCCACAAATCGAAGATGGAACCGTACGGCTACGATGGCGAGTCAAACATGTCTCTTGGCTGCGAGCCTTGACGAACCCTCGACTATTCCGCTTCGACTATAGGATAAAGAACCTGAGCTGGTATGATGGCTATTCGGTCTTCTACGCTGATGGTAACGGAGATGTCTACAAGACGACAATACAGCGATGCCGTAGAGACGAGTCGTATCTGTTGAAGGGCGCAGAGAACATCAAAAAGAAAATCGAGAATGTCGTCGCACCGAAGCCGGCTGGCACCGTCAATTCTTCTACGTCGGAAGAAGAAAAGACGAAGCAATAGGAGTAGTTACTCGTAGTTAGATTTCTAATACGGTTCGATGTGATTATCACCAAGTCTTTTATCGCCTAGTCAGATGTGTACTAGGACATTGCTGTAGAATTTGTGCTCACCAGATTTCTAAACGTAATACCTATGATCTCAGTTAATTTTTGTACCTGCTGCTTGGAACGACGATCTAATTTTTTTGCTATTTCGCCTTTGTTTTCTGGCTCAAATTTTGCGCCTTACTATAAATCAAGTTTAGAGAGTCCACCGAAACCATCTGACTTCTCAAGATGGCGGACGAAATAGCTCGCAATCAGCAGTATGAGTATCGACAGGTTCGGCTTTTTGATATTGTTAGGATTATTGCTTTTAGAACTCAAATCTGGTGTTGCAAGTGGATTACTCTCTCACGGACAAGCGAGGGAGAGATGAAGCCACCGGAGAGGTTATGCCGTTGAGCGACAAGGCCCTGCGCGGCACCAAAATGGGAGACAGATACTTGCGACAGAAGGCACCTACAGAAAAGGACAAGAAACCAAGAAAGTAAGCTAGTTTTAAGATATGCTTATATATTTGCTTTTCAGAAAGAAGCAAGAAGACGAACGCACTTCACGTCACACAAAGGCGTCTCTGCTGTCCGATTCTCATGAAATGATGGGTGCCTACAAGCCTCGCACGCAAGAGACCAAGCAGACCTACGAAGTCATCCTCGCTTTCATCCAGGACTCGCTGGGTGATCAGGTACAATAACCAGTTGTTTTTTGAAAATGTTTTGTTTTAGCCACGAGACATTCTCTGCGGTGCAGCCGACGAAATTCTCAGCGTCTTGAAGTCGGACAAGATTCGCGAAAGAGAAAGAAAGAGGGAGATCGAATCGTTGCTCGGCAATTTGACTGACGAACGTACGGCCCTTCTCATCAATCTCGCCAAGAAGATCACCGATTTCTCGATCGAGGACGATAAGCACGAGGTATAAAATGGTGTCCTAGGTCTAGGATGTTGTTTAGGAAGAAATCGACGAAACTGAAGGCGTGAACGTCCACTTCGACGAGTCGGACGAAGACCAGGATGAGATGAACGACGAGATCAAGGGTGACGATGATAAGAGCGGCACCGAGGAAGAAGATGGCGAAGATGCCGATTACTCTGAGACGTTGAAGGCTGACGGGATTGATGATGAGGTATGTCCGCTCGGCCGGAATTTTTATATTTTGTTTGCGTAGGACGATTCACAACGTCGTGGCACTGCTCTCCATTCCCGTGACATCGATGCTCATTGGATCCAACGATCGCTTGGCAAATTTTTCAAGGACCCAATTGTCGCGCAGGAGAAAATGAAGGAGGTGCTGGCTATTCTGAAGGTTGGTGGTTTATTATTTTGTGGAACACTAAGAACTAGATATTCAGCAACGTAACGTCATGTGTTTTCAGCAATCTTCCGACGATCGTGATTGCGAGAACCAGCTCGTGCTTTTGCTGGGTTTCGAGGCTTTCGATTTCATCCGCGTTCTCCGAACCCACCGCAAGCTCGTCCTCTGGTGTACACTTCTGAAGCAGGCTTCCCCGGAAGAAAAGTGAGATATAAAGCAGCTTCCATAATCTGCTTTTAGGGTACACATCGAGGAGGAAATGCGTTCCAACCCGGAGCTCAATTTCATTATTCGCCAGTTCGATGAGACTGATGCCAACATTGTCGACTCCGAGCGAGAAAAGCGTGCCAAGGCCTCACTGAAGAAGGCTGACAACGCTGCCGGCGAAGAAGCTGTCTTGGCAGGTATGTCGCGTTCTTTTTTTACAAACCTCTTTACTTAGGTGCTTGGATGACCCAACGCAAGAACCTGGATTTGGACGAATTAACGTTCGCACAGGGCAGCCATTTGATGAGTAACAAGAGGTGCGCAAAAATGTTTCCGTATATTCACTTTTTTTCAGCTGCTCCCTCCCATCCGGCTCGTTCCGTCAACAGAAGAAGAGTTACGAGGAAGTCTGCGTCCCAGCCTTGAAGCCGAAGCCGTTTGATCCCAACGAGGTTAACGCCCTAGATATAATTTATGTTCTTTTTTAGAAGCTCATGAACATCTCTGATCTTCCTGCTTTTGCGCAGAAGGGTTTCGAAGGCTACAAGGCGCTCAACAGGATCCAGTCGAAGCTCTGCAAGTCCGCCTTGGAGACTGATGAGCACATTCTTCTCTGCGCCCCAACGGTAATTTTTGATCCGCTGGTTTCCTATAAATTTTTAGGGAGCCGGTAAAACGAACGTGGCGATGCTCTGTATTCTGCACGAAATTGGCAAGCACTTGAACGAGGACGGCTCTGTGCGACTCGACGAGTTCAAGTGCATCTACGTCGCCCCGATGAAGTCGTTGGTGCAGGAAATGGTCGGCAGTTTCACGAAGCGACTCGAACCCTTTGGAATCAAGGTTTTTAGCTTCTCTTCCGGTTTTTACTTTTTTCAGGTCGGTGAAATGACTGGAGACGTGCAGATGAATAAGGAACAGTTCATGGCGACTCAAATTATCGTTTGCACCCCCGAGAAATACGATATTGTCACCAGGAAGGGTAGGGAATTTTTCTTCTTTTGAGAATCCGATTTAGGAGGCGAGCGCTCGTACAACCAGCTGGTCAAGTTGATCATCATCGACGAGATTCACTTGCTCCATGACGATCGTGGACCGGTTCTCGAGGCCATTGTTGTCAGGTATGGATCTCCTGTCGTTTCTGATCATTTTCGATTCAGGACTCTCCGCCAAATGGAACAGAACCACGATGACATCCGTTTGGTCGGTCTCTCCGCCACCCTGCCCAACTACCGCGATGTAGCCCATTTCTTGCGCGTGAAGGAGGAGCATCTTTACTTCTTCGACAACAGCTATCGACCGGTTCCACTCGAGCAGCAGTACATCGGCATCACCGAGAAAAAGGCCCTGAAGCGCTTCCAGGTATGGCCTTGCTCGATTTTTTCGTTTACGTTTTTAGGCCATGAATGAGGTTGTCTATGAGAAGATCATCGAATTGGCCGGCAAAAGTCAAGTGCTCGGAAGGAGACGCTAAGACGCAAAGGCGATCCGCGACGCTTGTCTTGAGAAGGATACACTGTCGCTCTTCATGAAGGAGGGATCGGCTTCAACGGAAGTGCTGCGAAGCGAGGCGGAAAATGTATCGATTATTGTTAGTTATTGAAAAAACCTTTGTTTAGGTGAAAAACCAAGATCTGAAGGATTTGCTTCCCTACGGTTTCGCTATCCATCACGCTGGTATGACGAGGGTCGATCGTTCGCTGGTTGAAGATCTCTTTGCCGATCGTCATCTCCAGGTTACCCCTTCAAAACCTTCAAAAATTCACTTTTTAGGTCCTTGTTTCGACTGCTACTTTGGCCTGGGGTGTGAACTTGCCCGCCAACACCGTCATCATCAAGGGAACCCAAATCTACAACCCGGAAAAAGGCCGCTGGACTGAACTGGGCGCACTTGACGTGCTCCAGATGCTCGGTCGTGCCGGTCGTCCTCAATACGACACGAAGGGCAAGGGCATCCTCATCACCCACCACTCCGAACTCCAATACTACCTCTCGTTGATGAACCAGCAGCTGCCCGTCGAGTCGCAGATGATCTCCAAGTTAACCGACATGATGAATGCGGAAATCGTTCTCGGCAACATCAACAATGTCGCTGATGCAGTTAACTGGCTGAAGTACACTTATCTCTACGTGCGCATGGTCAAGAACCCCACGCTGTACGGCATCTCCGCGGATCCGGGCAAGGCCGACACGGCTCTGGAGCAACGATGCGCTGATCTGATCCACACTGGATGTATCCAGTTGGACAAGGGCAGTCTCATCAAGTACGACAAGAAGATGGGCTCGATCCAGCCGACCGAGCTTGGCCGTATCGCTTCGCACTACTATTGTACCTTTGATTCGATGCAGACCTACAACCAATTGCTGAAGCCGACTGCCACCGAGATTGATTTGTTCAGGTGAATAATTTTTCCTGAATATTACTGGCTTTATCTTTAGTTTGCACCCTTCATTTGTGCATTTAGAATCTTCTCGCTGTCATCCGAGTTCAAGTTGATCTCCGTTCGCGAGGAAGAAAAGCTCGAACTCCAGAAGCTCGCGGAGCACGTCCCGATCCCCATCAAGGAAAGCCTCGAGGAAACCTCTGCCAAAACCAATGTCCTGCTGCAGGTATGCCGATTTTGATTTACCTTAAACAATTTTCAGGCCTACATTTCACAACTGAAGCTTGACGGGTTCGCGCTCCAAGCCGATATGGTGTACGTGGCCCAATCCGCCGGCCGTCTTTTCCGTGCCATCTACGAGATTGTGCTTTGGCGAGGATGGGCTCAGCTTGCGCAGGTTCGTAGTAAAATCTTAATATGTATTCATTTTTTATCTTAGAAAGTGCTCAGCCTCTGCAAGATGGTCAACCAGCGGCAATGGCAGTCACTGAACCCGCTGCACCAGTTCAAGAAGATTCCATCGGAAGTCGTGCGCAGCATTGACAAGAAGAACTATTCCTTTGAACGGTATCCATTTCGTAAATGCTTTGGAAATCTTTCTTTTCAGATTGTACGATCTGGATCAGGTGCAGCTCGGCGAGTTGATCAAGATGCCGAAAATGGGCAAGCCGTTGTACAAATTCATTCGCCAGGTAAATTCAACCTTTTTCTTTTGAATTTTTTTTAGATCCCGAAACTCGAGATGACCACATTGATCCAGCCGATCACCCGGTCGACTTTGAAGATTGAGCTGACGATCACGCCAGACTTTGTCTGGGACGAGAAGGTGCATGGTGGCGCTGAGGGATTCTGGATCTTTATTGAAGACGTTGACGGCGAAACAATCCTGCACCATGAATATTTCTTGCTGAAGCAGTAATCATTTTATCAATTTCTAGATATTGATTTTTAGGAAATTCTGCACCGACGAGCACGTCGTGAAGATGTTCGTGCCGGTCTTTGATCCCCTTCCACCGCTCTACTTTGTCCGCATCGTCAGCGACAAGTGGCTTGGATCTGAGACGGTACTTTCGCATCATTTCTTCTTGGAATTAGTCTTTAGGTGCTCCCAATCTCCTTCCGCCACCTCATCCTCCCGCAGAAATACCCGCCTCCCACCGAACTTCTTGATCTGCAACCGCTCCCTCTTTCTGCGCTGAACAATGAAGAATTTGAGTCGATTTTCAAGCAAAAGCGGATTAACACTTTCAACCCTATCCAGACTCAAGGTGAGGAGAGGCTGTGAAATTAAGCTTTTTTTAGTGTTCCGTACCGTGTACGAGGGCAAGGACAACGTACTCATCTGCGCCCCACAGGGCTCCGGCAAGACGGCCTGTGCCGAACTGGCGATTCTGAGGTATCAATGGCGAAAATATCTCATTAACTGTTTTAGGCATTTCGAAAACGCTCCAGAAGCCCGTGTCGTCTACGTGGCGCCGAATGAGGATTTGGCTACGAAGACTTACGAGGATTGGCAAGAACGTATCGGCAAGGTGCTCGACAAGACCATCGTTATGCTGACTGGGGAGCCGACTTTGGACCAGAAGCTACTTGCCAAGGGCTGGCTAATTGTCTCGACGCCGGAACGATGGGATGCCGTATCTAGACGCTGGAAGCAAAGAAAGGCCGTCCAGAACGTTCGCCTCTTCATCGTCGACGATCTGCACATGATTGGTGGAACAACAGGGGTAATATTACTCTGCTCTATCGTTTATTCATTCCATTTTAGCCGGTGATGGAGGTGGTCTGCTCGAGGATGCGCTACATGGCCTCTCAAATGGAGTCGAATCTGCGGATCGTTGGATTGGCCTCATCACTTGCTAACGCCAACAACGTGGGAATGTGGCTGGGTTGCCCGGCAAGCTCAACGTTCAACTTCCCGCCAAGCTGTCGCCCGGTACCGCTGGAGATATACCTTCAGGGTTATAACCTGTCGCACACTGCTACCCGACTGGCCGCCATGGTGCGCCCGGTGTATGCAGCGATTACACGACACGGCGGAAAGGTAACTTTGTTGTGATTGTGTAAATCTTATTGATTCAGATTCGACCAAAGCCAGCGCTCGTTTTTGTCCCCGGAAGACGGCAGACACGATCCACCGCCTTGGACATTCTGACGATGGCCCACGGAGATGGTTCATCGAACCGATTCCTACACGTGTCCGAAAACGACGAATTCTTCCAGAAGATCGTTTCCAACATTCAGGTTCGCACATTCCAATCTTTTTAATAATTTTCCTTAGGACGAGGCGCTGCGCGAGACCCTTGTACGCGGTGTCGGCTTCATCCATGAGGGCACCTCTGCAAAAGACGTGTTCAGTGTGCAAGAGCTCTTCAACTCGGGTGCTATCCAGGTAATGGCTATCAGCACTAGCATATTTTCATGTTTAGGTCTGTGTTGTTCCGCGCTCGATGTGCTATCAAATCACGATGCAATCGTACCTGGTGATCATTATGGACACGCAATACTACAACGGAAAGTACCACGTCTACGAGGACTATCCAATTGCCGATGTGCTCCATATGATTGGTTTGGCCAGTCGCCCGGATCGAGACCAGGACGGTTAGTATTTTTGCATTTTCAAAACCTTTTTGTTTAGCGAAAGTCGTTTTGATGTGCCAATCGTCGAAGAAGGACTTTTTCAAAAAGTTCCTCTTCGAGCCGTTGCCCGTCGAAAGCCACTTAGACCACCAGCTGCACGATCATTTCAACGCGGAGATTGTCACGAAGGTCATCGAGAACAAGCAAGATGCTATTGACGTGAGATATTTCATTCATATAGAGAATCCTAATTTAATCGTGAGTCAATTTAATTTTTCCTGTTTAGTACCTGACGTGGACCTTCTTGTACCGGCGTATGACGGAGAACCCGAACTACTACAACTTGCAAGGGACATCTCATCGTCACTTGTCGGATGCACTTTCCGAATTGGTCGAAAATACTTTGAAGGTATGTAGGATGAGTCTTTTTGGATTACCATGTTTTTTAGGATCTCGAAAACAGCAAGTGCATTGCCGTGAAGGACGAAATGGACACGAATCCGTTGAATTTGGGAATGATTGCTGCCTACTACTACATCTCCTACACCACGCTCGGTATAATGAATCCCCGAGATCTAAATATTATCCCTTTTTACAGAGCTCTTCTCCCTTTCACTGCAGCCCAAGACCAAGATGCGGGCCTTGTTGGAAATCCTCGCATCAGCCAACGAATTCACGGACATCCCGATGCGCCATCGCGAAGATGTCGTACTACGACAGCTTGCTGCCCGACTTCCGAATCAGCTGAAGCACCAGAAGTACACCGACCCGTCAGTCAAGGTAAATTTTGCTTCCCACCGCTATTAGTTTCAAAATTTTAGGTCGCGCTCCTCCTCCACGCTCATCTGTCCAGGATAAAACTGTCTGCGGAGCTGAACAAGGATACCGAACAGGTGCGCGAAACTCTCTCGCTTGCAAATTCTTTTTAGATTGTGCTAAAAGCTGTGCGACTGGCCCAAGCATGCGTCGATGTGCTCAGCAGCAACGGATGGCTGTCCGCTGCTATCCACGCCATGGAGCTTTGCCAGATGTTGACGCAGGCTATGTATTCCTCGGAGAGCTACTTGAAACAGCTCCCGCATGCCACCCAAGCGTTGCTCGACCGCGCCAAGGAGAAGGTAAAATTTTCAAAATGATTGAAAAATAATAGAATTTCTGCAATTGTATTTAGAAAGCTGTAATTTAACAGCTATAAAAAATTTCTTCCAGAAGGTCGAATCCGTCTTTGAACTTCTCGAGCTCGAAGATGACGACAGAACGGCCCTGCTCAAAATGGACGACGCGATGCTGTCGGACGTGGCCCGCTTCTGCAATAACTACCCGGCCATCGAAATTGAGCACACGCTTTCGAAGGATTCTGTGACTATGTGAGTTCATCATCCCTTTTCTCATCCTCTTTCTAGGGGCGACCAAGTGACCATCTCCGTGACGCTGGAGCGCGAGAACGCCGACGACAATGGATTGGCGCCGAAGGTTAGATTAGCCGCAGTTTTCAATGTGCTTCTTTAGGTGGTGTGCCCGTTATTCCCGCAAAAGCGCAAGGAAGAGGGCTGGTGGTTGATTGTCGGTGACCAGGCGAACAACGAGCTGCTGTCTATCAAACGGTACGCTAGGTCTTAATGCGTTTTTTACAGGATTGAACCAAAAACGCATAATTGTTATTCACAAAATTCTGGAAATTGACATTTTTGTATCACAATTTCAAATTTGAGCATTTCTAGGGTTTCCAAGGAGTTTTTCGACTTTAAATTTGGCTCATTTTACAATAAAATCTACATTTGCGATTTTCAGCATGACGGTCAACGAAAAGGCGGCCGCCCAACTGGAATTCGCCCTGAAGACGGCCGGCACAAAGAAGCTGAAATTGTTCTTCATCTCCGACTCGTATCTGGGCGCGGATCAAGAATTCGA
The DNA here is from genome assembly GCA_038088335.1 of Mesorhabditis sp. LJ9110. NCBI lineage: Eukaryota > Metazoa > Nematoda > Chromadorea > Rhabditida > Rhabditidae > Mesorhabditis > Mesorhabditis sp. LJ9110. Next base: position 43,383 of record JBBGBA010000093.1, read on the forward strand.
TTTTACCGTCAAGGTTGAAGGTAACGAGCCTATTTAGCTTCCTCATTAATGACTACTTTAGATTCCCGTGCCCGGAAGCGCCGCCGTGACGACGACTAAGCCCACCATCCCCTCTTGAACTCCCACGTGTTTGTTTTAATTTATTCGTCATCGCTGTTGATTTACTTTGCTGAATATCATTGAGTTGTTCCTTACGTTCATCCCCCTGGTCTCATCATCTTGTTATTACCATGTTGTAGCCGTTGCTTCTAAAAGTATATAAACTGTTTCACCCCGGTTATAGGATTGTTGGTTGAAGCACCGAACAAGATTTAGGTTTGCCGCGTTTTGCGCTCGTACAGCCCGAGGGGAGCCGGCGTGGATCTCGACACCTGTGTGTGTGCAAGTGGTGTGGGCGCGAATAGAAAGGCTCGCGGTTGTGAAGGACGGCAAAAGGTGATGGGGGGGCAAGCCGAGATTCGGACGAACCGGATCGCCGTCTCGTGTACGGAAATCAAAATCCCCCATGCGCCTCGTTCTCCTCGCGGGCGACAATCCCCATCCAAACCAGGAACATCATGCTCCATTGATCCCTCCTTCCGGCGCGTGTGGATACGGGGATCGTCTGAATTTGCATGGGTTTCCTGTTTTTGGATTGCTGAAGCCGGCTAGCTGATTTTTCAGCCGTTGAAGCGATGTTAAGCTATTTTAGCTTTTAGCCATTTTTGTGCCACGTTTTTTGCTTATTTGCGATTTTTTTAGCCTAACGCTTATAATACAAATACGCGAATAGACTAATGCCTCGTAATTGATAGCCGGAAATTATCTATTTATCTGCGCTTCCTGTTTTTCTCAAATCCCGACACGCTACCTGTAATTTCATCATGTTCCTTTTTACAATTTTATAATTCGATTATTAATGATTATAAGTTTAGAACGTAGCTATAGAAGAAGAACAAAAAGAAGCCTGTGACAACCATGGTCCTCCGAAAAACGGTTTTTATACTATTTTTAATAAAATTCGGTGAGTTCTTCATGTTCTTCAAGATGTATATTTTGTTTTGGCTGTTTTTCGTAATTTACACATGAGTGAAACTAAAACTACATTTATTATTTTGAAGTTCTGTCTATATAGAAAGGTAGTTGAATCGAGGGGTATCTGAAATAGATTGGTTGAGATGTCGAACCTTATTTTGCAGCTTCAACATTTTCGTTGGATTGTGATTTCCGGACGGATTGTTGCTGGCGAAGCGCGGAGGGTGAGGGCAAATGGGAGAAGCGGACGCGGATATCCGCCAATGAGTTCCGGCGGACCTTTCTTGTTGGAAAAGGCATCCGACAGCCAGGTAAAAAAAGACAAAATATTCTAGGTTCCGCCAGACGACCTTGAACCATTTTTAAAACGCTTTAGACCTTTTTCACCTTTAGAAGGCCCATTCGTGATGCGTGCCGAGAACGGAGATCAAGAAGAGGGCGGCTCCTCCTACATGTCGTGCCCGTTGTGCTCGAAGTCGGCGGTGACCGTCCGATTCCGGCAAGTTTTGGCGTCGATCTTGTCATTTTCCGCTTTCAGTCATTGGCAATCGCCGACGGCCCAGGTCAGCTTGTGCTGGCAATCTGTGGCGGGGCAAGAGGTTAGCGTTTTTTAGTTTGAAGTGGTTAATTTTATAGTTTTAAAATTGGAGTAGTTACCTAGAATGTTTTTCTATCAAGTGAGCTATCTAACGATTCTTTTCGTTTATTTATGTATTTTATATGTTAAATTTTGGCAAGCGAAGTTTTCTTTTAGGGAGTGGATAAAGAAGAAGAAGACTGCTCACCGATTTCAGCCACCGAGCAAAGCGTCATCACGAAAAAGACGTTGTTCGTCCCGATTGGCAGGCAAATTCAGGTTTTTTTCACTTATACAACCGAATCGCGGCTTTTTCTAGCTACATCCTGCAAAATGCAATACAATAAAACGTTTTAAGAATTATTTTAGTTGTATTTCCTCGTGGAAAATGCATCGCCAAGAACATACGGCGTTATTTTGATCGACAAAATTGCTGTGGAATACAAGTAAGTGATTCTTATAAAATTTTTATGTGGTTTACTGCTCTCTAGAGACTGCAATTCAACAACGGACGCTGAGAAGGACGAGGGGAAGCATAGCGCCACGTGGGTTTCATCGAATTTAATAGAATATTATATTTTTTAGCTCTGCCATCCAAAAAGGGACTTCCGAGCCGAAGAAGTGGGTTTAAGCCAATTTTGATCTTTTTTTTTGGCCTTACACGTTTATTTATTTTTTGAGACTTTTTGGAGCTTTTTGCTTGCCCAAATTTTTCTAAAATTTCAGGACAACGCGCCGAAACCACGTGCCGAGCCAGGTGGAATCAGGGATCCGGAAATTGAAGATAAAGTTAGTTTTTACTAAAACGTTTCTTTACTTTTTATTGCCTTTTTTCCTAACTTTTATTCTGCCTACATATGATTTTTTATTTTTCTACAGCTTTATATGAATTGTTATCAATTTATCTTTTCTAGAAGCCTTTTTCCGACCGATGAGCAGCTGAACAACGAGGTGGCTCGCCAGATACGGAATCTGGAGCGTCCCGGAATGTGGGTCCAAAATCAAGGACTTAAAACAAGGATTTAGCAAGGATAAGGATACAGCTTATGCGAATGAGAGGGACGGGCAGCTGGTAGGTTTTTTTTGCTAAAAAGGTGATTAATCGAATATTTTAGACGGGACGGCCGAAGAAGCAGAAAAAGACTTCAGAAGCTGGTGGACAAGTTTCGGTATGGGACGATTTCTCTCTCTCTCTCTCCCTCTCTCTTTCTCTCCCTCTCTCGCTCTTCTAAGATCTTCAAAATTCCAGACTGGCCACACAGCCATTTCCCCAAATATCTTCACTTCTGAAGAACCAGCCAGCGTCGTTATGCCCCAACCGGTTGGACAAGCTACCATAGCAGCAGCCGTCCCAGCAGCTCCACTTGGCCCCATGTCGCTCGGGAAGGATTTCAATCGTAAGTTCGACGAGAGAGAGAGAGAAAGAGAGAGAGAGACAGAGAGAGGCAGAGAGAGAGAGAGATAGAGAGAGAAATATGCATAATTTTTTAAAGCCCTTCACGACCTCGTCGGCAAAGAATTCTCCGATTTCCTGGACCCGGGCTTCGTGACGAAGGATGAGGACGAGGGGGATGACCCGGAAACTGAAGCATACTTCAAGGCAGAGGTGACTTAAATAGATTCGTCTTTTTAAAAAATAATTTTTTTTTTAGAAAAAGAAAGCAAAAAAGGTTGCTCGGCCGCCGAAGAAGACTACTGTTGCGCCACTTCCAGCACACTCAGTGGCAGCCTTACCAGTGGGTATTTTTGTGACTTAGAGGGGTTAAGGGCGAACTCCGACCCTGCCACCGACTAGGTGTAGACCAGAGTTGGTCATTCTGCGAGCCTGGCTCGAGCTGAGCGGAGCAGAGCCAGGGAGCTGAAATTTTCAGCCCGCCAGATCCAGCTTTGAGCGGCTCTTTGAAAAGCGGGGCCGAACCTCTACTCCACCGGATGCTGAAAATTAGTTATTTATGCAAATCTCCCAAAATTCCAAAAAATTGAGTCTTTTTGGCCTTGCATTGCCTTATTTGCATAAATATCTGATTTGCAGAATCCGGTTTGAGTTGAGCGGGGTTCGGCTCTAGCTCTTTTCCAAAAGAGCCGGCTCAAGAGGCTCCCGCTCTTGAGCGGGGCTCGCAAATCAGCTCCCGCTCCCAGCTCCCGCTCTTTTCGTGACCAACCCTGGTGTAGACAACTACGCAGCGCACCAGATACACTCGCAATCACGAATTTATCGCTGCAAAAACTCAATTTTGCGTAGTTTGTAGCCTAACGTAGCTGTCGATGCTTAGCCTTTACCTGGGGGTAGATTTTGAGCTACCTCATCCCTTTAAAGGGCCACTGAAGTTACCATTTTCGAATATTTTCGAAGCTTAATACATGGATGTTTTCAGACAATTCCACCGGCGGTTTCCACTACGCATCACCCACTTCAGGCTATCTTCAAGCATCCGTAAATGCCTAAAATTGGTCTGAAACGGGGTGAATTCTAGGAATGAATGCTCGACGCCTGGAGGTTGTTTGTTTGAGCACGGGCTCTGCTCCTACACACACGCCACCCTCGATCCTAATCAACAGTTCAGAATTACGAAAGGTATATTAGAATGTCACTTTTTGTTTAAAAATCAATTTTTTCTTGGCTAGTAGAAAATAGATTAATGCCAAAACGATACCTGAAAGTCGATTTCCAACGGTTTTTACCAATAATATTCTTAAAAAATGTCGTAATCGAAATCTGGTGGTTTTGCCGTAATCGTCTTAATGAAATCTAAACAGTATTTGTCCACATTCTAGTCGGCACGTCAAGCTTCGCACTGGCCGTCGTCCAGCCCAGTGCCATGGTCGTCATCGAGGCGCCCACCAATTTCGACAAGGAGCATTTGGTGTGTTCCCAAAATATTTTTTGATCTGTAGCGTAACCCTGAAGTGCGATATTTTAGATTGTCATGGATGTACTCGAGAACTCGGCGGACGTTAGTTTGAGGGGCTGCTGTCAGGTAAAAGTCTATCTTTAAAAATTAGGTAGAATGAAAATATCTAACAATATGTAGTTAGAAATTATAAATTTTAGGTGAATGGTCAAGCTCAACTCTACTGTCCATTCGGCACTCCATTCGAGGGTTCGGTCGTCATGTGGCAATCGGGCAGATTTACTTGTCCAGCCAACACCATTAAGGTAAGTAAATATAGAAGGGAGCTAGGAGCTGCGCGGAATCTATTTGACTGCGTCGCGTGCGCGTCCTGGAGCAACTTATCTAACTCCTAGAATCAGCTCCCAGCTCCCCCTCAATCTTTGAAATACCTCAATCGCTCCATTTTCATTACCTGAAGCATCTAAACCTACTTTTAATAACTTTCTTTCAATCTTTTTTAACAGTTAAACGAACAGTTCGTACCTTTTTCTAGCTGGTGTTCATGTGCGAAAACCGGAGCGGTACCACGATCGGGCAGTGCGGCATCGACAATTTGAGGCTTCACCTACCCTCTGATATTCTTCTATGGGAACCTTGTCAGAAAGATCAGCTAGCTCGTTTGTAGTTTTTTTAGCCTAACGTAAAGTCTAACTTCGTAATAATACTCCAGTATTGATTCTCAGCCTTCCTCAAAGTCTTTCCTAATTTTTCATTTTAAATGAATTTTTACCGTTTATTTGAACTAATTTTTGTGCATATAAAATCGTCTACAGTCTTGAAAATAAATAAAATATATTTATTATACCAAAAATATAAATGCAAAATATAAGGCAATCACACAAAAATGTCCATCAAAGTCGTAAAAATGGTGGTAATCCGAAAGGCATCTGCGCGCGTTTTTTGAGCAATATCGGGGACACGGTATACGGTAATATAATACGGTAACATAAAAAGCTTAAAAATAAATTTACTCATTTAAATTAATCATTTTTAGCGTTCATAATCTTATTTTTGTAAGACCTGCTTCTGAATTTGGGCTTTCTTGGGGCGCGCGGTAATTTTCTGGGGTTTCTCTATACGGTAGGTATTGCTGGGTGTGGCCAAATTTGGGGAAGAGTGTAGTTTAAGATTTCTACTTATTTTTTTAAATTAGCGAGTCAAAATCAAATTCTGAAAAAGCACCGGCGTGTTGATAGGAAGGCAACGGAATCGGGAAATCGGGGGTTGAGCAAGCGGCTGGGGTACGGTGGATCGGGCTTTAGTTGCTAGTTCCCTGAAAAAAAATCGATAAATTGTGGATTCTGTGCTTTTACACATCGCGGGCGCGTTGCGTGCGGCTATATCCCGATAATAAACCTGCTTTTGAAGAAAAACCGACACACAGCGCCGTCTTGACGCGTTTAAAAGCGCTGTCAGGTAAATCAGGGAAATAGGGGCCGCAGCTCGCAGTTAGGCGGGCAGTTACGCTACGCTACGTTACGCTAAGTTACGTTACGCTACGTTGTTTGGCCCAGTTTCGATCGACACTGCCTTTCCCGGCCTTTTAAACTTGAAAAACTCACTCGAGCCTTTCCCCTCAACGCCGGCTCGACCTCCTCCATCTCGCCCTCCAAACTGTCGAGCGCGATCGAGTCCATCTCGATGTTTTTCGCCTAAAAATTACATTTTTTTATTTGAGCTGAAAAACTAGATAATATTTTTGAATGACTCACCGCCCTAGCTCGCGCCTGGCGCTCCTCAAAAGAGGTGAGCCCGACAAAGGATGAGGTGGACAGACCGCTGGCCTTTGACGAAGCATGCGGCTTGACGAGGACACCGTGGATCACCGGGATTCCCCGAGAAGAAGAAGCCAGGGAGGAGGAAGAGGAGACGAGGTTCTCTTCACGGCGTCCGCGCTGCGTACGATCAGAGGATCGCCTGGAACCTCTGAATCAAGTGTCGTTAGCGGTATCCCAAAAGAAAGACAAAATTAAGCTGTTGGCACGCTAACAGATTTTATTTGTAGTGTATCCCCTTGACTTGGCATAACCACAAACAACAGCAAAAAGCCTACGACACTCGGGATTCCCAAGCCGTCTCCGATCCAAGTACTAACCGAGCCCAACGTTGCTTAACTTGGCAGATCGGACGGGATGCCGTGCTTTCAACGTGGTATGGTCGTGGGCGAGGGGAGGGAAGGTAGAGCCGTTCCTGAGGTGGAACTCGTAGCCCTGTGCTCTTGGTGTTTTAAAACATCCCTCCTCGAGCCTGCCTACGCCTACGACCATACCACATTGAAAGCACGGCATCCCGTCCGATCTGCCAAGTTAAGCAACGTTGGGCTCGGTTAGTACTTGGATCGGAGACGGCTTGGGAATCCCGAGTGTCGTAGGCTTTTTGCTGTTTTTCGTTTGAAGCTTATGTTTCAAATAATTTGGGCTAGCTTTCTTTTTGCCCTAAAAGATAAGAAAACCTACTGCCTCAAGTTGAAGCGCCCTCCCCCTCGAACATTGCTCATTCTCCTCCTCGGCCGCTGGCAGGTGACGCAGAAGATTCGGACGGCTTCGGAGGCGACGACGTTGTTCCTGGAAACGTTTAGCGTAAACTACAAACTACAACAAATGACGCACCTGTAATGAAGTGACGGCCACGCGGGGCATTGGCCATTTCGGATGGCGAAAGCTGTGGACGGGTTGAACTCGCAGTGGCCGTTCACCGGGTTGTAGTGAGCAATCTGGAGGGGGTTTTAGTAAAATAGAAATTTGTTTTCAAAAGGATAGTGCCAGGAATTCATAAAAAACGTACAGCGCAGTTGAACTCGTGGCAAGTACGAGCGCACTGGTCGACGGTGACGGCGATGGCAAAGTGGGTAAACGAGAGACGAGAGGGTCCAGACAACGGGGTAGAGATGTAGAAGATCGAGTTCCCGCACACTAAAACGATGCAGGTTTTAGAGGTGTCAACAGCGTTTTGAAGGCGTCAATTTTAAAGCTGTAGGTGGATGTTCAAGGAGCTGACAAGTGTGAGAATCGACCCTCCCTGCGACTAGATCTCGACAGATGGACTAAAGCTCCTTTAGGCAGATTTTGACGTGGATTTTGATTTTGTAGACTACTTTTCATCCCCGGTCCACAAAACCAGCTACTTCCAGCCCGTTTAAAGGACCATTGAAATCTAGCCCACCTCCAGTTCGTGACCGGCTCGGGTCGGCAGCTCCTCCGAATGGTGGTCGAGGAGCGGGAGTGGTGGGTGGAGGCTGGAATTCTGGGTTTAAAGGGACCATGAAGCCCATGAATTTTCCCTGAGGGGAGGATATCTTTGGAAAACCCAAACTAATTCAAAGCTCAAAAAGCAGATTTTTCTACATTGCTAATATTTTTACGGGTATTTCCGTGCACGATTGAGTGGGCGAGTGCTTACCCTGACGGGCTGCGGCGGCTGCTGGAAGGTAGGTTGTGGCTGCTGGAAGGTGGGCTGCTGGGGTTGTTGGAAGTTGGGGCGCGGCTGCTGGAAGGTTGGCTGGGGCTGAAATTTTTTTTTGGAATTTTTTTGGCATAAAAGCAATTTAATTTGAGCGTCTACTCCCCTAAAAATATTTTACGTAATAAGCGGCTTATTCAGTTTTTCAAAGATTAATTTCTATCGTCTATCGCTTGGGTAGCTGGCAGAGATTCACCGAAGTTTTTTCAACTACGCAGTGTTCCAATTAACACCGCGCGTACTGTGTACAGTCGCGTAGCCCTCGTAGCGCTACCTGCTGGAAGTTTTGTTGTTGGAAGTTCTGCTGGGGTGGCCTCTGGAATTGAGGCTGGGGCTGGAAGGGCTGTTGAGGTTGCTGGGGCTGGGGTTGGAAGGTCGGTTGCGGGCGGAAGGCCGGCTGAAAATAGGAAATAAAGATTCGACCATGAAGCCAAGGTGAAGCTAACTAAGCCTAAGCCTCAGCCTAAGCTTAAGCCTAAGCCTCAGCCTAAGCCTAAGCCTCAGCCTAAGCTTAAGTCTAAGTCTAATCTCACCTGTGGCTGCTGCGGGGCAAACGGTTGAATCGGCTGTGCCGGTCGCAGATTGACAGTCTGTGGAGGGCCAACTGGAGGGCGACTAAAAAACGATCCAGCTACCGTATGCTCTGAGTTTCTAACCGATTCCTTGGTGGCTGAGGTTGCTGTGGTCGGAGAGGTGTCTGGGGCAGCGGTTGAGGCCTGAATGGCTGCTGGGGTTGGACGGGCGCCGGGGGCAGGGTTGGCCTAAACGGGGTTGTAAAGCCATTTTTTATTCAGATCACTTCTCTAACTGCACTTTTTAACGGTGGAAATGTTATAATTACGTAACAAAAGTAGAGTAATGTTGCAACAATTGAAATCAAAATCTGCACATCAGACTCACGGCAGATTCGTTTTGTTTTTAGGTTAGCACTCTTTGAAAATCATTAAAAATAGATTTTAGTCATAAAAAAATTACTCTCAACTTTCCAGAAATTAAAAATGACAAAAACAAACGGTGGTAGTGGACGGAAAGGCCTTCTCGTCGTGACGGGCCGTCTCGTTGGCAGGGTTCTATCAAAGCAAATCGTTAAAATTAGGAAAACCACAGTCGAAAATTATTCGCACAAATTTAAATATTTCACAGCATTCACGCCGCACACAAAATTTAAGAAAAATGGAAAAAATATCAAAACGTTTTTTTGTACCTCCTTGTGGTTGGTGCCCGGGTGGTGGTGGTAGTAGTGGTAGTGGTGGCCTCTTCCCGTTCATCCTTCGGTCGGAATGGTCGGGGAATGAAGATACCTTTTTCTGGAAAAAAAACGGTAATTACGGGAAGACGGCAATCAATTATTCTAAAGGAGCCATGAAGTAAAATATCCACAGCTTCCCAGTGTTTTGACGTCTTAGATTCGACGTAGCGAGTGTGTTAAAAGGTTCGCATTGTCAGGTATCGATTTTCGCACCCACGCCAGAAAAAAAATATAGGATTTACGCTTCCGGGGACCTCTAAATGGCGCCTAAGGCAGAACTATGGATTTCTCAGCATTTTTGCGACCCTGAATCCATCCCCGGATGAAAAACTGCGCTTGCGCGTTACGCGTCGCGGACGCGGAAAATTCCTTAGGTACCCTACATCCAAAAAAGCATTCCCATGCCTTGATCGTCTCTTTAAAATCATTAAGATTAAATTTATGGCAGTAAAGCATCTCTGGCATAATCAAGTAAATTTCTCTTAAAGGAAGAAATCAGGAAAAAAAACAGATTACAGTGCGTAGGTTTTGAAAATTGGCTAATGCCCAAAATTCGGATCGGGGACCAAGTCAAATTACTTAGTAAATAAAAAAAATCGGGAATCGGTAGAAGAATCGTACCCTGATTTGGATCGACGATGGTGTTGTCATCGTACGCTCCAAATTGGTCGAAATCCCGACCTCGTCCACCGACGTCGGCTGAAAAGAGCTACTGTCTTTTCTACCGTATCTTTACGGTAAGTTTCCGAATTTTTGCCCGGAATTAGAGCTTTTCCTCCCCGTCTCCCAAGTGCAATGTACCACCACACAACATTCGGCAAGGTCAGGAAGTCGGCGGGTGCAAAATCTATAGCCTGGAGCGAGACTACTCACTGGGTACTTGAGATTGACCGCCGTCGACCTCGTTGAATAGCATCCGGCGGACACCATCGATCGTGCCAATGTCTGGAAAATGGAGGTAGAGGGGCGAGAGAGGGAGAGAGCGAGAGAGCGAGAGGGAGAGAGAGAGAGAGATAGAGGGGGAGCGAGAGAGGCGAAATATCCTTCAATATCGCATTAAAACTTACATAATTGGAATTTCCCATCAGCATTCACGCCATTTCCACCGTTGTCGATAGCACTATAACAGAAGTTTGGAAATTTTCAAGCCTTTTTACCGCTTATCTACGGCTTCAGCGGCTTCGGAAGCTGCGGGAGCTGGATTAGACTCTGGAATTTGTGCATTATTGGACATTGAAAAAAATGAAATGAAAAAGAAAAGTTGAAGTTGAGATTTACATACCTTCTGCACTGACGATCAAGGCTACGGTGGCCAGGCCGAGGAGGGCACTTCTCCATCGCCCTAGCATTCTGCTGAAAGATTGGGTGAGTGCGAGAGAGAGCGAAAGAAAAGAGAGAAAGAAAGAGGAGAGAGAGAGAGAGAGAGAGAGAGAGAGAGAGCGAGAGACGAATCTTGAACCAGACTGGCTGCGCTTTGAAATTCCTTGCTTTAAGCGAAGAGAGAGAAATAGCAGGTGAGAATAAGAGACCCAGAGAATCAGGCATCAGTTCGAAGCGATCTTGCCATCTTTTGAAAACAATCAAGACGATAAATTTTCGTTTTTCGCGAATTGAAGCTCAGGAAGCCATTAAAGCTTCAAAATCGATACTAAAAGTCTTCAAAAGATCTTGAACCTTCACGAAAACAAGGCGTCTGAAACCAAGTGAGTCGAGTTACACAGATTTTGGTTATATTCACGCATTCAAAACGTCCAAAGCTACAAAAAAAATCGAAGCCCAGATTTTTTCAGAACTCTAAGTTTCAATTCAAAGCTTCCGAAGCCGCCAAAGCTCTCGTCGATCCGTACAAACAGTTGACCGAAATTATGCTGGCCGCCCCGAGGGGGGATAAACCGGATGAGGGCATTGGAATCTGAAGGGGAAATCTACGAGAACAGGGAGGGAAAAGCCTTGAGGAGGGAAAAGCCATCTGTGAAACGGCTTTCCACCGGTGGATTCCAATGCTTTCCAAAACAACTGTCAGGAATGAGGGCGATTCGGACTTAAGATTTCCTGATTTATTACCCTTGTAATTGGGATAGAGGCTAAAGCCTGAGTCTAAAGCCTTAAGCCTAAGCTAAGCCTAAGCTAAGCCTAAGCTAAGCCAAGCAAACAAGCTTTGTAAGTTTGTAAGCCTACTGGTTAAGCCTAAGCCCGAGCGAAGCCAAAAGCTAGCAAGCTTTCAGTTTTAGCTTAAGGAAAGCATAAACCACAAAATAAGCTTAAGCCCAAGCCCAAGCCTAAACCCAGCGAAAAAATCTTAAGCATTTTCGTACGCATAAGCCTAAATTTAGCCAGAAATCCCTATGCAAACGGTTGCATTTTGGAACGTTGGCTGGATACTGTAGTATAAACTTGAAATGTGATTTTGTAAAGGATTGGCAAGAGAGGGGAAAAGCCCCGGAAACGGCACAGTGCCATGGCGTGAATCAGCCCATCCTTTCCCTCATCTTCGGTCTCGAGCGATGGTGATTCGGGACGCGTGTAGCTCAGCGGAAGAGCACCTGTACGGAAAACAGGAGGTCGCGGGTTCGACTCCCGCCGTGCGCAACCCCGTTTTACCATTGCTCGAAAGTTTATTATTTCAAAGATCAAATATAAAAACGAGACTACAGTACTTTCAATTAGCTGACCTATCGTATTCAAAAGTATGCAAAAAATTTGCATACGAATTTACAGAAATTAGTTGATTTATCGAGTTAGTGCAGTCACGAGATACCAACCGGAGTGAATTGAAAGAAGGCAAAACCACATGGAACAAAGCCGTCATAACGATGCAGAATCCTGGGTTACGGCAGAAGAACGGTAAAATTGCAAAAATGACAAGTTAACCCCGAAAAACTCGATAATCGGGTCGAGATGCCGAGCGGGAACCGCATAAATCGGTGGTGGGCCGGATCGGAAACGGGCAGCCCCCAGGGGCAGATCCAAGCCGCCATATCCAGACCCCTGCCTGTCTCTCTGTCCCTCTCTCTCTCTTTCCCTCTCTCTCTCTTCCACCTTACAGAATAAACCGGATTTCCGAAGTAGAAAAAACAGTGGAGCGGCCGGGGGGAAATGACGAGAAATGGGGAGCAGACCCCGACGACACAGGCCGATCAGTTTTCCTAAGCAAGGCGTCGTAAAGAGGAGGCCGAATCCTCCTGCTTTCATCGCCTTTTACGGGCGCCATTTACCGGGGTAAGGTCGTGATTTTGAAGCCTGGCGGATTTTGTAGCTCATTTAAAGGGGCCGAGAAGGCAGCACTATGAATTTTGCAGGGTCGGCGACGCGCACGATGTATACAGAAAGAACGCAAAGTGGAAACGCCAAACTCCTATTGGCCGGAAATGCCGACAGCAAAAAATGCGGCATGCCAACAACCGAAATCTCGACAGCCAAAATCCCGACAGCCAGAATAAAATCCCAACAGGCATAATCCCGACATCGCAGATCCCAAAAGCAAAAAGCCCAACATGCAGAATACCGACAGTGTTAATCCAGCCAGGAAATCACGCAGTCGGGATTCTGGTTGTCGGCATTTTGGTTGTCGGGATTTTTCAGAGCGGAATAAGCCACAGAATTGTTTTGACTGCTTTGGCAAGACCGAGTCGGGAAAAGACTGCGTTCTCTTAAAGACTTTAAAGGGCCGTTAAAGGCAAGGAATGAGAAGAGGATACAAGCAATGAACCAACAGAGAAATGAAAACCCCCAAGTACACCTATTTACGCCAAAAATCTGGCCTTGAGTTTCCGTTCCAAACTCTCAAGGGTGAAAAAGCGTAAAAACGAAACGCCAAAAATTCCGCGCCAATCCTTTAGTCAAGTATGCGTAGACGGGGCTAGACTTGGAGGTCAAATTTTTACCATGTTCCGAGAGGTGGACCTCACACAGACACATGCTCTTGCTCTATGTGTACGCATACACTACCGACTACCCTAATGGGAAAAGCCATCGAAAAAGAAACTTGTTCACGGCGACTGTCGGAACGGGCAGGTATCTCGAACCGGATCGCCAATCTCGACCCCGGGGAAAGGTGTACAAAGGTGCCAAATGTGGCCCTCAGGGGAGAGGAGGGCAAAGAACAGTAAAAAAGGTAGGGAGCAAATTTTTGAACGGCCTTACGACTGGTAAGTTACGGGTTCGCGTACACAGGCGCAAAACGGAGCTTTGCACGAGAGTAAAGGCGACAAGAGAAAATTAAGAATAATGGAAATCCCCGGGAATGGTCCAAAAAAAGCCCAAACTTGAAATCGAGTTTCAAGGCCAAGAGTCCTCGGAGTACCTTAAAAACCGAAATTGCGACAGCCAGGTGTGTACATAGGTGTAAAACGGAACTTAGCGTCATAATTTGGGTTCCGGTGTGTTGAGAAACGAGGTTATGGTAAGTCTATAAAGGCGTAACAAGGTGTTAAATGGAACTGGAGTATAGCGCTTATTTGCTTGTTGATTTAAGGCCAAGAAAAGCATAAAAAATGCATAAAAACCATACGCGGTAATTTAAAAAATGTTCCCAGCCCCTTTAAAACACAGACTACGGTAGTGGCTATCATTTACTTTTTTAGTATGCAAAAATGTCAAGCAGTTTTTATGTAACTTTAAAGGAGCATAGCTCAACCACCTCCGAAAGTGCCAGATCTGTCACCAGCCCAAGGGCAAGTGTCCGCAGCTGTGAAAAGTGCGAAGTTCGAGCGAACGTTTTGGGTGAAAAACTGCCGAGATCAGGCGGAAGATATTGGCAGGGTGGGCGGTGTTGGACGTCAAAAAACAGCGAATTCCAAGGATGCTTGGCTACGCAACGCTACGCAACGTTCGGCTTAGCGGATCGAAAGTTACAGCCAATTTTTGGCTTCAAGACCAAGCGTAAGTAGTAATCTAAACGGAATTCCTGTAGTGCATCGACTAAATAAGGCATTACGACCTATTTCTAACGTAGCTAGGAGCGTTGCGTAGTTACAGCCTTGGTACGCAACAATACGCAAGGCTACGTTAAGCTACGTAATGTTACATAACTCCTACAAAACGGATCGGAACGGAAGAATCACATCCTCGAAAGAGTCGTGTGAAAAAATAGGTTTCCACAAATTTTCTACCGTTATTCGATTGAAACGGCTTTTTGCAGTCTCTTTCTGACGTTGCGAGGAGCGTTGTGTAGCTGTTGGGGGAAGGGCGGTGAGTTATGTCTTTGTCGTGTCGCTTCCTGAGGATGTAGAGGAGCTGGAGGCATTCCTCAAGTGGCACCTCCAGGGGAGGACGAGAGAGAGACAGAGAGAGATAGAGAGCGAGAGACAGAGAAAGTCGATGGCTCGTTATGGTGTATGCCTTACAATTAAATATCCGCTATATTTTCCCTAGATTTTGTTGGATCCAAACTAAAAAAAACGTGTAAAACAGCAATTTTTAACGATAAATGTAGATAACCTGAGCTGAAGGTAGAATTAGATCTAAGCCTTCGCCATCCCTTTAAAGGACAATTTAAAAGAAAATTCCACCGATTGTTAGAAGTTTTTTCATAGGAGGATACGGTAGTCCCTTGCAGGTCCCTTTAAAACAGGTTAAGGCACGATTTTCAAGTTTGGAATCCGAGCGAGCTGCTGGTGATCAGTGGCAGAACCCCAGAGGGGGCGGTTGGAGATTTCGCCCGGTGTGAGGGGAGAGAGAGCGAGAGACAGAGAGAGAGTGAGAGAGTGAGCGAGAGAGATACCACCAGATAGCCGTTGATTGTCAAAAAGGGCCTGGAGGGTGATCCGGATCTGCCAATCCATGAAAAGCCACCCACCAGCGGGAGGCAGACATTTTTCCTACAGCGTTTGGGGTGGGGGGTTGGGCTGCCCCCTCCTGTATTTCTCGCCCCCGTTTTCTTTCGTCTCCTTCTTGTGATAATTGCCTCCCCTGCCATCAGCACCACCCGGCTCATTTTTCCAAGCCTGATTTGTGCGTGGGGGGTTGGGGGTTGGCTAGCTGGCTGGCTTTCGATTCGATTTTCGGACGGCCAGGGGGGAGCCGGCCGATCCGTGATATCTGAAGCTTGAAGAAAGCGTATTTCCGGAATGGGAGCGCTAGAAGTTTGACTGATTTTCCGGTGGTAATGAGGGAAAGGTATTTTTGATGCGACTTAGCATTAATGCGTACGTCAGTGAGTTAGTGGAAAGGCAATTTTAAAGGGTCATGAAAGTGAAAATAGGAAAAAATCCACCAATCAAAACATCTGTCAAATTTTAGAAGATTATTAAATTTAAGCTATATTTAAACCGGAAAATAACTAGAAAAACAAAAAAAATATTGAAAAAACTTCAAATCATCTTGAAATCGACATTTTTGTCGATACTCGGCGATTTTTGGTCGAGAAACGCTTGCTTTTTAGATTTTTTGAAAAATATTGCGGAAAATGCCGCCCGGAGCCGGAGCCGAACCCTCCTCCCCCCTCGATAATGAAAAAGTACCCAGAGCAAGAGCAATGCGTCATCCTACGACTTGGCAAAGTGTGAGTAATCCGCCACGCAAAAAAGCCTAGAAAACGCGCTGGTTTGCCCGCTAAAGGAAGCTAATTCCGGGGGTCAACTTTTCCCTTTTTGAGGGGGCCTCCTCGTGTACATTTCCATCCACCGTACACCCCTCCGTGCCACTGGCAGATAGATTTACGGTCAAAGCGCGCACGCCATGCCAGCTCGCGCTCCGCGCCGCGCTAGCTAAATGATGCGCTATTTTGGAAGAGGCCGGGGGTCAAAAGGGGGAAATTTTGCTTCCGGCTTGCGGTGGGGCAGTGAAAAACTATGGGGGGAAGGGGTGAAAAAAAGCGAAAAAGGAAAAGCTTTGACCTTCACGAAGTCGAGGGGGCAAGACAGGATCGCGGATGGGAAAGAAGTTTGTGAGAGGGGTCGACCGGCTTGATCCGGATGGACCTGGAAACGGATTGCGGGATTTTGGATAGGAAAAACGAATCTGGAGGAATCTGGTGAAGCCGATAAAAACTGACAAAAATTCGTTGTCTATCTCTCTCTCTCTCTCTCTCTCTCTCTCTCGCTCTTTTTAGCTCTTTTCTCTCTCTCTCTCTCGCTCTCTCTCTCTCTCTCTTTCTCTCTTTCTCCCTCTCTCAATGAAAACATCATTAAAAACTATGCTGAACGCAAAGCCGAAAAATCTCTTCCTAGCCTACGTGCGATACCTACAAACGAATGGAACCGTGGCTAGTACTTGGCCGTACTGTGGGCTGGATGGTGGCAGCCAGCCATCTGTCACTAGGGTGATTCCGTACAAGAAAGGGCCATTTCCAATTACAGCCCCCCCTTTCCCATTTTACAGGTGCCACTTTGTCACTGTCCTCAAAAAGGGAAGGGTTACGGGGGGAAAAGGAGCTAAAGAAAGGAAAAACCCGTTTAGACCCCCGCCATGTAAGCCAATACCGCTTTTGCCGCGATTTCTAGTCACATTTCGAAGCAAAGCACAAGTATACAAGGGTTGAGGCTGGTACGGAGGATTGGTGAAAAACAAACGTACGTAACGTATAGGTTCTACTTGGCAAAAGCAGAAGTCGAGGGAGGCTAGCAGAAACCCCTTAGGATGGAAAGGATTTCGATACGCTCGAGACGAGTTTCCGCCATAATACCGACAATAAGAACCCCACAGCAATAATCCCGACAACTATACTTCCTAAAGCCATCATCCTGACCACCAAAATCCCCAATCCAAAATGCCGACAACATAATCCCGACAGCCAAAACCGAAAGACAGTTACTTTTCACCACCTAATTTGCATATCCGCTTCTTGGCTGTCAGGATTTTGGCAGCCGGTTACTTGGCTGTCGGGATTTCGACGTTTTCCCCGATTGGGATCAGTGGCATACCAGCAGAGACCATTGAGGAATTATCAAAAAATATGGTCCGAAAAAGGCAGTACTTTAGAGAGACCCTTTTGGGATCTACGGCATCCTAAAAAACCTCCGCTATCATTGTAATCCGGCTTTGGCGTTTTGGCAGAAAGCGAAAGACATTCATTTCGGGCTCGAAAAGCCCATCTAGCAGAGAACCCATAGGAATCAACGCCTTGTCCGGCCCTTTAAAAGTTAGCAGATTGTGATATCAAAATACAAAACCCTAGAACGCACCCTAAATCACCGGCGGGGATTTGGGGAAGTGTTTGAGCCAGTTTTCCCGCCTCCGCCTGGTTCACCCTCCTTCCTCAACTACAAAAAAAGGAGCAGGAGGAGGAGGAGCACGAGCGGAAAGGAGCCCCCGGGGATGCCATTTCCATTTCATTATGCAAACGCGAATGGGGGGATACGGAGGGGGGGGGTCGTTTTTCAAAAGATTTCACTCCCCACGCCCTCCGGCCTTCAGATAGACGGAAACACGTTTATCATACAGGCAGATGAAATGGCAATGCGGGGATTGAAAGGGAAATGCAAATCAAAAAAGGGTGGAAAAGGGCGTCTAGTCAAGGCGTAGGGGCTTTTGGCATTATGGCGATCAGGGGAAGGGAAAGCTGATAAGGTGGATTAAGGGGATTTATCTGGAACAATCGAAAACCATTAAAGGAGCAAGGAAGGCAAGCTTTTGCAAAACTCCAGGAAAAAATTACTTATCGTGAGGAACCCTGAAGTCCTAAATTGCAGCTTAAAAGGCCTAAGAAGCCAGGTCCATCCGGTTCAGCGTGGATTTCTGACAAATTAAGATAAGGCCGCTGGTCCTCTTTACGCTGCTTGAGCGGCAAAAAGCGTAAATTTCAAAATTCAGACACCTTCTGGAATACTCACGTAATTTCAACGAGAATGAAGCGTCTAACAAGGCATTACGACATGTAATCGGCGCGCTCTCAATTAGATTTTGCCTTTTAAACGAATTAATTTCCCGGATGCTTTTCGGGAGTGTTGTTCCGTTTTTAGACCAGGAGGATCATCCTCGCACATGTGAATTTTGGCTTGCGAACCAATTTCAAGCTGTCGAGCCTAAGAATAGACCCTTTCCATCGTCCATTTATAGCGTAATGCCCCCCAAAATCATCGGCAGGAGAATTCCATGAAATTCCGGCTCTCCAAAAACGCTGTAATTTTACGGGTTTCTTTTGATGGATTTTTTGTAGGCTCCCGCAGCGAAAACTTTGTAAAATTCATAACTTTTTTCTAAAGTAGAATTCCGCGATTTCATGTTTATTTTTGATGCTGTGAGATCATTTCCTACATTTTGAGTCCTTAAACTATAAGTTTTCATGCTAGAATCACAAAGAACGGCCTGCTTGCCTTGTTCCGCGCGCGGTCATTTCAGACCGAGTAAGCTAGGGCTTGATTTCCAAAAAAATTCAGGTGGATCATAATTTATCAAAAAAATCATAACTAGGAATTGAGTTAACTAATTTTTGGGGCATAATAAATTCTTAGGCCCTTTAGAAAATCGAGAAAACAGACAAATGCCACGGTATTGTAGCCGGTGGGCAGTGGACGGTGGTCGATTTGTGCCGATGGAATGTGTATGCAATGGAATCGAGGAGGCTCGACTTTTCCAGAGAAAGAAGACGGCTTTCCCCCATCCATGATGCCTAGGGGCTACCGGTCTGTCTGTATCTCTCTCTCTCTCTCTCTCTCTCTCTGCCTCTCTCCATCCCCTCATTATGTGCCAATCCCGTGCTCTTCATCGCCCTCTTCTGGTCAGTCATGGGCTAGATCTATTCCTTTAAGTCGAGAACATTGGTCGCTTGACGAATTTATTGAGCATCAACATGAGCTTCAAAATTTGAGCATGAGCTCTGAAAAATTTCCAGATGTGTGCTATTTATCTTAAAACCACCTGAAAATGGATATTTTTCGACCCTATAACTTTTTATGTCCAGCTATAAGGCCGAAAATGGGATTCGCAACTCTCTCTCTTGCTCTCGCGCGCTCTCTCTCTCTCTCTCTATCTCTCTCGCTCTCTCATACTCATTTTCCGAGAAAAAATGAAAAAAATCAATCTGTTATGATAACACGTCAACAAATCCGATTTTTTCCGAGCCCCAAATAGTCAGGATATATCTCCCGGATCCCATGTGGGTTCATGGCTCTGATCCAAAATATCCCAGGAATGGGAGGATTGCCATGTTATTTTGGCTGTTTGAGCATGACCCAAACTACAAAACTTACAAGGTAAAAATGTACATGGATAGCGCGAACAGAATCACGGGGCATTTTAAAGGGACTATCACTCTCAAAAAGATTCAATTTCGTCCTGCGCGTTCCGTGTCGCCGTCCAGAAGGATCTATCGCCAAAAATGCCTTGCCGGACCCTTTAAAAATTAGGTAAAACATTTTTGCTTCGAAATGTTAAATATCGATATATCTATTCGGTATCCTCTCTCTCTCTCTCTCTCTCTCTCTCTCTCTCTCGCCTCTCTCCTTTGTCTCTCGCTCTCTGTCTCGCTCTGTCCCTCTCTCATATTTGTCAATTTCCACACCTGAACTGATCAAAAACGGAACTCCTCGCCACGTAAATATTTATTCCAACGGGTGCATCCACCCTGCGTGTCAATTGGAATGTAACGGAATCTCACGTGTCAAAGCCACACATCTATTTTCGCGCGCACTTTTTCGGTGCTAGATTTATTGTCGGCGTATTGGCGCCATTCTTTCCATTTTTGTCTCTGTTTTCTTTTTCCTTTTTTTTTGCGTTGACCGCGCCCCGTTCGATGAGTAATTGGGAATGGAACGGAGAACGGAATGGAGCAAAGAGTGGAACCATTTTTTCGGGGTTTACGCCGTAGTTCCGTTTTTTACTCAATGACGCATTGCGTTTTACAGCTTTTGTAAAGATTTTTGATCGCAGTTCGCCAGATTGCAGCATGGTTTTGTCCCAAAATAATATATTAAATTTTTCAAGGGGTTGCTACTTTTTCTGAACCTCTCTATCGCTCTCTAGCTCTCTCTCTCTCTCTCTCTCTCTCTCTCTCTCTCTCTCCTCTCTCTAGCTCTCTCTGGTTCTCTAGCCTTCGCTTGCTCTCTCTCTCTCTCTCGACATTTTTGGACTTTCTGAACCCAGATATTTGCAACTACGCGCGGCTCCAAATTCCGGAGACCCTCAAAAACGATGACACTCAAAACTGACCTCCTAAGGTCAGCTGACCCGAATTCCGCAAGCCGCAAAAGACGCTTGATCCACGACTTCCAAGAGTTTCCGGTGCTCAAGTGGTCCGTTCGGGCATTTTTGAGGGTACTGTAGGTTTTCTGTGGCGCTGAATTTCTGTTTCTCTCTCTCTCTCTCTCTCTCGCTCGCTCGGTCGCTCTCTCACGCTCTCTATCTGCAACTCCAATTTTTGTGGGTGTCTGTCTGCCTTCCGGCAATTTATCTGAGCGGTCGGTGAAATTTCTGCTATTTTTTTAAGGTATCTCGCTCTCTCTCTACCGCTCTCTCTAGCGCTCTCTATCTTTCTCTCTCATCCCTCTCTCCCTCTCTCTTGCTTTCCCTCTCCTCTCTCTCTCTCTCTCTCTCTCTCTCTCTTTATATGGTGTGTGGGCGTGTGTATATGTTGGGGGAACGGGTTATCCTCCCCCTCTTCAAATCCGAGAGCAATATAATGTGCCCCCATCCCCCCGAGTACGAGATACTCCAACCAACACGTCCCCCCAACTACTGACCTTCATTACTCAATTCCAGCTAATCTCGCCCTCTCTCCTTCTCCTCTTGAAGCTCAACTGAAACAATGCTCAACCGGTTCTTCTTTGCTATCGTTTTTGGTAAGTTTTTTTGGTTAGATTGGGTTTAAACTTTAAAGGGGCCGGCAAGGCAAGATGCTGCTGCTTGTCCTGGACGGCGTTACCAGTCCCTTTAAACCGAATGAATCAAATTAACCCATTTTTTCAGTTTTTGCCCTTGCCCACTGCCAAGAACCCGATGAGGTCGAGAATTTCTGGCTGTGCGAAAACTTTGGGATTACGGTAGCTGGAAATTATGCTATTTTTAACCGGTGTCTATAGGAGCAACGCGTAGTCGTCCTGTTCTACACGCCGAAGACGGTCGAATTGTCGGCGACGAAGAAGAAGATCGTTTGCCAAGGTGGGTTTCTCTCGAAATTTACATAGAATTTGGCGCGGTTGCATTTTCAAGGAGCACTGAAGCCTCCAGAATTTTAAAATTAAAGGACCTCAACTTCCCATAATTACCAGAATTTTTTGTTTAATCGGAAATTTCTATAATTGTCTGTTTGTGATTTTTTTGCCGATGTTTTTGATGAGATCTCAAAATTCTACCATAACTTATCGTACCTTTTCAGAAGCCGCTCGTAAATGCGTGATCGCCGACGGTCCGGCCGAGCCGGGCGCTACGTACTACGGTATATACCGTGGTGGCAAACATGAAAGCTGCGCAGCAGTACTGTAATATTTTCTAAGATTTCTCTATCGACAAAAAGCTGCTTTTGGCTTTGAATTTTTAGACCTGATTATCGTACGTAATTCGTTTCATACATATCGTAACCGGAATACCGTATTTTTAGGCATAACCGAGCCAATTACGGTATATTTACAATGCTTAACCATCCACCGTATTTTCAATTTTCTGTAAATTCTACCGTATCCCATTTGTGATCTGTATATCTCCCTCGAATTAGCAATGAATTTCCCATAATAGCGATCTCATGACCTGAATTTTGCTCTATAAATATTATGAATCGACGAGATGATACCTACCATTAATGCAGGCAGTTTACTACGCAGAAAAATCTGTAAAATTCAATTTTTTACTGACTTCCACCGGGTCCCCAGATTTTTTACAGCCGGGAAAAATCAGGTGGCAGAATGGGATGATGGGGGATTCGAGCGAGTGGCCCTTTCCAAATGTCTTGAGTGTTTGCTAAGGGCCCAGCCAAGCCATTGGGGCCCAACTCTCTCTCTACCTCTCTCTATCTGTCTCTCTCTCTCGCTCTCGCTCTCGCTTTCTCTTTCGTTCTCTCTCTCTCTCTCTCTCTCTCTCTCTCTCTCTTATCCCATCCCATCCGATGATCGCCCCGGTCTTCGGGGTAATTTTTTGGGGAGGGTGTAAAACTATGGAAAGATCGATTCATGGCCCGGACATTCCGTCGGAAAATGCCGACCGGAATGATCCATTGGCAGTAACACCGACAAATCAGCCTTCCGGCGTAAAAATACCGACAATTCCGTACCCCCATATAAAAATTTCGACAGATTTCGACAGTCCAAGGAACCACTATGAAAATTCCGAGGTGGTATCGGGCCCATTGGTCAAAATGCCGACAATCCAAAGAGCTAAGACAAAAATACCGACGGGCGACGAGACATATTGCCCGAAATGCCGACAAGTACAGTCCGATGCAACGGTTGTCGGCATTTTATCGTAGCTTGTTTTACTTTCTATCGTGGCTGTGATCCTAATTCAAGAAGGTTCCGTGTTGAGTATCTCTCTTCTCTCTTTTTCTCTCTCTCCCTCTCCCTCTGTCAGTCTCTCGCTCGCTTCTATCGCTCTCTTGACCTTATTCTCCTCCGTAGCAATATGCAGCTAATAGCAAAGTTCGCGTTTTAATTCCGGGCTCTAACTGCTACATAATCAGTCAACCTCCTAGATTCTCAAAAAACCCCCCTTCCCCGAATCGTTTCTTTCTTGGAGATTCTGCGTAGATTTCGGGGGTGTGGGGGCAGAGGAGAGGTGGGATATGTGTGAGATTGGCGGTGGCAGCAAGCACTGTAGGCTCGAGTCTTCTTCTTCTTGTGTGTACAGAGCAAAGTGCCGTAGCCCCCTTGAGGGCCTCAGCCCGGGATTTCGCGTGGATGTGGGGGCGGAGGATGGAGAGTGAAGGAAGGCGAGAGAGAGGGAGAATAGCGAGAGATGGAGAGAGAGCGAGATGGAGAGAGATGGAGAGTGAGAGTGAACGAGCGAGAGAGGAAGCGAGAGAGAGTGCAGATAACCCACGTTTTTGAAGCTTAATCCTTAAGATCACGAGAAACGGAAGGTTATCTAGGGCTACAGAGCGAAAGAGAGAGAGAGAGAGAGAGAGAGAGACCTAGCGAGAGACTGCAACATTTTTTGGGTCCCAAGCGGCGGGCGGGCCCCAAGCGACTGCAGGCCTGCCCCTAGAGAGCCTGTTGAGACAAGAGAACCTAGAGAAAAAGAGCTTCTCCCTGTAGAAGCGGCCCTCCTCCCTCCCCTCCTCGACCTATCCACCGGGTTGCCTGCTTCATTCCAGCCATCTTCCCCATCTTCCCTCCCTTCTACCCGGTGTGACCCGTTAGTGCGTCGTCAACCGCGGAGATGTCGCAGTGGTCCTCGTACGAGTCTGACCCAGGATGGCAATACCTGAAGCGCAGCCGCGAGCAGGAGCTCATTGTAAGTCGTTTAGCTCTTTGTTCAAATCCGATTCTTGCTTTTTCTTGAATTTTCCGCTTTGCTCGTACTTTGAACTGTACCAGTTTCTCGAGAATCACCTGGAAATTCGCAGAAAAACGATTTCCTGCCATGATTAGCAAAATTTTTCAAAATGTCAGGCATTTTTGTCTATTTTGAATAGATCCTTCCTGCCCCTCCTCTTATTATTAAATGAGCACCAGCTTCAGAGGCATAAAATTAACGTACCCCAATTTTTTTTAGCCTTTTCCCCTTTCCTTGGATAATTGTCTAGCAAGCTCGGAAAGAATTTTTCGTTTTTTTGCGACCATTTTAGTACTGTAACGAATTTCTAGAATTTTAGACCCTCCTCCTGCTAAAAAACTGCATAAAATACCGTATCTCACGCTACTGTATCGTCCGGAACAAAAAAAATGCCATTTTTTCTGCCACAGAGTGATTTCGCGAAACGTTTGTCCCATTCCCCTGTCGTTTTCTTACTGTAGCTCGCCTTCGTATCTCTTCAGCTTTTTTTGGTTTTTGCTGTTTTTTACAGTACTTCTTCCCATACAAATTTAATAAAAAAACAATAAAAAGATTCGATTTAGGGGCATTTTTTAGTGCTACTTCCCTTCCAGGCTCCTTTAAAATACAAAACGCGCCTAAGCCTAATATAAGCCAAAAACTAAGCCTAAGCCTAAGCCAAATCTGTTCCTACCCAAGTTAAACCCGCATCTTCCAGGACTCGTCGAAGCCGTACGACTCGAAGAAGTCGGTATGGATCCCGGATGCGGAGGAGGGATTCCTCCCCGCCGAGATCAAATCCACCAAGGGCGACACTGCCACCGTCGTCGTTGAGGGCACCGGAGTCGAGGTTATTTAGGAAATTCAGCCTCTAAGCTTCATTATTTTCAGAAGACCCTGAAGAAGGATCTGTGCCAAGAAATGAACCCGCCGAAGTTCGAGAAGACCGAGGACATGTCCAACTTGACTTTCCTCAACGACGCATCGGTGCTGCACAACCTGCGTGCCCGTTACGCTACCATGCTCATCTACGTGAGGCTTCATCGATTTAGTGTCGTAAATGCCTAAAAATCGAATTTCGAAATCTGAAATGCCGATATTTTGTCGAAATTTCTTCATCTTCATTTTATCTAAAAAATTCTAGACCTTCTCCGGCTTGTTCTGCGTCGTCATCAACCCGTACAAGCGTCTCCCGATCTACACCGAGTCGGTGGCCAACATGTACATGGGAAAGCGCCGTACCGAAATGCCGCCCCATCTCTTCTCGGTCTCCGATGAGGCCTACCGCAACATGTTGATGGACCACGAGAACCAGTCGATGCTCATCACGGGAGAATCCGGAGCCGGAAAGACCGAGAACACCAAGAAGGTCAGTCGTTTTTGCCTGACTGAATAGCGTTGGATTTTTGCCTTCCGTGGCCCTTTAAGATCTTTCAAGATTTTTAAGACCTTTAACGCTGTTTCTATCTCTAAACTTGGCGTTTTAAAGGGCGTTTGAAGTCAGCAGCGCTATCGATTCTTGACTTCTGTGGTCCTTTAAAGCTAAACAACTTCTGGCTTTTGATAGCGTGACTCGACGCGTAACGTAGTTGTCTAGACCTAGAGAGTAGAAGGGGTCGCTTCTCAACCTTCCTGGTCCCTTTAACCCCCTATTTCCAGGTTATCTCCTACTTCGCTGCCGTCGGTGCCCGCCAAAACGAGGCCGAAGGCATCAAGAACGACGACGGAGCCAAGAAGGCCACCCTTGAGGAGCAAATTGTCCGCACCAACCCCGTGCTCGAGGCGTTCGGAAACGCGAAGACTGTCCGTAACAACAACTCTTCCCGTTTCGGAAAGTTCATCCGTATCCACTTCTCGCGATCTGGACGTGTCGCTTCTTGCGATATTGAGCACTACCTGCTCGAGAAGTCGCGTGTCATCCGTCAGGCGCCGGGAGAGCGGTTTGTTTTCGGTTCAAGGAGCTCGTGCTCATTTATTGACGCGCTAGCTCACTCTATCTCTCTCTCTCTCTCTCTCTCTCTCTCTCGCTCTCTCCCTCTCTCACTCTTTCTCTCTCTCTCCCTCTCTCGCTCTCTTCTTCTCACGGTGTCACTCGCGCTCTCTCGCTCTTTCTCTTTCCACGTTCTCGTTCTCTCTTGCCCTCACTCCTCTCTCTCTCTCTCTCTCTCTCTCTCGCTCTCACCAGGGCCTTTTAAACATCGCTATTTTCCAGTTGCTACCACATCTTCTACCAAATCTTCACCGGATACGTCAAGGGACTGAAGGAGAAGCTCATCCTCGACAAGCCGATCACCGAGTACTGGTTCGTCGCCCAAGCCGAGCTGACGGTCGATGGTATTGATGATGTGGAGGAGATGCAGGCCACCGAGGAGTCCTTCGACATCCTCAACTTCACCCCCGAAGAGAAGTACGACTGTTACCGCCTGATGGCCGCCCATATGCACATGGGATGTATGAAGTTCAAGCAACGCCCGCGCGAAGAACAGGCTGAACCTGATGGACAGGAGGGAGCCGAGAAGGCCTGCAAGAACTATGGTGTTGATGTTGATCAATTCATCAAGGCCTTGGTGTCCCCGCGTGTCAAGGTGAGGAGGGCTTTAAGCGCGTCAAGTTGAACAAGTTCATGCAGACTAGCAAAAAATCATTAAAACGTTGGGTTCAAGGCGTTCAGGTCAAACTAGCAACAACGCCATTAGAACGTCGGCGGATAACTAGCAGGGAGCAGCAACGCCGGGTTCTAGACGTTTAGCGCAGGCTTGCAAAGGTTCACTGAAGAACGACAAGTTCAAGGTGTTTAGCGCAAACTTGCAGAGATTATTGTGTAGCAGCTAATTCCTTATTCACTGACTAGCTAGTAGGGATTTAGGGAACCGCCGAGTTCAAGACGTTCAGGGCAGCTTAGCATAGCAATTCAAAAAATTATGATTTTCTTGGCAAGCTAGCAGAGACCGTTTGTGAATTGGGGATTCAAACTTTACTAGGCAAATCGCGCTTAGCAAACCGAACCTCAAGTTCAAGACGTTTAGAGCTAGTTATCGTAGATCACCTGCGGAATTAGGAATTGAAATGCGGTACTTGCACATTATCGGGAGGGGGGCAATTAAGCCTCCCCCCCGATAATGCAAAAGCACAAATTCACCAGTGGAAAGCTAGCAAGGATCCCTTAGGACATCGCCAAAACCAACCCAAACCCGCCATTTTCAGGTCGGATCCGAATGGGTGACAAAGGGCCAGAACGTCGACCAGGTCAACTGGGCCATCGGAGCCATGGCCAAGTCGCTGTACGCCCGCGTGTTCCACTGGATCGTCAAGAAGTGTAACGAGACCCTGGATCAACAGGGTATCAACCGTGACCACTTCATCGGTGTGCTCGACATTGCCGGCTTCGAAATCTTCGACTTCAACAGCTTCGAGCAGTTGTGGATCAACTTTGTGAACGAGAAGCTCCAGCAGTTCTTCAACCACCACATGTTCGTCCTCGAGCAGGAGGAGTACGCCAGGGAGGGCATCCAGTGGACGTTCATCGATTTCGGGCTTGATCCAGGTGGGACAGGGGGGGGGGTACTGTAGCTGTACTGTAGTCAACTGTAGGGTAGCCAGATTTGGGATATACGTAAACGGCGACGGTAGATTACGGTAGATGGCGTTGCGTAGCAAGATACTGGAATTACTACTGTAGCGTACTGTAGCGCACGTCAGCGTACTGCGGCGTACTGTAGCGCACGTCAGCGTACTGCGGCGTACTGTAGCGCACGTCAGCGTACTGCGGCGTACCGTAGCATACTGAGAATTTTTACATAGGGAAGGAATAGTACTGTAGGTTTCTGTAACAAACGTGTATTAAAACATAGTAATATAAACATACGATGGATACTGTAACATAGTACTGTAGCGTAGCGTAGCGTGGGGGTGCGTACTGTGGATTACTGTAATGGGCGCAAAGTCCTCTTTTTTCTTGAGATTTATTCAATGAGGCGGGGGGGTTACTGTAGCTTAGAAAATTAGGTCAAAATTTGCAAAATGAAATGTGATGGCATACTGTACTTCATTAAAAAAAAATAAATTTTTAAAAGTTTAGTTTTTAAAATTAGATTTTGTTAATAATTTTTAAAAGTAGGTAAATTTTTTAAGCGTTTTTAAGGTCAAATCCTTTGTATGATTTTATTAGTGAATTTTTAAGGCGATTCAAATTATCCCAAATTTTCCAGGCTTGCATCGAGCTGATCGAAAAGCCCCTCGGTATCATCTCCATGTTGGACGAGGAGTGCATCGTGCCAAAGGCCACCGACATGACCCTCGCCCAGAAGCTGAACGACCAGCATCTCGGCAAACACCCCAACTTCGAGAAGCCCAAACCGCCAAAGGGCAAGCAGGGCGAGGCCCACTTTGCCATGAGGCATTACGCCGGAACTGTACGGTACAATGTGCTGAACTGGCTGGAGAAGAACAAGGACCCCCTCAACGATACTCTTGTCGGAGTGATGAAGGTGTCGAAGGGCAACGAGTTGCTGAGGACTGTCTGGGCCGATTATCAGACCCAGGAGGAGGCCGCTGCCGCGCAAAAGGGTAAGGTATTTTTGGTGTTTTTTAGGGTTGAAACACACAAAATGTGGACGAATTGTAGAGGGACCTGGTCGGCCCTTGGGGGGCTGAGGCGTGAAAAGGCCGTCCCTCCCTCTCTACTCACTTGTGCTTGTGGTTGATTGGTACAGCTCTCGGTTCATAGTCGGAGGGTCCGGGTTCGAACCCCGGCCTATGCAAAACCTTTTGCTTTTTGGCCAAAACCTTCTAGAAATTTTTTTACCTTTTTTACTCTTTACTTTGATTTAAAATAAGGTATACGGCCTAGAATTTAAAAAACAGATATTAAGGCAAAATTAAGATACCAATCTAATTTTCCCATTTTTCAGCCGGCGGTGAGCGCAAGAAGGGCAAGTCCGGCTCCATGATGACGGTGTCGATGGTGTACCGCGAGTCGCTGAACAAGCTGATGGACATGTTGCACAAGACCCACCCCCACTTCATCCGTTGCATCATCCCCAACGAGAAGAAGCAGTCCGGCATGCTCGACGCCGCTCTGGTCATGAACCAGCTCACCTGCAACGGTGAGTTTTTGGAGATGATCAACAAGTTGGGCAGGTTTAAGGGGACGGGAAAGCGACCGATGGGTTTTAGTGCGGGCGAATTCATAGTAAGCCATGCCTTGCCGGGGTCTTTAAAACATCAGCGTCAGCGAGCAGTTCACCCCCAAACCTCTAAGACCCGAATTTCCAGGTGTGCTCGAGGGTATCCGTATTTGCCGCAAGGGATTCCCTAACCGTACCCAACATCCCGATTTCGTCCAACGCTACGCCATCCTCGCCGCCAACGCCGCCAAGACGTCCAAGGATGACCCGAGGATGAACGCCGAGGCCATCATGATGCAGCTGCAAAATGAGAAGAAGATCACCGAGGAGCAGTACCGTGTCGGCCACACCAAGGTCTTCTTCAAGGCCGGAGTCGTTGCCCACATTGAAGATCTGCGTGACGAGAAGCTCGCCGAAGTCATCGGGCTCTTCCAGGTAGAGATTTATTCAAAAAGGGTGCTTTTCCATTATCAGGGGGGCTAAAGAAAACAAATTCTAAATATTTTCATTAACAGATTCGCTTCATTTCATCATCATTTCCAGGCCCGCATCCGCTTCTACTTCGCCACCGCCGACTCGGATGATCGTCGCCGCCAGCTGAACGGCTACGTGATCGTGCAGAAGAACATCCGCACCTGGTCCGTCCTCCGTACCTGGGATTGGTACAAGCTGTTCGGCAAGATCCGCCCGCAGCTCAAGTCCGGCAAGCAGGCCGAGGAGATGGCCAGGCTGTCCAAGGAGGTCAAGGAGCTCGAGGGACAGGTGGCAAAGTCTGAGGCCGAGCGGAAGGCGGCCGAGGAGGTGTACAACAAGCTGCACGCCGAGAAGCAGCGTCTTCTCGAACCCTTGAGGCCTGTGCCGGGGGGCGCAGCGGTTGAGGCGAAGCTGAACAAGCTGAATGCCAGCAAGAACGAGTTGGAGAAGGGGCTGTCTGACTTGAACGACAAGCTGTCGGCTCAGGAGGAGAGGAACTCCCATTTAAACAAGGAGAAGCGGAAGGCCGAGATGGAGGTCGAGAACATGAAGAAGGCCATCGACGGAGTAGAGGCCTCGATCCAGAGAACCGAGGAGGAGAAGCAGGCCAAGGACAACCAGATCCGCTCCCTTCAAGATGAAATGAACGCCCAGGACGAGTCGATCGCCAAGCTCAACAAGGAGAAGAAACACCAAGAGGAGGCCAACAGGCAACTCACTGAAGATCTCCAGGCCGAAGAGGCCAAGACCGCCCAGGTCAATCGGCTGAAGCAGAAGCTTGAGTCGACCCTGGATGAGGTTGAGGAGAGTGTGGAGAGGGAGAGGAGGATCAGGGCTGATGTGGAGAAGGCGAAGAGGAAGGTTGAGGGTGAGCTGAAGGCCGCTCAGGAGAATATCGACGAGATGCTGAAGATCAAGGCTGATGCTGAGGGGTCGTTGAAGGTGGGTTAAATGGCTTTAATTTGTTTTTATCTGGATTTTCTCACTAGCTCTCACTCTCTCTTTAGCTTTGTATTTATCTCTCTCCCTCTCTCTCTCTCTCTCTCTCTCTCTCTCTCTCTCGCTCGCTCCCCCTCTTTGTCTCTCTCTTGCACCATATCCTAAAAATTAATAAGCTTTTGATCCGAATTTCTCAAAAATCAGTCCCTTTCAGAAGAAGGAAACTGACCTCCACGCCCTCGGCGTTCGCCTCGAAGACGAACAAGCCCTCTCCGGCCGTCTCCTCCGCCAACAAAAGGAGAATGCCCAACGTCTCCAAGAGATGGAGGACGAGCTCGAGCACGAGCGCCAGGCCCGCTCCAAGGCCGACCGCGCCCGCGCCGAACTCCAGCGCGAACTTGACGAACTGAACGAGCGCCTCGACGAGCAGAACGGCAACTGTGAAGCCCAGATGGAGGTGAACAAGAGAAAGGACTCCGACCTCGCCAAGGTCCGCCGCGAGCTGGACGAGCTCAACATGGGCCACGAGGACCAACTGGCCTCCTTGAGGAAGCGCAACAACGACCAAGTCGGAGAACTGACCGCCCAGCTCGAGAATCTGCAGAAGAACAAGTCGAGAATCGACAAGGAGAAGACCATCCTCCAGAAGCAGCTCGATGACATCAACACCAACGTCGACAACGAGACCAAGGCCCGCGCTGAGCAAGAGCGACTTGCCAAGACCTATGAGATCCAGGTGGCTGAGCTTCAGGCTAAGGTGGATGAGCAGACACGTCACATCAACGAGTACAGCACGTCCAAGTCCCGCCTTGTCGTCGACAACACCGATTTGGCCCACTGGAGCTCGAGACGCAGCTGAACACCCTGACCCGCGCGAAGGCCGCCTACAGCTCGCAGCTGAACGAGGCGAAGAAGTCGCTCGATGAGGAAAGCCGCGAACGCCAGGAGCTGAAGCAATCCAAAATTGATTGAACAGGCCCAAGAACTGCTTGAGGAAGAAGCTGAACAACGCTCCGACCTCCAGAAGCAGCTGTCGAAGATGAACTCCGAGATTCAGCAGTGGAAGGCCAAGTACGAGGGCGAAGGACTTGTCGGAGCTGATGAGGTTGAGGAGACCAAGAGGAAGCAGAACATGCGCATCTTCGAGCTCCAAGATCTGCTGTCTGCCGCCAGCCAGAAGATCTCCATGCTGGAGAAGGCCAAGGGCCGATTGATGCAGGAGACCGAGGAGGCCCGCTCTGACGTTGACCGTCATCTGACCGTCATCGCCGCCCTGGAGAAGAAGCAGAAGGCGTTCGACAAGATTGTCGAGGACTGGAAGAGGAAGGTTGATGATGTGCAGAAGGAGATTGACGCCACGACCCGGGACTCGCGCTCCACTTCGACTGAGGTGTTCAAGCTCAAGTCGGCCATGGACGCGTTGACGGACCAAATCGAGGCCCTGAAGAGGGAGAACAAGGGATATACCCAGGAGATCAGGGATATCAACGAGCAGATTGGACTTGGTGGAAGGACCTACAACGACGTCTTGAAGCTGGTCAAGAGGTGAGAATAGAAGTTTTCGAGCATCAGTTAGCTTAAGCTTTGAACCTAAGCCAAGCCTAAGCCTGAGCCTAAGCATAACCCAAGCTAAGCCTAAGTCGTTCTAATTTCCGCTTTTCAGGCTCGAGATCGAGAAGGATGAGCTCCAGCATGCTTTGGATGAGGCTGAGGGCGCACTGGAGGCCGAGGAAAGCAAGGTAAGTCAAAGCCTAAGCCCAAAGCTTAACCCTAGGTCTAAGCCTAAGCTAAGCCTAGCCCAAGCCTAGGCTCCTTCAAAACACCCATTTCCAGGTGCTCCGCCAACAGATCGAAGTCCAACAGATCCGCTCCGAGGTCGAGAAGCGCATCCAGGAGAAGGAGGAGGAGTTCGAGAACACCCGCAAGAACCACCAACGCGCCGTCGAGAGCATCCAGGCATCCCTCGAGGTTGAGGCCAAAAGGCCGAGCTTATGAGGGTCAAAAGAAGTTGGAGGGAGACATCAACCAGCTCGAGATCATGCTCGACCACGCCAACAAGGCCAACGTCGAGGCGCAGAAGAGCATCAAGAAGATGTTGGAGTTGGTCAAGGAGCTGCAGGGACAGGTTGAGGACGAGCAGAAGAGGCAGTTGGAGTCGGACATGGCCGATCTCAAGTCGTCCAACACGGAGCTGATCGCTGGAAACGCGGCTGTGTCGGCGATGAAGAGGAAGGTTGAGAATGACGTGCAGATTGCCAAGGTGAGCATGAGCAGTATAGGCCCTCTTCCTCCCTCTTCCTCTCTCATAAAACACACCTCTCATTTCAGAACGAGCTCGACGAGATCCTGAACGAGCTGAAGACCTCGGAGGAGCGATCCCGCAAGGCCATGGCCGATGCTGCCCGTCTCCAGGAGGAGGTCAAGCAGGAGCAAGACCACGCCGCCCACGTCGACAGGTCAGTCGTCTACTTTTTCCTAAATTTATCTCTTTTTTTCAGACAACGCAAGGGACTCGAGATGACCATCCGCGACCTGCAGCTCAAGATGGAGGAGGCCGAGCAGGCTATGATCAAGTGTACGTTTTCATGGGGCCCCGAGTTTTCAAGGAGTTCAGCATGGCTGGAATCGATAAGTTGATGGTTTTTGGAAGCCACGCCCCTTTTTATGGCGTGAGTACGCGACATTCCGCGCGCACAGCTAAATTCTGTGCGCTTCTGGTTACTTAGGTATTCGGGCTGTAAAAGGCCATGCTCAGGAGTAAGCCTAACCCAAGCACAGGCCAAGTCTAAGCCAAACATCAGCCTAAGCTTAAGCCAACGTAAAGTCTAAGATAAACCTAAGCTATACATAAGCTAAACTTAAGTTAAGCCTAAGCTAAGCCTAAGCCTGAAGCGAAGCCCACGCCCAAACCCTCTTTTCAGACGGCCAAAAGGCTCTCTCCAAGATGGAAGACCGCATCCGTTCGATCGAGGGCGAGCTGAAGAACGAGAAGATCCGCCACCAAGAATCCGTCAAGGGCGTCACCAAGCAGGAGAGGCGTGTCCGCGAGCTCCAGTTCCAGGTATGGATTTCCCTTCAATGGCCCTTTAAAAAGCTCTATTTCTAGGTGGAAGAGGACAAGAAGGCGTTCGATCGTCTCCAGGAGCTCGTCGAGAAACTCCAGCAGCGCATCCGCGTCCAGAAGAGGCAGATCGAGGAGGCGGTAAGGAGTTCAACTTTTTGGGGCTGTTTTCAGCGAGTTCAGGCTCAATTTAAGTTATTTAAAAATGGACTAGATGCAGAATTTTGCGTAGATTTCGAATATTTAGTCAAAAACGTAACATTTAGAATATTTTGGTATCAGATACGCTAAAAACAGCATCAAAAACGAGTTTCTGACTAAAAAAGATATTTTTTGACGGTTTTTTGTTCAAATTTTCCGATTCTTAAACTGGTATCCGTGCAGAATTTTGTGTAGAGTCCGGATATCCATTCGAAAAATTACAATTTTACATATTTTTCGCATTAAACTCATTTCAAACCACTTGAAAATGTAAAAATTTCTATTTTGAAACGATGTTAACGAATTTAAAGCAATTTGACGATTGTTTTAAAATTAGTCCTACCTAAATTGTGGTGTAGATTTAAATAACCGAATTCAACAAAAAATTGCAATTGCAAATTTCGTGACGCACAAGCCGAAACAACCAGAAAAAAATATTGTAAAAAATATTTTAAACAAATTTTTTGGTTAATGAGATTTCATTCAGGCATATTTAAACAAAATCTGGGCTGTTTTTAGCGTATCGGTGCGGAAAAAACCCTCTAATTTTGCAGGAGGAGGTCGCCACCTCAAACCTCTCCAAGTTCCGCCAAATCCAGCTGGCTTTGGAGTGTGCCGAGGAGCGTGCCGATGTTGCTGAAAACTCTCTGGTGAGTCGCCCAAAGCCAACCAATTAGGCCATGATATCTTCGCGATAAATCGATATTTCTCCACCGTATCCACCAATGGGCACCCCCTCTTTTTAGCACACAGTGTTTCAGAAAAGGAGAAAAGATCTATTGGCAGGTGGGAAATACGAACCTATACCCCAAATTATTTTCCCGATTTTTGTTGCTTGTAAAAGATTGGGAGCTGGGAGCTGGGAGCTAAATAAAACAAGAAACAACCGCTGCGCAACCGCGACGCGTGGAAATTATATACCGTAAATCATAAATTTTGAGCCGCGACGCGTAGAAACACTTCGACATTTGCAAAACACAATGATGAATAGGGCGCCGCGATGCGGCCTCGACGCGTAAAAATCAAAAAATTTCTTATGAATCCGCCATGCCCGCGACGCACCCGCGCCGCATGAAAAAGCTTTAGGAGCCGTGCCGCAACCCCCGACGCGTAGACATTTTGACGGTGCTAAAGATAGTCATATCTAAGGAGCAGCGCCGCAGCCTTGACGCTGAAGAATTTAATAGCGTAACTCTATAGCCCCAACGCACACGCGACGCGCAAGAAAAACGTAGCGAACCATGACGCAGCCGTGACGCGTAAAAATCATAGGGAGACGCGATGCGCCAGAAGCTTTTCAGCGAAAATTTTTACGAATTTTTAAGACATGACCGCGACGCATCCGCAACGCCTCCTGATTTCTTGTCAAAGTTCTATGGCCGCGACGTATACGCACGCGCTCCAAATGAAAAAATAACTTGATGCAGACGCGAACCATAGCTTTTGCCTGAGATCTTAGATAACTCTTAGCCATTGGACGCGACGCGCACGTGACGCGTAGGCGAGCTAGAGTGAACCGTGACGTCACGAAACCGCCGCCGCAACGCAGAATTGACGCACGAGACGCGCAAGATTTTCGATGCTTTGTGCTACTATGAAAGGCCCCAAAAATCCTGGCAGCAACGGCGACGCGAAACGCGACGCACGCAACGTCAATGGTACCCACGCGGTGCGCTAGATTTTGTTTTCTATTTGGATTCTGAATACCTTAAAAATGACGCAACGCAGCCGAACCCAAAACCACCTAAAAAATTCAGCCCCCAGCTCCCGCCAAACTTTTACAAGCAGCTCCCCACCCTCGAGTTTTTGGTTTTTCATTCATTTAGTTGGAATGACCCTCGCATTGCCCCCCGAATTCCCTGAAAATTTCCCCCGATTTTTGTGAAATCCTTCCTCACCACGAAATTCTATTAAAATATTTTTATTATTTAATTTGTTAAAAACCCACCCCAACCTTCCCCACCAAAATCATAATCTTCAAGAATTTACCGTAATTTTGGGTGTGCTCGGGGTCCCGCATTGTGATTTTGGCTGGTTCCGGATGAATAGAGCTTAAACCGAAATTTTTTAAGGGGACTGGGAAGCCATGGATTTACCATGGAATTTATCATTACGGCTTTGATTTAATAAATATCAATTTTCTAGCCAACCGTACGGTATAATAGAGTTACGGTAACTGGTCCGGATATAGCGAAAAAATGGTTATTTTTCGATTGTTTAGTTAGCTCTGAACTACAATAAGGTGTCGTAATCTAGTACTAAAGCCCTTTTTATGTTGTAGGATAAGCCCAAGCGAAGCCTAAGTGAAGCCTAAGCCTCAGCGTAAGTCGAAATCTAAGTAAACCTAAGCCAAGCTTATGCCTAAGCCGTTAGACGTATAAACAAATCATAGATTTTCACGACTTCAATACCCCTTTAAAACCGGAACCGCGCCAAAATCCCCCTAAAAATTGCCTCAAGAATTCAAATAATTTCCACAATTTTCAGGTCAGAATGCGGTCAACGAAGCGACTGAATGAGGACAAGTAGATGCGAAAAAATCAGACCCCTTTCCTTTCCGTCCATAGGTGTACTTCGTTGCAAAAAACTGTCCACCCCAAATATGCCTAATTTTTTATTAAAAAATGGATCTTTTCTGTCTGTTACCTTCCCCAGAGGATTCCCCAAAGTGTGTGTGCTGGATGGCGCGCCACTCCCCTACCGTTAGTTGAGCTTTTTTGTATTTTTTCACTAGAAAAACCCCACCCTTTCTTCATCAAATTTTTCCCTTTCTACCATTCTGCTTGTCTCTTGGTTTTGCGAATTTTGTAGTATTTTTTGTATGTGAATTTTGCATTATCGATCGAGATTTGAGCGGCGCTGGTTTTGGGGGAGTGTTTTTGAATAAAGGGTGCCGGAGAGAGGAGTGAATTTTGTGATACACCATATAAAAATGCATATTAACTACAAAATTCAGTAAAAAATCATTTGGCGCGCCCCATCCCACGTCACAGTTTTGTTGTGCTCCGCTTCGCGTCTGCGTAACGGTTGCGTCGTGGTTGCGTGCGGTTGCGTGGGGTGCTGCGTTACTGTGGCGCCGTGGTAGCGTTGCGCGCTGCGGTCGCGTTGCGGACGGCGTTACGGCCGCGTGGCGTAAGGATCCCGTTTGCGGTTGCGATGCGTCACGTTTGCGGTGCGCACATAGTTTGCTTTGCCCTAGTCTCCACGCTTGGGCAGCAATATGGCAGTCCTTTCGATGTCCCATTGAAAAACGAAGAGCTCATGAAGCGTTTCTCGGATTCCTCAAAGATTCTCTGCTACCTCTCCTGAAAATCCACTAAAAACTCCACTAAAAAATCGATCGATAGGTGGTTCTCAAACTTGGTGGTTCACGGCGAACCTTGGGACACTCAAGTTTGGCCGCCTCGAGATCTTCTCTCTCTCTTCAAGCAGTTCGCTCTCACTCTATCATCGATCTTCCAAGAATCCGTGGGCAAACAGATGCCGAGAGTTTAACGTAGGATACGACCTCAAAGATATCTATGGGTTTGCGAAAAGCGCAGAAATTTGGAAATATTAAGGTCTTTAAGGGGCTGGCAAGCCACAGGCATCTGAAGTCCATAGAAACAGCCAAAAAATGACATTTATCTCACAATGTAATGGCGTAACCCGAAATAATTGCACAATATGTGAATTCGGAACAAATTTGAAAAGAAGAGAGGGGACAGAGGGAGAGAGAGAGAGAGAGAGAGAGAGAGAGAGAGAGAGAGAGAGAAAGATATTTAGAATGCCGTGGCCCTAGGGCGAATATGATGCCAGGATGCTTGTTGTGTCTGCTCCCCTCTTCCAATTCTGAGCCATTGGCCCAACTCTCGGCCTGCAGTTTTGGGTCCTAGCGTCACGTGGCCCATCGATCTGGAAAAAAACAGAGTTTAGAGGATTTTTATTTTTAGCACCGATTCTGAAGGATTGGCTGTCTAGCAGAGATTCCTAGGGAGAGGCAAGTTAGCAAATGTTCTTGACAAAAAAAGGCTTGCAAAGGTTATTTGGGACAAGGCAGCCTAGCAGGGATTCGTGGGAAAGTAAGAACCTAGCAGAGTTCTTTCAGTCTAAGTTTTTTACAAACCTGGGCGGGCCGCCATTTTTGTCGGAGCACACGACCGAGAGTCGGATATGGCTCTTCTAAAGAAATTTTAGTATTTTTTAAAGTTATCTGACCATAAGCTTCTGCCTGGGAATGGGGACGAAGAGGCTTTCCATGAATGACGCTGATCCAGCTTCAACTTTCCTCGTCGAAGTCTTCTTTTTAAGGACTTTGCCCATTGGCTGGACGACGTAGACGCGGATGAATGCATCTGAAGCACCGACGTGTGCCAGGATGGCACGTTTTTAAAGGGATGCCGACGGCATAGTCAATCGGTTACGCGTTGGAAAGAAAATGTCTCTGCGCCTCTCCCCAGGGCGCTCTCGCCCTGTTGGCTACTTGCCAATTTGTTGATGGGGATCGACCATGCCGTCGGCAGCCCTTTAAGGGTACGAAAAACGCCCTGAAGGCTTCTTTGAAAACTTGGCCCCTTCCGGTGCTAAATTACGGCTGATACCTAATTAAGGTTCCGTACTGGCACTCCAAAACACACCCGTATACGATCCATCCAAATGTCGAACCTTCGACAGTACGATCGACAACCGATCGGCAGCGAAATTCACGAGGAACAGGATCTCTCCAAGAGACACTGGCGAGAACTCGTCCATTGGGCTCTAAAATACGTTGATTCCTACCGTAACGCAACTTACCCTCGATCGATTTGGCGCTAAGGTCAGGCTCAACGTTGGGCCCATGTTCAACTCCAAATCTTTGATCCTCAATCGGCAAGATCCGACGACGTTTGCTGATAGGCCATGGGAGGAATAGAGCTGTATCAGAAGGGCTATCTAAAAAATCGCAGACATGGTCCACAGTACACTCTATTACCTTAAAACGAACCCTTGAAAAGCCTTAATATTGCCTTGCGAGTACCTTTAAATGGTCTCTGCTAGCTCACCTTTGACAAATCGGATCGACGGACGCACTGCTGGTAGATGGAGTGGTATTCGATGTAAGGGGAGTTCACTTTGACCGCCTAAAATCGGAAAATATTAAAAAGTTTGCTTTATCGCTCTATCACTCTCTCTCACTCTTGTTCTCTCGCTCTCCCCTTCGCTCTCTCCCTCTCTCTCTCTCTCTCTCTCTCTCTTTCTCTCTCTATCTCCCTACATCTTGCCTTTCCTGCCGTTCCTATTGCTTGTGCAGAAAAAAGTTTACGAGAATTCTGGAGAGCGAGAGTAACATAGAAAGAGAGGGGAGAGCCAAGACCCAAGAGAGAGCCATAGAGAGCGAGAGAGCGAGATAAAGACAGAGACAGAGAGAGTGAGCGAGATAGATAGAGATTGTAAGAGAGTAGTGACCCTACTAGTTCGTTACTCACCTCCGTACGCCACAAGGGTTTCGAGTGTGGTAGCAGGAAAAACAGCATCCACAGCTGTGCCCCGTCGACAGGACAGTCCTGTAGTGAATGTATCTGGCAGGACAGCATTTGGGAGGGACTTAAAGATCATCAATTTGGGTTTCCGGTAATTCAAACTTACAGATCATAAGTCAGGGTTAAAGAAACGCTAGGAATATCCTGGTTGACCTCCATTAAGCTTGAGGCTGTTGAATCGACACTTTCGGTGGATTGGGCGCGGCGCAGGGTGGAGTTGCCAGTTTCGATGCAACGCTCTGGAAAGTGTTTATTTTAGGGCTTCCTAGAGGTTTACTGCCAGCTTGCCGAAGTTGCATTGAATTCCTGTAACCCAATTTTCCAAATTAAATTCCTAAAATTCCAAAAGATTCCCCCATGAATTTCCTTGAAAACAACTTTGCAGCCCATTTCATCAAATCCCAAAGAATCTCTGCTAGCTTGCCAGCGCGGGATTTCAAGCATGTGCGTAAAATTCGATCCTAGAGAATCTCTGCCAGCCTGTCACCGACCTTCATCACGGTGTTCAACCTTGTGGACGTGCGGTTGATCATCTACTGGCATCACCTCAAGCGTACAGTGGATCTGAACGGATTTTAAAGGAGTGATGAAGCCAGAAAAACCTCCTCGGCCGGAACAAGATATTGTCGTTTTGTGATCTCTAGTTGAGTGGGCGATTCTTCCACCCGCGCAAAACTTTGCAGGCGCTCCAGGGACTCTTGGAATTTTGTCGTGAAGCGGTCGGTGCTTTGGCTGAAATATCGGGCTTTAGCTTATCAAAATCCTACTATATATAAAAAAATAGTGTCTGTGTGTGTGTCTGTGTGTGCCACTTTGCATCCACTTCCGTCTGTCTGTCCGGAGGATATCTCAAGAAGGGACGGGTATTAGGCTACGTATGATACGTCATTAGGTGCGTAATGGTCTAGGGATGACTGCACAAATAGCAGATTTTTAAAAATTAGCCATTTTCGCTATTAAATTTAGGTTTTTGTAAAAACCTCTTTGTTAGGATAATTAGCATACAGGGTGCGGCAAAAGTATTGTCGTGAGCTTTTGCTTCATATCTAATTCGCGACAAAAAAATCGCAAAGTTTTGTCAACAGGATTGGCTTCAGACAGGTCCAAGGCAGCAACCTGCTTTTGAAAGTTTTTTGGAATCATGATTTTTGAGCGATTTTCATTGCATGATGCACACGACCAAAAATCACGGTGCGCCGCGTCCTCAGTTCGTCAAAATAGGGTTTTAAATTCGGAGACAACGTGGGACCATGACTTTTCATATGTGTTTCTGGTAGCATTTGCTTTGTTCTCCGTCCTCGAAAATGGAAACCTTATAATTTTGTGATTTGAAGGAGTTATGGCCTCAGCCATGTTTGAGGAAAATGGGCTAACCTGGCCGGTTTCGCGAGAAGCTTGGGTTTTTCGGATTTTTAGTTTTTTAAGGGGCTCTCAGGGGATAACGTAACATTATACTAATAAGCCGCCTGTTTGCTTATTTTAATGTGCATGATGCTCTAAATCCTGATAGCTATCCACCTCTGGTTTGAAAAAATTTATTATGCATTTGCAAGCAGTCATGTAAGCTTGTGTTTTCGAACCAGGTCAGGATTACTGGGCTCAAACTTCGGGAATATATAAAAAGTAGCATTGATCAACCAGAGAAAAATTAGCAAGGCTATCATTGCTTTGCGGACGACACAATCTCGCTTTTTGCATACGAGACGGCCATGGGCGGCGCACTGGGTTTGCCTCTTCTTTGAATAGGGTTCCTTCAAAAAAAGAGCCGCAACATTCTTTGGTTGATGGTTTCTCAGGCAGAGTTTTACATGCTCTTTCAAATTAAATAAGAAGCTTGGCGTAGATACCATTCCTTGGCCACCTAGAGAGCGTCTAAAAAGCCGTTTTTAGGCTTGAATTTGCCGGGTTTTTGGAAAAAGTTGTCCTAGCGACAAAACAAAGCAAAAATTCTGGCAGTAAATCTTACCATCGGATAAAGCATTAAAAATTGCATAAAATAAATTTTTGGCTAGAATATCTGTCAAATTTCCTTGCAGATACAGTCGGCGGAAGGTTGCGACAATACTTTTGCCGCACCCTGTAGACCGGAAGTGGGTGGTCGCCTATATAAAGAGACAGAAAGGGTTTTTTTTCATTTTTTTTTGTCTTCTGAATGGAGGACAATTATGCAAAGGGCAGAATAGTATAGGGTCCGAGACGGGGCCAGGGTTGAAAAGTCGCGAAGCGGCTTTTCAACCCTGGTTACGACTTAATTTACGCAAAATAGAGGTCATTTTTCACCGTATACCTAGGAAAATCCGGAAATCACATTTTCGGCTGTAATTTTTGGAAAATCAGTTGAATCAGACGTTCAGATGTTCCATTACAGTATATATTTTAAACTGGCCGGGAAATCCATACATTTTTGCCTAAAATTGACGTGAATTTGCTACTTTGGATTTTCTACCGGGCTCTTTTACCGTATGCCGACAAAAAGCCTTTGGAAACGTAAATTTCTGCGTGCGTTAAAATCAACCATTCAGGTTTCTACCGTAGGCCTACAAAAATCTTTTAAAAATTGTCATTTTTAGCCTGAAAAACATTGGAAATCAACTTTACAGGTTAGTCGAACTCCTGTAGATTGTAAAAAATGTTCTATTTTCGCCTTTAAAACCGGCGTAGATATGGATTCTTGAATTTCTACAGTACCTGCCTACGGAATTCCTAAAAAAAACCCAGAAGAAAAGCAAATTTCAAGGCCAAAAATCGACCGGAAATCCAGGTTCGACCAAAACTCAGGCCGACATAAGGGAATGACTTCTCAGGAGGGGGAGATCCCCCCTCCAAGAAGTCATTAGTTTCGTTGCGGACTTCTCTTCTTTTGGCAGGCCCGCCCAGAGCCGGGCTTTCGATTTATTTTTTGGTGGGGACAGCTCCAGCTCCCAAAGGGAAGGCTTTTCATTAATAGAAAGGGCCCCTATTTCAATGGGATCTGCCAAAAAGGGCTGAAAGGTCCACCTGGGTTGGAGTGGGAACATCCCCATCCCGGACGACGGCTTCTGTTCGTTCGCCAGGATTCCGCGACACTCCTCGGAACTCTCCTGGAAATGGGATGTTTTAAATGGACGGGTAAGGCTAGTTTATGGATTTTGGTGTCCACAGGGTTCTAAAGAATTTTCTCGGTTCCATCGCGTAACGGATTAGAAATCAGAAACTGCATTTTAAAGGGGCCGGCAAGGCATGGCATTGCTATGGATTTTGCCTCCTTTGGATTCCACGATGCTCTCTGCTAGGCTCTTTCATTCGGCCCCTCGCTCTCGCTCTCTCTCCTGCTCTCGCCTCTCTCTCTCTCTCTCTCTCTCTCTCTCTCTCTCTCTCCTTTAGACCAGGTAATCCATTTTTTCCCGAAAATTTGAGCACCAAGGATCTCTGCTAGCCTACCTGATCCAAGTCTCGATATTTTTAACGGGATCGGCAAGGTCGGACACCCTGCCGGAATCTATAAATCGGTAACTCCATAAATACCCTTCCGCTCCCTTTAAATGCCCTTATTAATTTTGGTGAGCTTCAGCGCAAAGAATCTCGGCTCGCCTGCCTACCTCTAAATGTGCCCATTTGAAGCCTTTCCGGACCCGGAATAGGGAGAGAAATTGGGTCTGGCCGATGAGGAGCACCACCAAGGCGACGAGGATCAGGACAAGTCCCATCAAAAGTAGCTGGGTACCGATGTCCATTCTCTAAAAAAAATGCAAGTGATAGAGTGATACAAGCAAGGAGCGCGAAAAATAGAGAGAGAGCAAGCGAGAGAGAGATAGAGAGAGAGCGAGGGCGAGAGTGAGATACATTGCCACCATTCGAAAAATCCTCCTAAATTCCAGCCGATCCCATCTAAATTCTCGAGCTCATTTTTTTACTTGCAATTTCTATAGAGCCCTTTACACACAAGAAACAGGCCCCTCTTGGTCCGCTATCTGGAGCTGAATAATTGAATTATTTGCCCCGGTCCCGCCGCCACACACAGCCCCAACAGAATTCTAGCCCCGAAAAAACCTAGCCCGTCATGGTTTGGAAATGCAGAAGAGACAGAGAGAGAGAGAGAGGGAGGGAGAGAGATGCCAAATAGCAGGTCGAAAATCGCCTTTCCGTACAATTTTTGTCCGTCACGAGTTGTATCTCGGAAATGGGACTCTCGCGTTGGTCGAATTTCCGGCCAATAAGGTCTCGTTTCGGCTATCCTTAGATATTTAGCAAAATACCGTTGCAAAGAGCTGAATTAGATGCAGAGAATCTCTGCTATCCTGCCCAATCCATTTCCTAGTCCCCTCAAGCTCGGAATCGATCTATTTTCTGCAAATAGCAGCTCAGAGAACCGCTGCTAACTTGCCTGAGCGGCCGTGTACCTCTTTAAAGGGACGGACAAGGCAGTGTTATGGATTTTGCGGCAACATCGGCACGCGGCCCGTACGCAACGCTTGAACCGGGCGAATGTGTGGCACCCTGTTACGCAATGGAAAAGCGGATGAAAAGCGTATCGCGGCAAATCCAAAAAGATCTAAGCTAAAAAGACATAATTTTGCTTTTCCGGTCTTTTCATGACACGGTAAAAGACGGAATGGAATCCATGGAAAATCACCGTAAAATCAAAGGATCCCTGCTAGATTGCCCGATTCCTGACTTGCCAGGTCCTTTAACATCAGTTCAAAAGCTACTGAAAATGTCATTATTCCTCAAAAATCTCTGTTAACCTGCCCAGTACCCCAAAAACCGCAAACCCGGATTTTCATCAGAAAAAACGGCTTGAAATTGGATTAGAATCGAGCGGGAGAGAGCGGGATCTCATGGAATGTGTGCCGTGAGGGCATTCGGAATTGAATGATGACTTGTCTCCCCTCCCCCTTCCCCCCTCCTTTTCATCTGAAAAGCCCATTCCCCCTCTTCTAAATTAACCCACCAAAAAGAGACGAGCCGCAGCCAGAAGCCGCCGCTCCTCGATTCAGTGGGCATCACGAAAAATGGAAGACACATCCATTTCATCTGGGGGCCTTTGGTGGACGATAAACAACATTTAGAGGAAAGAGAGAGAGAGAGAGAGAGAGAGAGCCAGAGAGAGAGAGGGAGAGAGAGTAAGAGAGATTCATTAGATGAAGTGGGGGCGCTTTTTTAAGGGATTGGCAAGGCAGGGCATACACTCCTAACACCGAAATCGGTAATCCCGACAGCCCTATTGCCGACAGAAAAAATCCCGACAGCGAAGTCTCCTAGAGAACAAAATCTCAACAGCGATAGCCCGACAGGTAAAAATACCGACAGCCAAAATCCCACCATGCAAAAATCCCGACACCGCGAAGACGAACTTTGGCTGTCGGCATTTTGATTGTCGTCAGCATTTTTCATTTTCCTTGAGATTTTCCTGGTTAGAAAAGCGTTCAACATTTTTTTTTGAAATATTGTGCTTGTTCGGAATTTCAAGCTGTGCCACGTCAAAAAAAACTTCAAAATCACCTTTTTCGGGATAGATTGAC
Source organism: Mesorhabditis sp. LJ9110 (assembly GCA_038088335.1). Classification (NCBI taxonomy): domain Eukaryota; kingdom Metazoa; phylum Nematoda; class Chromadorea; order Rhabditida; family Rhabditidae; genus Mesorhabditis; species Mesorhabditis sp. LJ9110. Next base: position 87,716 of record JBBGBA010000093.1, read on the forward strand.
GATTTTTTTGTTTGTATTTGAGACTGGAGAATCGTGTTAAAAATACACCGAATTATCTGCAAATCCAAGATCGACCAGAGTCCAAGTCCACAAAAATTAGGACTGACGTGTGGGAAGCAATCCCAAATTCGACTGGCAATGAAATGAAGAGAGAGAGAGAGAGAGAGAGAGAGAGAGAGAGAGAGAGAGAAAGTGTCGCGTCTAAAATAGGGGAGAATGAATTGGGCTGGGTGTTCGTGGGCCCATCCTCCTGGGCGGCAGCTTCAGAAGAGTCTGGCCACAGTGGGCGGCTAGGGCCCAACAGGGCCCAACCCAATTCCGTCAATCCCCTCTCGCCCAACCGGATCATCCCAAAAAAAAACCCCAGAAAAAAAAATAGAAATTGGACCCGGCGAATAGAATTGGCGTCCGGCAGGCGAGCGAAAACTTTTGGGGAATGGCTTTGTTTTGTCAGTTGTGCTGGCGCGCTCTCTCTCCCCCTCTCTCTCTCTCTCTCTCTCTCTCTCTCTCTCTCTCTCTCTCTCTTCTCTCTTCGCTCTCTCGCTCATTCTTTCCCGGCTTTTCTCGGGCCTCAATTTCGGGGGAAACGGCGCAATTGCAAGGTGGGGATGAAAGGGGAATTTTGCAGCCCCGTGGGGCTAAATATGCTAATTTGAATTAGGACGGGGAATTCCGGGTCTTTTTGCAAAAAAAAAGAAAGAAATACCATTAATTAAATTCAGAAAGAGCGATAGAATGAGAGTGAAGAGGAGAGAGAAAGAGAGAGAGAGGAGAAAGAGAGAGGAGAGAGAGGGAGAAGAGATAGAAGAGAGAGAGAAAGCGATGGAGACAAAGCTAGAGAGATAGATGTCCAAAGATAGAGGTCGCCAGAGAGCGAGAGAGTGAGCGAGAGAGCCAAATTCTATCGAGTGAAGTGAGAGTGAACGGGAGAGAGAGAGAGAGAGAGAGAGAGAGAGAGAGAGAGAGAACCAGCGAACCAGTGAGTCGATCTTTTTGCAATTATTTTGCAAAGCCAGCTACAGTACTGCAGTAATAAAAGTGTTCCGGATATCAAATAAGACAAATCGCGACTTCACACCCACCGGGTGATGACGCCCACGAATCTTATTAAATAATTACGGTAGAGTGGACAACGGCGGGACGCCGAGAATCTAGGGGAGGAACGAAAAAGAGAGGCGGGCCCCGGAAAAAGAGAAGATCCAGCCTTAATTTAACCGGAAACGACATCTGAAGGCGGGGAAAAAAGAGGGAAGGAAGAGAGAAGAAGTTGCTGATGAAAACTTCCTTGTTCAGGATTTAAAGCGATGGGTAATACATGGCTTGCCCGTTTATTTACACAGTAAAGTTTACAGTCAGCTTGCAATTTTTCAAAAACCTTGAAGGGCAAGTCCAGTTGCTATAAAAAAAGTTCGAAGTGAATCCGATGCCCGCGGATCCATCGACTCGAAATGGCACCCCGAAAAATCGGCTGCAGCACCCCTTCGGCTTCGGCGATGAGGGATTGAGATTAGGGCCGGTTCCCCCCGGGCTGAAGCTTTCCTTTTATGGCGCCAAATTTGAATTTGCTCGCGTTAAAAGGTATAGCTTCTTAAAAATTGAAAACTAATGAAAATATCTCGCTGCGCTGTTTTTTAAACCTGTAAACTCTAAAAAATTGATCGGCTTGGGCGTATGCTGATATAAAAGGCGAAATTACCATCCAAATTACGACTTCATGCACCGATTTTGTCGTCCCGCCTTAAAATTGCCATTTCCTACCTCTTTCCCCCATTAATATGCTGGCGATTACATTAACCTGCTTTTTCCCATTAACCCTCACCCTTAACATGGCCGCCTGCGCGACGACACGCACCAAAAATGGTTGGTGGAGGGAGAGAGAGAGAGAGAGAGAGAGAGAGAGAGAGAGATAGAGAGAGAGAGAAGTACCGTATTCCATTCCAGAACTGAACAAGGGCACGGCCCCACCACGCAAGCGTCTCCTCTCCAAATCTCTCTCCGACGACAGCACGCAACGCGACAGCACTCCGCCCAAGATTCGGCTCGTCTCGCCGGTCGGAAAAGGTTTGCCGTACTACCGTAGGGCTAAATTAAAGCTACAGTAAGACCCTCAAAACTACGGTAAAACGTCCAACTTTGAGAATCGATGGAAAACTTCCAAAACAAGCTGAAGGATCTGCGGCGCGGGAAGAGTCGCGGCGGCGAGACTTCCGGCAGAACGATGGTACGGGCGTGAAAAAAAAACATCAAATTTGAGGCGCTTCACCAAAAGCAAAATTTTTTGCACCGGAGGGGATCGAACCCGGGACTACCGATCCAGAGCCTAGAACACTAACAATTAGCCAAGGCTCGTGGTGGACGGAAAAGCATTTTCTATCGCTTTTAGTCGGTTAACGGCCCATTTTTTCGTAAACTCTTATCAAAGAAGTTTTTCTAAGCAGTTTTTTACTATTGTGAGCGTAAAGAATTTACAAAAGTTTATTAAAAAATCCAAAATTTACGATTTTTTGGGAATTTACGGATTTACGATCTGAATTTCAACATTCTCTGCATTTTTGATAGTTTTTACACTTTAAACATAGCTAAATTTTGCCATAAATACTATTACGTTGTTATGCATTTTTTACTTGAAAAAAATTAGGTTTCCTGGCGATAAAGGCTAAACTTGTTCTCTCCCCAGGCGAGATGTAGGCCTGGGGGAGGCGAGAAGTGTAGGCCTGGGGAGAGGGCGCAGGCAAGAGATAGTAGGCCTGGGGAGAGGCGCAGAAAAGGGGCGTCTGGGGGGTAAACTAGAGTCTTACCGATACATACTTTCCAGATCGACGACGACGACTCGACACTATGCAAAGTGCCGTCCCTCGACCGATCGGCCATCCACAGCCTCACCACCCAAATCGAACTGCCCACCGCCGACACATTTGCCCCTTAAAAAATGCCCCACTTCTTCTTGCTGTAACACGTTTATTATGAAACCTTTGCACCCATTGTATACTGCGTTTGCAACTGGTTTTGTCTGCAATAAATGCTAAAGTGTTGTTTTACTTAGTTTCCGTCTTTGGCATTATCTGGGGCTGATTTATGAAAGCCTGCACCATTGTAACGATTTTTCACCAATTTACGTGTCTTAGCAAAATGCTAAAGGCTTTTTTTCTAGTTTTCCGATTCTTGGCATTATACAGGAGGATTATGTCAAAGCAGGTCGTTTAACGATTTTTAGTAAAATTTAAGCATATCTTAACAGAAAAACGTATAAAGAGCTTTTCAAGTTTTATAAAACGAAAATCTTGATTAAAAAGCTATATTTTTGTACCTTTTTAATCACAAATTGTCAGGCTTTACGCTTTACACGCGTCGAAACGGCATCAAAAAACCCTGGAAAAATTATGTTACAAAAAGATAGGGATTAAGAACATAGCCCCCCCCCCCGATAATGCGAAAGCGCCGTTAAAATGAGCCGACCGCTGAGATCAATATTTTATTAAGCGGTTGTGTGGAAAGTGGTGGAGACGTGGCTCTCCTTAGGTAATTTTTCGCTCTTCTTATGAGAGTGCTTCTTTGGCTTCTCCTCGCTTTCTTCCTAAAAAGGGAATCCGTCAGTTTAATAATGAAACTTTAAACTTCAGTTTACATCACTTTAATTTGGATTTGCGACGCTCAAATCGCTAATCGAGTTTTTAGCCTACCTCCTCGGAGTCCTCGCGCTTGATCCAGTCGCCGCGCAGAATCTGGCTGTTGTGTGTGGCGCCGCTGAAATAAACGGATTTTAGGTAATTTTAATGCTATAATGCTTTAATTAAGTTAATAAGGGTTAAAGGCAATGACAAAATAAGTACTTACCCGAATAGGGCGTTTTTGAAAGAAGCGGCTTTTGGCGCTGGCCGGACATCGTGGATGGCGAATGGGGTGGTGGTCGGGGCATCAGTCTGAAATAGTGATCGTCTTCCACTGATTAATTAACGTTTTTGAAGACGAAAAACCGCTTAGAAATCTTTATTTTTCGATTTGCAACTTTTTCCTAAAATAGAGAATTTTTCATTAAAAAAATCTATATTTTTGTGTTTTTCACAGATTTATCGTACGTTTTGATGTTTACAATAGCAAAAAAGGATGCAGAAAGATTTCCGCTACAAGTTTAGATCTTAAAAAATTATATCCTAAGTAAAAATTCGATCATCTCCGCTTCAAAATGGCAAGCCTTAAATCTTGATACAATTTATGATCGAACTCACGCCGTCCAGCGGATTTCGTGTAGTCCGCGGCGGATGTGTGGCACCCGGCAGAGGAGGCTGGATGACAGCGCCCAGCATCAAGTTGCCCAAATCGCTCGACACGATCAGGTCCTTGGGCTGAGGCTTCTGGAATATAGAAATAAAATACCGTCGAAAATCTAGAACCTTCTTTCTCTTTTTTAGAACTATCTAAAACCGCCCACCTCCGACATCAAAGCATTTCCAGGCGATGAGTGCCGGACTGGGTGCAGGAAAACTAAAGCGAATTTTGACTGCTAGAAAGTAAAAAACTAACCTCGAGGCTGCAGCTCGGCCTGCTTCTCCTTCTCCACCGTCACGCTCTCGATTCGTCGTCGGTCCTAGAAAAAAAACGAATTTTTTACTGAAGAACTTCTTACCGATCTGGACGGGCGTTCGGCTGGGAGCTCATTCAGCTCCTGGAGCCGATTTCGCGAGCTGAAATAAGGTTTTGAGCTTTAAAAAGGTGTAACATTTACGTTTTTGCATATTTTAACCTTATTCATTCCACTCCCGCTCCCCTAGATACAAAAATCCTTAAAAAATTAATAAAATTTTGGAAAATTTTGTCGCTGTCGCACAAAAATGTTCGAAATTGTCGAAAATCTCTAAAATACTGATTTTAAACCATCTTCCCTGATTTTTAGTAAGCGAAAAATAATAAAACGTTACACAATCCCGTATTTTTATTACAAAAGAATTTTGGCGCAAACTAATGGGAGTCAGCCCTTGCCACCCCCCCCCCGCTAATGCACCAGAAGCGGTCATTTGCCAAAAACTGATAACAAAAACTTCAAATCCCTAATCGCACTATCATCGAAAGTGTGCCACGAACCACTGGACGACCGCCGCCGCCACGAACAGACCGAAAAGGCTGCGCATCCTCGTCCGCCTCGTGCCAGCCAAACTAAAATCACACAAAAATCCCCCACAAATCGCTTATATACGAGGGAGGAGAATCGGCCTGGCGAACGGGTTCTTCAGCCCTCGCACCCCCTTATGGCTGACAGTGATTCAGTTCCGACGCTGGCAGCTGATTCGAAAAGACGAGATAGCACAATAGCTGAAGCCACCCAATAAGAGCACTCTGACTTGAGCACCCTTACGGCAAAGGGCAAGTGGCATAGTGATTGGGGGCAATGCTGGGGTTACGACACTTGAAGCCTACGACAAAACCTGTGTTGCAAAACTTAAAAAATAGTAGATGCAGCTAAATTCGACTGATATCGCAAAAAGCCGCCGCAAAAAATCAGAGAAAGGAAAAGTACTGATTTTCTCGCCTTTTCTACTGCTTTCGATGTATACAAAAAACCCATAAAAATCGGATATTTCTCCGAGACACCAGATGTGCTGCTTTTTGCTGCTGGATATTTACGGCAATTTTGGAAAATGGCCTAAGCGCTGAGTAATTCTAGTCCGAAACGATCGTAGGGCGCAAAAAACGAGAATCTATAAACAAGCTATATTCTAGACCAGGCAATCATAGATGCAAATTTGGTTTACTTAACTGATACTGATAAAGCAAAGAAAATTCAGGAACCTCAGTTGAAAGCGCGAAAAGCCGCCGCTACGAGGCAACAACTGCGAGCTCCATTGACCCAATTTCACCAAAAAGTGATTGCTGTTTTCCCCCCACTGATTGGAGGTCACGTCCATCCCGGCGAGGTCAGAAAAACGCAGGTCGTAATCCCGGAGGTTTTCGATAAAACAGGAACGACGGTCCAGAGCTGCGCGGTAAGATGCACTCTAAAGGAGGGGGCCGACCGGGGAGGAACTGAAAATCAACTATAAGAATTCAGTAGTGGTGTCTGTCTGTCAGAAGCCAACTATAACTCGAAGGGGAAAGGGCATAGAGCTTAGGTCTCTTCGGATTTGGATAGAGCGTAGTCAGAAACCCCTTACATGATGAAAAAATTATGAAAAAGTTTTTGTTTAAATAAAAATAATTAACTTTGAAAGTGGCGCCTTAATAAAACCCCCCCCCCCCCCCCCCCCCCCCCCCCCCCCCCCCCCCCCCCCCCCCCCCCCCCCCCCCCCCCCCCCCCCCCCCCCCCCCCCCCCCCCCCCCCCCCCCTTTTTTTTTTTTTTTTTTTTTTTTTTTTTTTTTTTTTTTTTTTTTTTTTTTTTTTTTTTTTTTTTTTTTTTTTTTTTTTTTTTTTTTTTTTTTTTTTTTTTTTTTTTTTTTTTTTTTTTTTTTTTTTTTTTTTTTTTTTTAAAAGCTTTTCGGTAAAAAAAATCTAAATTCGATTTGGATATTCCGATTCAATACACCCTCCCCATCAAGCGTAATTTGAACTTCCCGTACTACGCTGCGGTGAAAATTTTCATCTTTCAACTTTCGTCAATTCGATAGGGTTTTGCCAGTAAGTTTTTTATTTCCGAAAGCTATTTGATCCTTTTTCGCTTCCAAAAATGTTTATGCGTTGTTTTTGGCCAGTTGTTCCCCTCGCGTCCCCAGTTTCTGTCGGGCGCTTTTCATCGCGTAAGCAATTTTCTCGGCTAAACGTTTTCTGTTGCAAAACTATCGCGATTGCATCGATCCGCCCTCAAGCCCGCTTGTTTCGTTACGAAAAATGTTCCCCATAGTTTTGCACTCAATTCTTCTCCGACATTTTTCAATCTGGCTGTTTAGCCCGAAATGGATCGACAAAATGAGGCGGCGATGCTCGAGATCGCGATGGAGCAGAGCATAATTACGGCCGCGAATGAGGCTCGAGCTCGTGCGGTTGAGATTTGGGTTTGTTTCTGATATCGAAACGAAACCTGCTTTAGAAACGCGAATTTCCTACGCTGTCTGAAGACACGATTCGCAACTATATTCACATGGATGAGGGCCCTCTGCGCGCAAAGTTTAATGAGCTTTCGGTGAGTGATTTCCTGCTGAAAAATAGAGTTCTTTTCAGCAAGTTCTTCAAGGAAAACGTGGCACGAAAGTGCAAAGGAAGATCGAACGTCCTCAGAGGCTTGCTGTGCCCATTAATCTGTAAGAGTTGTCTGTATATTTTTCAAAACCACTTTTAGCAATATTGATTTCGACAAAATTCACTCGGAACAAATGATCGAAGCTGTTTGGTCGGAACTCGTCCGCAGGTTCGCTTTTTATTTAGAGTTTGAAAGTTTCATTAATAGGATGTCTTTTGTGTCCAACAACCCGGAACAGCAGAGGGATGAAAAAGACGAATGCTCGTTGTCGTTCTTCCTTCGCGACAGCTTTGTCACGGTATCGTTTATCGTTCTTTAGTACATCCAACTGCAGATCTGCATAGTAGCGTAATAGTGTCTGAGGGTTTTCCTGAAATTTAGCTATGTTCAAAAATACAAAACCTTACTAAAGAAAATTTAGTAAATGGTTAAAACGTTGAAGCTTTGGAGGAAATCGTCGAAAAATCGATATTTGTAGTTTTTTCTGATCTGCTTTGTGAATTTGGGAGTTTGGGGGTGACAAAAAAGTGGAAAAAGTTGCTTGTCATATAAAAGTTCTATAACACTTTTTTAGGTCAAAATGAGCGCCGTCAATCGATTGCTGAAGGGTGATTTCTACTGTAGCATCCTGATTCTCGCGCTGACAGAGATGGGACTCGGCGATCGACTTCTGAAGGCGCAATGTAAATTGTTGCCCAAAAATTATTCTCTGTTTTAGTTTTGCCAAACGAGGTATGCTTGCGGGGAATCGACGACATCATCCTGAACGCGACGGAGACGCACCAGCGCAGGACTGAGGCCCAGAGCGTCCGCCGGGCCAAGCTCCCCTACTTTGCAGAGCAAATGTGGGACAACTTCCTGCAGCTCAAGAATTTCGTGAGTTTACCACTATCTTTACTACTAGATTCCGGCCTCAATTGTTCTATTACGGCTCTCTTTTGACCTAGGGGTCGTAAGTTATAAAAATTATTAAAGTCTGCAGAAGGTGAAAAGTAGAAGATCGGCCAGGAGGAGATAAACTAGATTTTAGTCTGATATCGCTGCAACTTTTGTTTAGGACTACAAGAATGAGATGATGAATCTGACACGCTTTGACTGTCCGGTCTGCTTCGAGACGTTCAACCGCTACGACGGTATCCACTGCTCGCAATCTGACGTTGATAAGGAAGACCCCGGTATGAATTTAATTGTAAAAATCTTTCGAAATTTTGCCGGAAAAATGTTTTTTGTCCTTGTGTTTTACCGAAAATGGCGAACTTTTTACGTTTCGGATCGTAAATTCGTAAACCGTAATGCAGTCCTAAAAAGAGTTTATGCCGCCCCCGATATTGCCAAAAGACGCACGAGTTTTTTTCAGAATTCTGCCACCTGTTCTGCGAGGTATGCGTGCGACATCACACCTTGGCCTCGATGGAGGAGATCAACTTTGTTGACAGCGTCGGCGTCAAGTGCCTCCAGCCTGGCTGCAAGGGACACATCTCGCTCCGTAAGCCGCCTCTAGCCCTTGTTAAATATTTCATTTTCAGCTCGTTTGCTGCTGATCCTGGATGCCGAGGAGAAAACGACGCTCGAGAAGCAATTCACGTCGGCCGTGCTGATGAATGCCGGCCAGAAGGATTTCTTGCGGTTCGTCAAAATATATTCGTTTGAAGTCCCGATATAGATGCGCGAAATGCGACTTCGGGTTCGCCAACATCGACGACCGCGATTGCATCGAGATTCTGAACTGCCAAAATCCCGCCTGCATGTTCCGTCAGTGCAGGTTGGTGACTCAAGATTTTTAGTATTCAACCAGGGTTGAAAAGCCGCTTCGCGACTTTTCAACCCTGGCCCCGTCTGGACAAATGAAATTGTAAACTTTGCATAATACGGCCTCAATCAAGCTGCCAAAAAATGAAAAGATTTCCTTCCATCCCTTTATATAGGCTTCTTCTACTTCCGGTATATGCTAATTGTTTCCTAACAAAGAGGGTGCCCGAAAATTTTAGTAAAACTTATTTTTAATATCGAAAATAGCTTATTTTGATAATTCTGAGAAGTGTGCAGCCATCGCAAAGACATTACGCGCCTAATGATGTATCATAAGTACCCTAATATTCATCGCTAATTGAGTTATCCTCCGGACATAGAGACGGAAGTTGCATGCAAATCGACACACACACACACACACACACACACACACAGACACTACTTTTTTATATATATTCAATTTTTTAGCTTGTTGGGGGGATCTATGTAACTTAACGTAGAAAAGTTTTTGAGAGTTTTTCATTACTAAAAGTCAAAAATTTAAATGATGTGATTGAAGTGATGTTCGTACGGTTTTCACGAAAAGCAAAAATTTTCTAAAAAATTGTAGAATTTTGGATTGCTTACCGAAATTACCCTGGCCCTCGCTAACAATCGAATACCTTTCATTTCAGGAACTGCGATCGTGCCTATGATGGGCGTCACGTTGGCAGGACCTGTGCCGAATTGGCCAACGCACAAGATGCCGCCCGGAAGCGAGAGTTCGTCCTATCTATTTGTCAAAAACACCCTCCTTTTTAGGGAGGAAGAGCTTACTCGCCTGATGATTCGCATCTGCCCAAAGTGCAACCGGGAATTTGTTCGCGTAATGTTAACGAAATTTTCGTGAGAAATTTCTTTAGGACTCTGGCTGCAACAAAATGACGTGCCCGTGTGGCGTGACCCAGTGCTACCTCTGCCGCGCTAGCCCCATCGGCTACGACCACTTCAAGTGACGCCTACTTTTAGAGTCTACCAAAAATATTTTTTTAGAAATGGCACTTGTGCCCAGAATACGGACGATCTCCAGGTGCAGCGCCGCGACGAACAGTTGCGCCAGGCGCGCATCAAAGCCGCCGCCAAGGATGAACTTCTTCAAGGTATTGAAAAATTAACGATAGGATGAATGATGGCTTTTTTTTTAGAACATGCCAAGCGCTGGGAATGAGCGATGAGCGCCAACTACTCGCGACTACTTATCCGATTGATCGTCTGGAAATATACATACGGGTGCTAAGGCCTCAATTTACTGCACATAATGTTGCTTTCTGATTTGTCACTGATGCAATAAATACTACTTGTTCTTGTTGTGAGACTTGACTTTTTGAAGTTCTGACGGTGACAATGGCCAGAGGATTTCTTTTGCAGAGATCGCGTTATGTACGTAATTAACGTAGACTTTATATAAAGTTGAATGGTTTATTGAGGATATGTTAATTTATTAATTTACGTACAAAAAGGTGAATTGGAAATTTGTGTGGCAGCTTTTTCTCAATCGCGAATTTGGAATGGTAAAAACTTACCGCTCAGCTTTCTGTTGCCTAGCGCTTATCGCTTTTAAATACAAATTTCCGCTTCAGGCATGTCGGATATTGACGATGATATTGTCGATCAAGCCGATGAGGCCGCACTCTTCGATATCGCCCTCGCCAACAGCCGAATTACTGCCGAAAATGAACAACGCGCCCGCGCAATTGAGGCTTGGGTACATAGTCGGAATATTTTTCTATTTTTTTTTTCTTAGAAAAAAGAATTCCCCCTCTTGGCAGACCACACGATCCGGAGTTTCATCCATCTGGACGATGCTGCGCTACGACTGAAGTTTCGTGAATTGACGGTACCCACAAAACAACACGATTTCAACCTTTGCTTAGCAAATCCTGGAGGGCAAACGTGGGACGGAAGTCGTCAAAAAGCCTAACCGCCCACCGAGGCTGGCTGTTCCTGTAAATCTGTAAGTTTGTATCGTTGCTAGGGCTAAATTTATATTTAGCAATATCGACTTTGACGCCATCCACCGCGAGCAACTGATTGAGGCGCTCTGGGCGGAAATAGCGAGAAGGTTTTTATTTTGCCCAATTTTTAGTGGGCTTTAGGAAGAAGTTTCTTTCCGGACAGCCCCACAAAAAACGCACGTCAACCGAAGAGTGGGCGCTGGCGTTCTTTTTGCGTGATAGTTTCGTCACGGTACTTGATGATTTTGATTAAGAGTTCTCGATTTAGATCAAACAAACGGCCATCAATCGTCTAATGCAAGAAGACTTCTACCTGGCCATTCTCCTGCTCGCGCTGATCGGGCTCGGCCGGGGATCGCTTGGTGAAGAAGAAGAGTAAGGTGTTCGGTGCTTTCGTCGTTTGGGGGGGCGGTGACGGATTTTTTCGCTCGACGTTCTAGTCTGCTCAGAATCGTGGCAGCAACTATTTTGTCAGCCTTTTTCACAAAGTTTGAATATATACAATTGAAAAATTGTCTAAAAACTTCAAAAAAAAGTGTTTTGGTCGAGAAATTATATGTTTTGTAGTTATAGTAACATTTTAAATGGGTTGTTACGGTTAGGAATATTAAAAAAACAGTCTAGAGACACTTCCGCCATTGATAGGCTCAAATAGCTGGATCTTGCCAACCCCGGTAATGCGAAAGCACCAGCGCGATTATTTTGATAGTCGGACGTTATTTTATAGTGATCCCCGCCGAGATCTTCGTCGGCGGCCTGCAGGACATCATGAACTCCGAAAAAGAGATAGAACGCCGGAATAAGGAGGCGAACAGCGTCCCCCGGGCCCCGTTGCCCGAATTCGCCGATCAGATGTGGAACAACTATTTGGAGCTGCAAAATTTTGTAGACTAGCAGGAGTTTACAAAACCTTTGTTTAGAATTACAAGCAGGAAATGATGAACATAATCCGATTCGACTGTCCGGTGTGCTTGGAGACGTGGAATCGATACGATGGGATCCACTGTTCGGCCTCGGAAGTAGATAATGACGACCCAGGTATTTTGGGTGCTGCTGTTTTAACGGGGGGTTGGGGTAGTATTTTTACCAGAAATTCCATAATGCTAACGAAAAAGAAACGATTTTGTCACCATTTGGCACCGTCTTAGATAGAAAAAGGAATATTTTACTGGAATTCCTATTTCTATTAGAATATTTTAGGTTGTATCGTTTTGTCAAAAAATATAGCAAAAATCACCCCCAAAAAGCCGACATTTCAAATTTTTACGTAAAATACGGTTTTGATGCTTTTTTAGCAATCAAAAACTTCTAAAAAAGGGTTGTAGGCGAAAAGTAAAAATTAGCGCAACAAGCTTCTTGATTTTTTGATTCCAGAGTTCTGCCATTTGTTCTGCGAGACATGCGTTCGCCAACATACACTATCTTCGATGGCCGAAATGCAGTTGGCCGACGGGGTCGGCGTGCGATGCATGCAGCAGAATTGTAACGGACACATTACGCTCCGTAAGCTTACTGTAGCCACTTTATCCCCGCTGCCTCAGCTCGTCTCCTTTTACTGCTGGATGAGCACGAGCAGGCCGCATTGAACAAGCAGCTGACTGACGTTGCGTTCCTGAATGCGGATCGAAGGGATATTTTACAGTAGTCTTGCTAACTAGGTTATTTTTATTACGTTTCAGATGTTCGAAATGCGACTACGCGTTTGTGAATATCGACATGTCAGACTGCCAGGACGTGCTGAGATGCCGGAATGCAGACTGTCTCTTCAACCAATGCAGGTCTGTTTTGAATTATTTTGGAAAAACTTTTTTTTTCAGACATTGCCCACGTCCGTATGATGCTCGCCACGCGGGACGAACGTGCGCGGAATTGACGAATGCGCAGGAAGCCGCACGGAAACGCGCGTAGTTGTTTCTTTATTTTAAAATCCTTTCTTAGTGAAGAAGAATTGACCGCGCTGATCGTCAGGAGATGCCCGACATGTCCACGACAATTTGTCAAGGTATTCGGCCTTACTTAACGTTTTTTTTACTACGTGCACCTAGCCGACCTAGGCTTCTCGGGCAGAAATACTGATTCTGGCTGATTCCGATTATGTTTCCAAATCTGCGTAAAACTCCGATCTAGTCAGAAAAAATTCAATCTGTGTAAAGCTTGCTTTAAAAAAGTGTACGGGTTTTTTTTATCTAAAGTGGCCGAAAATGATCTATTTTAACTGCGTCCAAAGTCTGGTAAGATAGCTCGAATTGAACATTGTGAAGGATTGAGAATTTCACAAATTTTTGGAGGGGTTTATTGTGCCATTTTTCGAAAGTTTGGAGCCAAATACCACTGAATACTTTGAAGCCGAGTTGATTACATTTCCACTAATTTTTCAAATTCAGGCGGACGGCTGCAACTGGATGACGTGCGAATGTGGCGCCTCGCAGTGCTACCTCTGCAACCAAAGCCCAATCACCCAAGGCCATTTTGGTGCCCGGGAACAGGGGCTGTGCAACCAGTTCGAAGACGCACACCAACGTGACGAGCTTCGCCGTCAAGCCCGCATCCAGGCGGCCAAGCAGGATGAACTGATACGGGGTATATTTTTGACTGATTTTTTTTGTGGTGTGCGTTGGCGCAGGACCAAACTTCTTATAAAAAACCATATCGCTAAGTGATGTTATAGCAAAAATATTAATAGTGTTTTTGAAACGATTTTGTTATATTGAAAGTGGTAGAACTATTTAGGAAACTTCGAAACAAGTTGTAAATAGAAAATTTGTCGAAATTCGCCTCTTCCTGGAAAAAGGCATTGTAAAGGAAAATTTTAGAGTTTTTTGCCTTTAAAAATACTAAATATGTGTATAAATGGTTACTCTATTTTTGTATCCGGCGAGACAATTATTTGACCCCCCGATCTTACGAAAAATCCTCTTCTTTGTATTTTAATATTTATTTCAGACCAAGCGGACAGTTGGCTGTGAGGAGTTTGGCGCACCATTCACCCGATATGCACTTTTTCCGGTTATGAAAAACCCTATGTACATATTTATTGTTATGCATTTTGTTGCTGATTTTGTTGCGTGGAATAAATTGTGATACTTTGAGCTTTCATTCCATAATTTTGACGTTTACAAAGCGTGAAAGCGGCGAATTTAGAGTTCAGTTCAGTGGTCCTCTCTGCCCAACCGGATGCGCTTCATTTAGCCACAAGCGACCAGACAACTCTCGCCATCTGGGTGCATCTGTGCAATTTACTCCAGCGGCGAAATGCACGAACCCATCGATCTTGGCACCCACACATTGGCTCCATTTTCGGGGGCCATCTCATTCAGACGTAGAGCAACTGGAGCAACAGAAGCCTCGCGTTCCTCTGCTTCCCCCCAGAGATTCGGACACACTGGCCGAGGCTGCTTTTGGACCCGTTGCCTAAAAGAGGCCACCGACCAGACCCGGCACCCACAATTTCCTGCAAAGCTTCGAAGTTTAACCTGGAATTATGACGACCAATCGCTCGTCGTGCTTCCAGATTATTGGCAGTAGGTTTTTAATTTTTGATTTTACGAAAAAAGCGGTTAGAAATTTAATAAAAACTAAACTTCTAGGCTATTTTTAAGATTGGCTCTGTAGAGGCCGGTGCTTTCGCATTATCGGGGGGTAGTTTTTCGGGGGGAAGCCGAATTTTTTTGTATAATTCCGGAGAGTTGTAAGGTAATAGTGAGTATTTGAAGGTGGTTTTCGTCAAGAGCAGCTATATTTAAAGTAGCAAGTCCGAAAAATCTTAACACTGTAATGTAAAAATTCTAAATCTTGGTCGAAAATCGGCCATTTCTGGTCCAAAATCTATATCTTTATATGTATAGCAAACTTCATAGATCGTTTGCGTTCAAAGGGGAAAAAATAAAAAAGGTTTTTCGTAAAGTTACCCCTTCGAGCTAGGGAAAATTAAAATCCCCGGAACCCCATCGAGTCTCCCACGCAATTTGTACCCTCTAGGGCATGCTTTTCGCGGAAATTTCGTTGTTTTCCCTAGCAACGGGTGGGGCGTAGGCCCGGCAATTATCAAGGCCTTGGAAAATTCCTGGTACCGCCGCTCTGGGATACATTTCGAAAAGGGCGGCTTTAGCTGAAGATTACTAACAGTCTTCTCAGGTATGAACTATTTTTAATATTGGGGGTATTTATTTTAATTTTATTAATAATTACAACTAATTTTCGACTTTTAGACGACAATCGAATCCTCCAAATGGCCGATGAAAACGTGACCGAAGAAGAGCAAAATCGGCTTCGAAGGGCTGAATTGAGAACGTGTACCGATCCCCTTCGAAAAGTACGTTTTTTTACTCTAAATGGATATCGTTAAATCTTCAGCTGCAGTTGACGCTGCTCCTGCGTGGCTCCACCGGCATCAAGGAGTTCGCCAGGTAATTTGAACGAAGAAACGAATCAGTTTTTTAATGTGGTTAAATTGGGTTTAATTCAATGTTTTGAATAGATTTTTTAAGCTCAATTTAAACTCTAGCTTTTAGAAGCTTTCGAATCCTGGACGACGATGGGAATAGGCAGCTGACGATGGACGAATTTTTGAAGGGAATGCACGATTTTCAGGTGGGGATTTTAATTTTTAGTTTCCAAATGAATTTTCATGCGCGTGAAATTCCTAAAGAATCCCTGCTAGCTGCCGTTAATCTTAAAAACATTTAGGTTCCCCTCTCGCCCGACGAGCTCGTGGTGCTGTTCAAGGTGCTCGACGCGAACGGCTCGGGCTCGATTTCGTTTGACGAGTTTTTGGAGCATTTGAGGGTTTGGTTTGGTTTCAGGGTTAATAAAATAAATGCAAAAACCATCGTTAAATTTTAGTTTTTGCAAGACAATGTTTTTTCAGCAGTTTATTCGTATGTATCCATGAAATCTTTTAGCCCCCAATGTCCGACACTCGCAAGAAGCTCATCGAGGCGGCCTTCCGAAAAATGGACCGACGCGGGGATGGGACAACGCCCGATGATATGGTCGTAAGTAATGTTAATAGTTTGTTGATTATTCTTTATTAAGGGAGTTTTCAACGCTAAAAAGCACCCGAAATACCTGTCGGGCGACAAGACGGAGGAGCAGATCTTCAAGATGTACCTCAGCAACTTTGAGATTGGCGGGCATAAGGATGGGAAGGTATATCTGTACATTTTTCTGGTTTTTAATTTATCTTACCTTATATAATTTTGGCGTCTATCTCTGTGTGTGTGTCCGGTCACCACTTTCGAGGCCCGACTTGAAGGCCTTCCCTTGTCCAAAACGCCCCAATTCTTCGTCACCGGGGGGAATCGACCCTCCTCTTTCCGATGGCGTTTTCAAAATCGCGATAAAATAAAAGTTTACAAAGTTAAGGCCGGTTTCACTAAATTTTGGGGCGTTGGAGAGCTAATTAGCATAATGTGGAAAAAGAGAAATTTGCTCATTTTTGCCAGTTGCACTCACGAGTGTGGTCGGGCAGGGGTCCGCAGGACCCGGGCGATCGGAAAGTCAAATTTTTCATGCAAGGGCAACAGTCCAGCGCCCAAGGCCCGCGAAGCGGGTTTTGGGCGCTGGTTTGATCTATATTGTCGGACCCGTACATTCCATTACACATTTTTAGCCAAAATCTGATCTTTCGGGCGGTAAAACCTAATTTTCGCAATTTGGCACGCAGGCCCACGATAAATTTGTTTGGAATGGAACCTTTTGGAACTGTGCTGCACTTTCTAGGGTTTTTGAGAGAAGAGAGAGAGAAAGAGCGAGAGAGAGAGACAGAGAGAGAGAGCAAGAGAGACAGAGACAGGGGGAGAGAGAGCGGGAAAGGCATCCAAAACCTATAACCATATATGATTTAGGTAACCCGGGAGGAGTTCTACAATTACTACAACGCCATCTCGGCCTCCATCGACAATGACTGTTATTTTGACTTGATGATGAGGAATGCTTGGAAACTATAGAAATCTATTTTTTCTAGGCATTTTCAAGGACTTGTGTTGTTTAATATAATAAAATTGTCACAAAAATCAAGGTAATTGCATCCGATACACACAACTGTCGAGTCCTAGTCGACAAGAGGGTCGATTCCGGCGTTTGATAGCCTTTTTAATGGGTCCGGCAAGGCATTAATAAAATTTTATTGTCTATGGATACTCTACTCTGCCATTGCCATCCAAATAACTATTGAAAATCAAGGAAATTACCAGCGTTATTTGGTGTACCACGTAGCTGTCTAGATCTCGTAAAGAAATAGGACGATTTCTGGTCTTTTTTGGTCCATTCCGCCCCTTAATTTATTTCTTTATTACTTAATCTTATTGTTGAATATAATCATAAATTATTAAGTCTTAATTTCATTATTATTATTATTAACTAAATTATTAATTTTTCAGCTCTTTAGCCAATCTTCCCAACCATTCCTGGTGAATCACCTCCTCCCCCATATATCCATCGATATTATTGGCTGGTTCATGGCGGGAGGAAGACTATTTGGTGGCTGGTGTTGTGTGTGGATTCCTGAGGATGTGTCGTCGGGAATGGGGGGAAAAGAATGGGGAGCAGGAGGAGGAGGAGCAGGAGGAGGAGGGGAGGAGGACAGTCCCTCCGGCCGTCCCAAATATGAATAGATGGCTGCGAATGATAAGGGCATCTCGGGCTCTCTCTCCCCCTCCTCCTTCACCACCTCTACACACCTTTTCGATGAATATTTCGGCTCTCGATCTCGGATCGAACTGGGAGGATCGACTGGATTTTACATTTTTGGCTTTACAGTGTGGCTTGATTTTTTAAGTTTTTTTTTGTCTCTCGGTATCTCTGTCCCTTTCTCTCTCTTTATCCCTCTCCTGCTTGTGCTCACTCTCTTTCTCTCTGACCCTCTCTCTGTCCCGTTCTCACTGCTCCTACTCGCGCTCGCTAGTTCGCTCACTATTTTACTTGCAGTCATCTCTCATTCTTGCTCTCTCGCTCTATCTCTTTCCCTCACGCTATCTCGCTCTTACACACTCTTTAACTCCACCTGGTGCTCCTCTAGGGACCCCGAAAACAATTTTTAAGCAGCATTTCGCGCACTTTTCGCTCGGCTGCTTCTAGTTTTCGTATTTTTCTTATCACCTCTGGACTTGATTTTAGGATAATCTAGACGATGAGAAATAAAAAACTAAAAACTTAGAAACCAGCAGCTTCTCTGGCTTGTTTTCGAGTTTTCGATACCCCAGAACACCTTATTTCGGGGGGGGGGGGGAGACATTTGGCTGCCGGAATGGCTAGCCAGAGCAGGAGTGATAGTGGAAGAGAGAGAGAGAGAGAGCGAGAGAGAGAGAGAGAGAGAGAGAGAGAGCGACTGTGAAAGCCATGTCCTGGGGCGCCCCTTCTCCCCCGGATACGTGGCTGATATTCCTTACCGTTTTAGCCACCAGACTACAGACTTCCCGCATTGTTTTCAGATTCCTTTCCATTCCCCTGTACACGTAACTAGTTCTTCCTCTGAACAAGGGCACTGGGCTTAGCGAGCGGAGGGAGGGGCGCCCTAGAAAAAGCGTCGAAAAACCGGTGCCGTTTCTGGGGGAGGGGCTGAAAGTGTTGCGAGGTGTTTCTCGGGATGGTCTCTGGATTTTAAGGATTTTTTTAAAGGGATGGTGCCAAGGGGATGCATAGCTGGCAGAGACGCTTTAGGAGCGAGAGAGAGGGAGAGAGAGCGAGCGAGAGACGTCCATCGGCCTGCATTGTCCGTCCCTTTAAAGGGACAGCGACACCTAATTTTCCAATCGGTTCGTCAATAGTACCCTCCCGTAGCGTTGATAGGATTAGACAGAAACTTCCTATAGACGCCCTCCTCCTCCCAGTCGACCGTTTTTTGGTGACCCCCCGCGAACCCTTTGTCGTGTGCCCGACTATGAGCCGACGGGGGTGTGTTGGTTTTTGGGCTGAGTCAGCGAATAATTCCCCCTCCTGGCTGGTTCCTTCTCTCTCTTCTCTCTCTCTCGCCTTCCCATTGAAAGACTTGAAAGACCAGATCCACAACCATCCTCCTATCGACCTGCCGCAGTCGCCCTTGAGGCGTGGATCGGACATTTTGGATATGGAACTTATCTATATATTCGAATCTATATTTATCGATATTCTTAGAAAAAAAAAGATTTTTAGGGTTTTTTTGAGAAAGATGGGAGAGAGTGAGAGAGAGAGAAGAGAGAGAGAGAGAGAGAGTGTGAGTGAGAGAGCGACAGAGCAAGAGCCAAGCTAGCAGATTTTTGGTGGGCCAGCTAGAAAGATTTTTGCATGTATTTTCTTTTTTCTCCTTTTGTAGGGCTAGCTAGCAGTGAGTCTTTTGGATGAACCCTTGTTCTGATGCTTGCGCATACAATGATTCAGCCAGTCAGCCCTAATCTTTGCGTTCAACAGCCCTGATGCTTCATTTTTTGGTCTAGACGATTGCCATTTGGCAAATTTTCTGGACTTTCTGTTTAATAAATCATGTTGCAAAAATTTTTGTATCTGAACGATTTCTTCTAGATAGATTGACTCGTTTTCTTACAATTTTGAAGCCCCACCAGTCAAAATGGCCAACCACGGGCCCAGCTATGGCCTCAGCAGAGAGCTCGAGAAAAAGGTAATTTTTTGACCGATCGCCTGTTCAAATCAATTACAATTCAATGAAGATATCAATTACTGAAATCAACTAATGATGCTGAATAAATCAAATTACTAAAATGTGTTTTTAGATACGTTATTATCGATTTTTTTTTTGTTTCAGAACAACGCCCGCTTCAGCCTTGAAGAGGCCATCGAAGTGTTGTATTGGATTGAAGAGGTCGGTTTAAAAAGCTAATTCAAATGTATTTTTCTCGTGAAAACCTTTTTGGTTTAAAAATTAAAAATCCATTTTATACAATAGTTTTTTTAAACTGCTGTTCGAAATTGCATATCGAATGCATTCCATTTTCTGCCATTTTTGGAAAACTTGTAGGAAAATGTCTATTGCCAATTTCATGACGTAATGCATTCCATTTTCCATCCAGGCGACCGGGATGAGCTTCGAGAACGACCCGGCCCAGTTCAGCACTTCCCAGCACGTCTGCGATGCGTTGAAGGATGGGGTGATGCTCGCTGTGTGAGTTCAGCCTCCGACATTTTACAGGGATTGTAAAAGGCTTTCGGAGGGATTTACAGGGGCCGTAAAGTCTGAAAAGTGCTGCCAGAGAACTCCCTACTTTTATGAACCTTTAAAGCGCAAGTGGAGGCAGCTACCTAAGCGTTTATTTATGCTGCGTCTCTCTCTCTCTCTCCCTCTCTCTCTGTCTCTCTCTCGCAAATCCCGGAATATAATGGTCTTAAAAATCGCTATTTAGGCTGATGAACCGGCTGAACGGACGAGATATTGTGCCGTGTAATATGCGCCCAAAAATGCCGTTCCATAAGGTAATGTTGGAAAAAATCTGATTTGAAAATGAATACTGGACGAAAAATCTAAAAATCTAGCTGCAAAACGACTTTTATATCTTGATTAAACAAGTTCAAAAGTTCTTACCCATTTTACCCCCGATTTTAGATGGAAAACATCTCCAACTTTCTGCAAGCCGCGAAGAACTACGGTGTCTCCGAGATTTCCCTCTTCCAAACCGTCGACCTCTACGAGAACAAGCAGCCTTATAAGGTTTTTTTGCTGATTTTCGATTTCTGTAACCCGACATTTTTAGGTGATCGAGTGTCTGCGATTCTTGGCTGCTGTGGTAGGTTTAAAACTAATATAATTAAACCGGAAATACAATACATTAAAAAACCAATTTTGAATAAGATATAGGCTATTTTTAAATATTTAGGCGCAAGCGAAGGGCGCGCCGGTGCCATTCCCCCAGTGGGTCGTCAAGCTGGCCACCAACAACCCGAGACGTTTTGATGAGGGCACGATGAGGAGCGGTCAGTGAAAAAGGGATTTAAAATGGATTTAAAATTTAAATTAAATCCCTTTAAAATTAAAAAAATTGAATTTAAAAAGGCTGCGTCGCGTGTGCGTCACCGTTCAGGAATTAGAATAAAGAATTTTTCTTCCGGAATTTTTCGAAAATTCGCGGGAGCTGCATCAAGATCCGGAGAGATTCAGAGCCTCTGCGGCGTCGCAGTCGCGTCGCGGTGGCGAAAATTTTGGAGACCGCCGTTCCGGAAAATCAGGAAATAAATCAACGCGCGTCACGGTTTCGTCGCGGCTCGATTTTTAAAGATCAGAAGGATCTTGGAGCTTTACGACTTTAAGGGCGTTGCGTATGCGTCGCGGCGGATTTTTCGAAGTCAGAATTAGAGCTTGGGGCTGCGAACTGGCTAGAAAAAATTCAGACGCGTCGCGTTTACGTCGCAGCTTTTTTTGTGCAGCCCTTTTTAGCAGCTCTCCCCTCAAGCTAAAAGATTAGAAACGCCGGCACTCAAAAACCTGTAAATTTTTCAGGCGACACCGTCATTCCACTTCAATACGGAACTAACAAATGCGCCTCGCAGAAAGGAATGACACCGTATGGATTGGCCAGGCAGATCAAACCCGATGGAATGCAGTGAAGCCTGAGCCTTTTTCACCCTATTTTTGCTTTGACATTACTGATATGTGTACAAATGCAATAGCGATGCACTTTTTACATTTTATTTCTAAAGCCGTGAAATTTTCCTCTCCTAGAAAACCCATTCCTCCAAAAGCCTGGTGCTTTCCGTTGTGCATTCCGCTAAAACCCCCAAGAGTTGTGCATTTCCAAGGATTATCACGGATAAATATATATTTTTACTACGCTGTTTCATAAGAAACACCCGTAAAGTGTATTTCACTGGAATCATGGCGTAATCGATTCGTACACGCGAGGTAATTAGCGGGTTTTGAAAACTGTTAGACCTTCAGATCAGAAGCTGTTTTTTCTTAATTTTCATTCGCGATTTTTTTCCAGAGTAAAGAGGAAAGATTTTTACGTTTTATTAATATTAATAAACTTAATTTATTACTTTTTCCATACGTCGAAAAGTGTAAAAGAGGATTTCCATTTTTTAGCGTCTTCCGGGTCTCTACTCGGCACGTGCAATCCACCCCCAAATCCGGCCCGCATCTTTTAGCAAATTGCCAATTTAACTTGACTAGGCCCTTTTGGACCCGAAAAACTGGCCGATTCTGGGCTTTATGGTCTAGCGACAGCTTGGGATGTGATGAGGGTGGACGGGGGCTTGCTAGAGACCTCGAGAGAAATGACGTTATTCCACCCCCGCAAGCACAACATCTTCACCAAGTCGTGCTTCCTCGTTTTTGGTTCCTACATCTGTTTTTACTTATACCATTTTAGTTTGCTTTTTATACCTTATTTTAATGCGTTTGTTGAACAAATGCCATTTTGCTGACATCGAAAATCATTTTTTCGTCATTTTAGGAAGTGTTTTCCAATTTATAAATTTAGCTTAAAGTTAGTATAGCTTGAAGGCATCCTTAACTTATTAGTTTTTGTCAATTAGCAAAATAAAATATCACATGAATTTTTCTCAAATCGAAATTCGCAAGTTTTTCGGGGGTATTAAACTTCTACAAGTAATTTTCTTATTTTTTGTTCGATTTTAAATTTGTGAATTTCGTTTCTTGTTTTGGTCAATTTTATTATTGTGCTACTTTGGTTTGTTGAAGGCTGTATTGTAACGACAATTTTTCGTCTTCATCTTCATTCCGGCTTCGGTTTATAAAGTTTTTAAGAGATTGATGGTTTACAACTAACTTTTCAATAATTTACAAGATTTTTACCAACCTTTAAGCCTGTAACGGAATGCGAAACCTTTTTCTTCGTTAAATTCTAGCTACTTAGCCTGACCTGACTTTTTTCCGAGGTAATAAGCCTTATTTTTCGCCCTTCTTCACCTAATGTATCGCGCCGTTCCCTTTTTTTTTCCTATTACTCATCACCGACTCGTTAATACATCGCTGTCCACTGATTCAGCTACTTTTGACAACTTTCACGCAGAACGTTCCCTGGAAATTCATTTTTTTGTGGCGTCCAGCCGCTGAACAGCTTTTTTCCGGCGTAGCAAAAAGTAATTTACGAGCAATTTTACGGCTGGCTTTTGGGTGGTAATGAATTTTCGGTTATAGCCCAGGAATTGGCTTTTTATTAGCGGGAAGCGATCTATTGCATTTTTGTGCGTTTTGGCATGTAGAAAAGCGATTAGGCTATGAAAATCGTGCTTTTTCAGAGATGCATAAAATGTCTAATTTTTTGGCGCTGATAAATTAAAGCTAGATTTCTTGCTCTCACTTTCTCTCTCTCTCTCTCTCTCTCTCTCGCACTAGCTCTGCTCTCTCGCACTGGCTCTCTCGCTCTCACGCTCCCCCTCTCTCTTTCTCTCTCTCCCTCCTCTCTCTCGCTCTCTGTCTCTCCCTCTCTCGTTCTCTCTCTCTCGAACTAGCTCTCTCGCTCGCTTTCTCGTTTTCTCGCTTTCTTTTTCTATCTCTCTCGCTCTCTCTCTCTCTCTCGAACTAATGGGAAAAGTTTACTAGGTGCTAAACCCCCCCCCGCTAGCAGGCCAGTACCTAATGATATTCTATATGGCTAAACTCGTTCTAGTAGGCCATCAAAAGTGTAGTTTAGTCAGATGAAAAGCCACTTAACCAGCAGCCCGGCACGATCTGTTTTTCCATAAATCCGGGTGCATTTTAGGTATGCAGAGATCAACAAAATTCAGGAGTTAGCGAGAATTTTTTGGGCTAGCAGAATACGGAAATACGCAGCGCCAATCTCGGGGTGCTAATCTATCCCCTGGGGCCCCTCACGTATCATTAGCCATTCCAAAATTGGCCGTTTTGAAGCGTGTGTAGGTGGGGGAGGAGGCTGATGTTTTGCTGCCCGAATTTATAATGTGACCTACTCGGTGCTGGGGGATCTGAGTATATAAATTTTGGATTAGGTGGGTTTTTGCTAGGCAAAGCTCGTCTGGATTAGGCTTTATGAAATTTTTGGAAAGGGCCAAAATGCCTCGGCAAATTGTTGGTTGTATCAAACCTTTGCACCCTCTCTCATTATCTCTCGCATACTCCCTTTCTTTGCACTCTCTCACACCCTATAGCTTTCTCTCGCCCTATCTCCCTCTCGCCCTCTCGCTTTCCCTATCTTCCTCTATCTCGCTTCCTTCAGCTCTCTCTCTCACTATTTATCTCTCTTCCTCTCTCTCTCGTTCTCTCTCGTTCTCTCGCTCTCTTTCCCTACTCGGTGTCAGCTTCCCTTTAGGACTCACTTTCCGCTTACCTAGTTCTCTGATATCAACATCGTCTAGCCCATAGATCAACCCATTTTTTCACTCAAAGTTCATCTTGAACAACTCCCCCTTTTCACACCCCCGACAACTCGGTTACATATTTTTCTGACTCCCCCTCGATTTCTGAATGCGTTGTGTGTAGGCGAGAATTGGATGTGGATGGCCGTTTCGTAGAGGGGATTTCTAGCGCTAGGTGGGGGGATTGGCTGTGGGATAGTTGAGGGCCCTTAACGTCGATGGGACCCTTTCGGAACATCTCAAAAGAGATGTCCCCCCTCCGTCCTCGTACTTATTAGAGCTCGCCCGCCCATTTACACTTCCTGATGTTGACATGATTTTGTTGAGCTTAATTTTCATGTTTTTAGACCCTACAAAATGCTAAAACCGCGAAACTCGACCCGTTTGCTCAACCAAAATATGTATAAAGTCTAAAATTCGCTGTTTGTTTGGATTAATGGCCCGGCAAGCTAGCAGAGATCGTTTCGGAAGGGCAAACTGACCGCCTCCTGCTTTCCCCTTTCTTTCCATGGCCATAAAGAGGAAAGGGTACCCCTGTCTCCAAGATTAACCGAGATGACCTCGTGAATTATGACTGCTCTCTCTCTCACTCTCTCTCTCTCTCTCTCTGTCTCGCTCTCTCTCTCTTTCTCTCCCTCTCTCTTTCGCTCTCTCATTCAAGAATATCCACATCAGGGGCCTCATTTTGCAATGGGGAACCCCCTCTATGGAATGGGCCTCAAGAAGTCCGGTGCTCTTTTTGAGAATGGCCCCCGGAAATATCGGGCCCATGGGGAGACCAAAATATGGCTCGAATTCCGGAGGTGTTCGATATTAATGGGGATGGGAAGTGCCAAAATCGAGCCGTTCGACGACTAGGTCTCGACGTCTACCTGCCGCACAAGGCGTGAAAGACCTTTGTCGAGACCTAGTCGAGAGAAGGAGTCGATTTTGGGATATTTAGCCGCTAAAGTGATGGCGGTATTTGAAAAGTTGTCTTCGGGGGTAAAGGGCAGAGCATTCTACTGATTATACTGGATTTCTGTTGTATTTGTGTCGGAGTTCTATGCATTTTCCCTGCCACCTCCAACCTTCAGCTCCCTATAATAAAGATTTTCTGATGCCAGAACCTAGGCCCCCCCTTCCCGTCACCCCCCATATTAGCCCCCGTAAATTATTCAAATCTGGGAGCGGCCGTGGGGCCAGAAGACGTCCGGAAGGATTCGCATCCACCGCGCATCCCCCTTTTGACTTTAGCGAGAAGTTGCCGTGGATTTGTGTGCCCCTGGGGGCATTCTGGTTCCCGCCACGAAAATATAGCTGTCGTGACGTGCAGCCATTTTTTGAGGGGTACGGTAGTTGAGTCTGATCTATTAGCTTTTTGAAATGAGCCCCGGTAGCCTGTCTCTTCATCCGATTATTGATCGCGCACCGGCTAGCTTCCCCCTCTCCAAGATAGCCGCCTCTCTGCACCTCCTCCCCGACCCAACCATAGCTCAGTTGGTAGAGCGGAGGACTGTAGAGTCGGCAGCTATCCTTAGGTCACTGGTTCGAATCCGGTTGGTTGGAATTCTTTTGCTTTTTGCTCAAATAACACCGCAACGCTTTTTGCCGTATCGAAAAAGGCTTTTTATGGGGATTTAGAAGCACTTTGGCTTCCAAAACCATCTTTGAAAGCATAAGGCTTATAAAAATCTCTCTGCTAGCCGGCTTTTTCCAAATCTGCTTACTATCCGGCTTCCTAAAGGATCTCTGCTAGCCTGCCCTTTCCCAAAGCACCGTGGTAGCATTTTTCTGTTTCTGTCACCACCACCCCTTTAAAATGCGCCCAAAGCAGGCTACGTGTGGCTCCGAGAATTCTCTATTACGCTTCGTCCCAAATTCCAGTGGGTCGGACCCGGAGTTCCGGAAATCCGTGCCCATTCCCAGAATTCCGCACGGCTCCGCTAGACGGAATTGGGAAGAGCCCAGCGGAACATAGATATCCCTTGCTGTGACCGAGCGATGGATAGACGGTATCCTCTCGGGAATTTCGTGGCCTGATGAGTGATGGCCGAGGGGGAGGGGAAGCCTCCGACGACCCCCCAATCCCTTTAAAAACACAAAAAGAGGGCCCTTAAACTTTTCCCCGCCTCCGTTCCTGAACTCGCTGGGGTTGATTTCAGGAATTTCCTGGGGCCCTTGGGGATTTTTGAAAGATTTCCAGCTGATCCGGGCGAACGCCTTTTGGGGTTACGGTAGCTCTAGTGTCCTTTGGAATTCTAGTAGTGATTTTCAAGGAACTGACAAGCGCTAAATTATGGATGCCGGAGCTTTGGCATCACCGGGGGAGGACTGGAACGATTTTTTTTATAAATACAAAAATGCCTAGCAACGTGGTATTCTTATATGGTTTTTAGTAAAATCGAACCAGGTTTAAGGTGGAAATTTTTACTGCTAAAAATTTAAATGAATATTAGAGTCAATACCTGCTAAAACACAACCCTACAAAACCCACAGCTCGCCTTGCCAGCTCCTTTAAACCTGAATATTTTCCAAAGCCTTGGAAAACGCTTTTTGGTTAGACAACCGGATGTTTGATCATCCCGGAATAAAATTAAACCATTTTTAGCCAGTACAACTAGGATCACCGGTTGTAATTTTCAAAAAAAGATGGTTTGGAAGAATTCCCCGGATCCCCACGGGACCCCAATTGTCGTAATAGCGGTGGATACCGGGATTTTGCGATTTTTTTTCTTTGCCGTCCGATAAAACTGATCAGAAATCGGGGCGTGTTTTAGCCGGGCGAAAAGCCATCTGGGGAATTTGGGTAACGTCGAGGAGCGCTGGGTGATCTCGTATTTTACGCCCTTCATTCGGGGGCGGGGCGGCGGCGGGGAAGAATTTGGATTAATGGCTTGAATTAACGGGTCCCGCAGCAAGCCAGGGCATTTGCAATAAGGAAATGTTGGCTTAGGTTTTGTCATTTTTGTTTTGTTTTAAAAAACTCGGTGGTGTATCGCTCTTTTCTATTGCTCTCTCTCTCTCTCTCTCTCTCTCTCTCTCTCTCTCTCTCTCTCTCTCTCTCTCTCTCTCTCTACTTCTCTATCTGTCTCACTCGCTCTCGCTATCTCTATCTCTCTTTCTCTCTTTCTCTCTTGCCCCTTTTTCCTTTGATATGTTGTATCCAATTACGCCATTAAATTCGTCCGACCTTGCGACCCAGACCCCTTAAAGGCCCATGTAAGGCAAAAGTGTGATTTTTTGATATCGCCTTAAAACTATGTAACTGATCAAAAACCACCCCTTAAAAGCATCTATCTGATGTTGCTTGGTTCTATGGCTGAAGGTCCTGGAGCACGATATATTTGTGGATTCATTGCCTCTTGAGAAAGACCCATCCTCCTTCTCCTCCCCATGCCGGTCATTTTGGGATAGCTTTTGAGCCCTTTTTATGGCCCCCTACCACCCCCAGCTCTTCTACCCTCTAGCATGCATTTCATTCATGCACCTATACCAGTCTCGGATGTTTTTAAAGGGGTTTGGAAGTCAGGGTTTGAGGCGGGAGCGCATTAATGGAATGCCCAGGTTCTTAGTTGGGGATTGGATCACCGGTACTTGACTCTTAGTGGGGGGGGCGCATTTTCGTAGATAGCCTTAGGAAATATAGATGATTTTTTAGCATAAATATCGCAAAATAAGCATAAAAACTAGCTTTGCCCCGCTAAGCCCCCCAACAGTCTACTACCGAATGGCCATTATCGGGTTCCTGACAATAAGGAGTTCTGCCACGTTGTCTAGGTTTTCGCAAAATAACCTCTGCTACTTGCCCTGGTTCCCTAGAGACGCCAAGACCCTCTGCTAGCCTGTCCTCGACCATCCCGTACCCAAATTCTGCTAGCTTGCCGTGGCTCCGTAAAGATCTTCCTAAGCTTCTAAAGCATCGCTGCTAGCTTGCCTAGCGAACCTAAACCCTAAATAGATTCCGCCGGCTTGCCCTGGATCCCCGGAGATCCTAACGAATCTCCGTTGGCTTGCCCTGTTTACAACTATTTCCCAAAGAATCTCTGCTAGATGGCCGTGGAATCCTAGCGATCCTAAATGTTCTCTGCCAGCTGTTTAGTTTTTGTTGGTTTTTCAATTTTCAAATCCGGTTTTTCCAACGTTTTTTTTTCAAATTCATCCAACCCAACCACTATTCCAACCAGATCTCTGCCCAAAATCCCCCAATATCCGATTTATCCCCCCTCTGGTCCGACCATTCAATTCACCCGATGCACCCCCCTCCAGCTTTTCCCTCCCTTCTCCATATTGTTGGGTTTGGGGTTGTATTCGTGGCGATCGTATGTCCTCCTCCCTTTCCCCCTATTTTAGGCCCTTTTCTGGGTAGAGCTACTCGTTTCCCACGTTGTTGACCATGGCTTCTTCACGTTTTTCGAGGAATTTTGGTGTTTTTAGGGGTTTTGGAGGGGTTTAGAGGGGCTGGGAAGTGAAGAAATGTTATCGAACGATGCCAAAAATTATCTGGATTTTTTTGGCTTTTTTTTGAAAAAGCTATCAAAAAACCTTGAAGTAAATAGGTAATATGTTAAACTTACGATTTTGACACTATCGCTTCCCGCCCCTCTCTCTCATTCTCCCTCTCTTTTACCGTCGCTCTCTCTCACTGCCTTTTTTCCCCTCCCTTTATGTCTCTCTTTCACTCTCTCTCTCTCTCTCTCTTCTCTGCTCCTCTCTCTCTCTCTTTCTCTCTCTCTCTCTATTTCTATCTCGTCTCTAACTAGCTCTATAATACGGAATTTTCCGCTGTCAGAACGAGAGAAAGAGAGAGAGAGAGAGAGAGAGAGAGAGAGAAAAGATATTACGAGAGGGCTTAGTTATTTTTTGATCAAAGTGTACCCCAAGCTCCTCTTTACAACTGCAGCCCCGAGGTCGGCAAGAAGGTAATCTCCATTTGAGCCCCGAATTCAATTTTGCCTCTCTCTCGCTCTCTCTCTCACCCAGCTTTTCCCTAGTCAGCCGTTCATCCGGATTTCTGGTCCCCGAGCAAACTATAGGCTCTTGCAAGTGGGCCACGAATTTTATGCCACTTTAAAACTTTAAAATGGTCTAAGAACTAGTCAGAATTCTGTATAAAATTTAAGAATTCAATTTTTTTGGATTTTGACCTATTCTCGTCTCGTTTCACACCTTGAAATGACAAATTCGAGCCGTGCCCCATTCCGTTACGCTCCACTTCCCGGTCTCGCCGCCCCCTTAGCGCCCAAAACGCCTACCAGATCCCCGGACTCGGCTCGAAAATCGAATCATCGCCGGGTGGGTGGGCATTATTTGGTAACTTTCCCCTGCAACTGCACCCACCTTGTCGAGTGGTCAGTTCGAGGCTAAAAAGTGTCTTTCCTAAGGGATCTCTGCTCGACTGCTCGCTCCCAAATGATCTCTGCTAGATGGTTATTTCCTACGGAAATTCTGCTAGAGTGCCGTTTCTCAAAGCATATGTGCTAGCCTGCCTTTTCCTAAATCACCTCTGCTAGCTTGCCTTACCTAGAGGCTTTCTGTTAAGTGGTCAATTTCCTAAAGAAGCTCTGCTTGCTGGCCCTTCCGAGGGAGGCTCTCCTGGTCTGCCTTTTTCTAAGTGATCTCTGCAAGAATTACCCTTTCTAAAGGATCTCTCCTGGCTGCCCTTTCCCAAATGATCTATGCTAGTTTGCCTTACCTAAGGAATCTCTGGTAGCTATTCATTTCCTAAAAAATCACTGCAAGATTGCCCATTCTCGAATGATCTCCGCAAGTTTGCCCTTCCTAAAAAATTTTTACTAGCCTGCCCTTGCCTTTCTCGCCCCTTTTAAAAGACCCCAAACTCGATTAGGCGGAAAATGGGATGAGGAGGCGTTGAAATTGCCCTAGGCACATTTTTAGCCGACGGCCCTTCTAGGCCCCCTCATCAAAATTCAACCGCTCATTATGCCCCATTTTAAGGGCAGGTTTTTGGTCTCTCGGTCGCTTGGAAATTTTTGCGTTTTTATTCATATTTTGCAGTGTATTTTTGTTATATGTTAGCCAGCTATAATAAATATATTTATGTTTAAGATCAATAATCCGCGGTTTTGTATGTATTCTGACTTGCCGGGTCCTTTAAAAAATTTTAAAAAATTTTTTTGAAAGTTTCAGCTCAGTTTTTTGTCAAATCAGGAGACCGTTGGCCGACCGGGCACGGAGAGAGGAGAAAAACCCTTTCCACCGTAGCCACTCGAGATGCGCCGGTGGCCTAATGGTAGTGTGCTCGCCTCCCAGGCGCCCTACCCTGGTTCGACACCGGGCCGCGAAGAAACGTTTTGCTTTTTGGCCAAAATCTGTCTCACCGTCTTGTGGTTCCGTTGAACACCAAAAAACCACCCACAAACCCAAACATTTCCGGCTGGAAACCCTGGCGAGACAGCCGGCTGGTGATCGATGGCTGACCCCTCATAGATTTATGGTCGCTTTAACAGAATTTTGGGACCTTAGAAAGCCGGACGAGGGGGCCATTCAGAAAAAGTGGCCACATCGGTGGGGGGCACAAGATAAGTCCCGTGGGACATGGAGGAGAATCCCGCCTGTGGCCCAAAGGGGCCAAATCTCGGCTTTTAGCCCGGGGACCGCTTCGCGCCTTTCCCCGAAGGGGGTGAAAAGCCGTTGGGTTTGGGATATTTGGGCCGACTTTCCCGTTTTGTTTATCCACCCTCCTGCTTTTTGAGGGGAAATATTCCGATTTTTCCAGACGACCAGACGAGTACGATTTGTACTTTTTACGAATCGGAAAGTTGGCGATTTTCGGTTATTTGGCGAGATTTTTGCCTTTTCTAAACCTTCTATTTATCCGGCTCTCTCGTGCTTTTCTCCCACTAGCTCTATCTATCTCTATCTATCTCTGGTGCTCACCTGCTCTGGTCCGCTCTCACACTTTCTCATTTTAGCTCCCTCTTGTTGTCGCTCTCTCTCTGACTCAATTTCTCTACATATAGTCGTGCTCACTTGCTCCCGCTCTCTTTATCACCCACACTCACACGCTCTCACTCTCGCTCGCTCTCGCTCTCTCTCCCTCTCTCTCTCTCTCTCTCTCTCTCCCTTTCTGTCTCACTCTCTCTCTCTGTTTCTTTCTGCGAATGCACGCGATTCTGGGCGAAAATTCGCAGCTTCTAACTCATTTTCTAACACTCCCCTAAAACACTTACCGCTTCAACACCACCAAAAAAACCCAAGTCTCTCACCATTAAAAATTATAAGACCTAAAAACACACTTCTCACACCTCCAAAAATCACGGTCCACGCAAAAAGCCACTAATGCATTTTGGTTTAGTTGATGGCTGTCGTGGGGCCAATAAACAGCCGGATTTCACCCGGATTCCCGGCCACCTTCCATATTTTCCGGGGCTTATTTTTACGCTCCGTCCGAGTGGAAGGGTGTTTTGATTTGCCAAGTTTTTCTCGTAGAAGAAGCCATTTTTGAGGCAAGCTAGCAACGATACTTTGCAGAATTTGTAGAAATCGGTACTGACTGTTAGCGGGGTGGGAGAGCAGAGAACTAGAGAGAGAGAGAGTGAGAGAGAGAGGGAGAGAGAGGGACAGGGTGAGAGAGAGCGGCAAGGTGTGAGCGCGCTCTCTTTGACACTAGCTGTACTAGCTGTCACACTCCCTTTAAAACCCCCTAAAACCTCGCCAAACTCCTGCCAGGTGCAGAACCTTCCTCCTCGATTTATGCACGTCCCTGGAGGGCAAACGAAATTCTATCAAAAAGCCCCTCCAAAAAACATGACGATGCCCTCGATCGGGGCGACAAGAAAAACGTCAGCTGGTGGTGGCTGGCAGAAAAGAGGGAAAGCTGGGGAGGGGGAGAAATAAATGGGATTCGGGCTAGAGGGCGGAGGGCCCTCACCTGGGCCCCTCACTGCCCCTTTAAACCCGTGATTTTATTGGCTATTGGCCAATCGAGCGGGGGGAGGAGGACCACCTGGGGGCGATCGATTCGGATCGGGGTTTTAAATCGAAATTGTCAATAGATTTCGAAAATTATTTGTTTGTTTGTTGCTCTGTCTGTCTCTTACTCTCTCTCACTCTATCACTCTCTCTCTCTCTCTGTCTCTCTCTCGTTATCGAATGTCCTAGCTGTCGCCATCCCTTTAATTAATCCTTAAACTTGTTTTTTCCCTTTCCTCTCCGGTTTCCCATCACTCTCCAATTTATTTATCTATTTCTAACTATCTCTCGCTTCGCTCTCTCTCTCGCTCTCTCTTTCTCTCGCTCTCTCTTTCTCACCTCTCTCTTTCGATTCTCGCTCTCCCTCCATTTACTCAATGAATACGGCTAGATTTTTGGCCATTTGCGCGGAATGACGCCTATGTCATGCAGTTACTCTCTTGTTCGCTCTCTCTCACTCTCTCTCTCCCACTCTCCTCTAATGATAGGTTCGATTCGCCTTCCCCCTAATCTTGGTGCCGAAATGTCAACATGATAGTTCACGATATTTTCAGGGCTGCTGAGGGTTATCGAGGTCATGGAGGGCCAGGTTTAATATTTCTATCATCACTCGCCCTTTGGGATGCAAGAAAAATCAGATTTTTGCCTTCATCGTTCCCTGGAAACTATTTTAGCCTGGCTTTGAATTTATCCGATAAAAAATTCACGTTCCCGGCCGGTCATACCGATGGATTTTGCCTTGCCTAGCCCTTTAATCCCCGGCCCTCAATTCCTAATGACAACATTGACACCCTGTGTTCGACCTGTCCCTATTTGCGGGTCCAAGTTGCCCCTCGGAAAAGCCAAGTGCTGTAATGTCAATGCCCCCCGGGATTCATTTCTCAATTTGTTCCCCTGGTCTTGCTCTGCTTCTCTCTCTCTCCCTCTCACTCTCCCTCTCTCTCTCTCTCTCTCTCTATCGCTCCCTCTCTCTCTCTCCTCTATTCCAAGTGTTAGCCCAAGAAAAGACTGATGGACAGCTGTGACAACCTCGTCTTCTTTTTGACTCCATGACTTGAGAGAGGAGAACGGACGACGTTTTGACCGGATAAAACATGGGTTTTTGGTTGTGCGGTCGCTAAAAACAGAGTCTAGGCAAAATAGAAAATCTTAAGGGACAATGACACCGCTGGAGGGTTGCCTTCCTAAAAGAGCTCTGCTAGCTAGCCAGCTGAATCCGGTCCCAAAGGTTCTCTGCTTGACTGCCAAGTAAGCTCGTGCCACAAAGGTTATCTGCTAGCTAGCCCCATCCGTTCCCAAAGCTAGCTCTGCCGATTTTCAGATGATCTCTGCTAGCTTGTCCGATAGCACAAATGCCCAAAGAATTGTGCTAGCCACCGCTAGGCGATTCCCAAATGTACACTGCTCGATCGCCTGAACCTCCCAGAGCACTTTACTTGGTTGCCGCTTGGCTCGAAGGATCTCTGCTCGATTTCCCAAATAACCTCCGCGACCCCGCCCCCATTTCTTAAAGAAGCTCCGCTACCTCGCCTATCTGCCCATTTTCATTTTTGCTGCTTTTTTCGATCGATGCGGCTTTCACGGGGGTTCAGACCATCCAAAACCCGGATTATCGGGTTTTTGGCGTCCTGTGGCAAACAAAAGCATTTTTCCGAGTTTTAGTAACTTTAGAACGGCCAGAAATCAGGCGGAAATGGTCGTTTTTTGCGCTCCTGTCTTGTCTGTCTGTCTGTCTCTCTGTCTGTCTCTCTCTTTTCTCTTTCTCTCTATCGCTTCTTTTCTCTCTTTCTCTCTCACTCTCTTCCTCTCTCTCTCTTTTTCACGTTCTTGCTCTCTCTCTTACGCAAAACTATCCTTTGCTTTCATTCTCGTGCTCACTCTCTACCTATTCTCTTTCTTTTCCCTATGTAGCTATTTCTCACTCACTCCCTCTCGGCCTAAAGTTGTTGCAAGTAGATGTTCTTCGTCTTGAACAAGTCCACGTGGCCTCTTTCTCCAACCGTTTGATTCTTCCTCGAAATTTTGGCTGGAGGTGAGGAGATTCGATTAGCCTAGACGATGGAGAGGAACGGGCTGAAGAGGCGCCAAATTCTATTGCCCCCCATCGTTTCCCCCTTTCTGAAAAGCCGACGACTTCAAGTCCTCCGGATTTTTGATGGGAATTCCTCATCTTGACGGAAATGGAAGGAAGGGGCTGTGGAGACGAGATTTGTTGATTTTCGGTTTTTTGGGAAGTCAATTTCCCCAAAGATCTTTGCTAGCTTTCCCTGGCCTCTTTGAACACTGTATTTCCCAAACGCTCTCTGCTAGCTTGCCTAGCTGAAGCTCACAATGATCTCTGCAAGCTTGCCCTCCATGATTTAGCAAAAATTTCCTAAATAACTGTTAATTCCTCGCGTAGCCAACGTTCCTCAAAGATCTTTGCTAGCCTACCCTTTCCTAAGGAACCTTTGCCAGCCTTCCTTTGGGGGGCTTCTGGCTTCCTTGAAATTCCGGTTTCCTCAATGCTCTCTGCGACAGCATTTTCCTCAAAAACCTCTGCTAGCTTGCCCCCAGTCCGGTATTAATCGAACCGGGTTGCTCTGAATCCGTTCCCACCCAAAAATCGCCCTAAATCGAGTATGTCGACCGATTTCCCAAAGAATTCTGCTAATTTTGCCCAAAGAATTTCTCCTTCATGCCCTAGTCCGCTAGGGATCGTCCAGACAGCCCTGTTAATGCAGAATTCCCCAAAAATCAATGCTAGCCTACCTTGGACTAGACAAGCGCTTTTTCCCCCACCTGATCAACGATCCTCTACCCCCAAAAAAACACAGCTACGCAACGCTACATGGGTCCAATGAGCGCGTTTCTCTTTTAGGGGGTGATGACTACTTTACCCCTTCAGAGTCAGCCATTTACGCAGTAGCTGGATATTTCTGAGGTACATGCCTTTCATAAGGGATGAGGGGGAAAATAGACAAAGTGCCGATTAGCGGGGATAACGGTATGGAGGGGGTAATTTTGAGGTCTACCTGAGCCCCTGAAAATTGGTGGTGGCCCCGAGAAGCCGTGTCGGATTGGCTGGGCGATCAGAAAGTGGAGCCCACCACCCCCCGGCTGATCCGGCTCGTGATTTTATTTTTCTCTCTCTCAGCCTCTTCTCTCTTCCGCCATCTCGTCCTAGCTCTCTCCCAAGTCTCTCGCATTTTCTCTCGTTCTCTTTCTCGTTCTCTGCTTCTCGTTCTCGCTTTCTCGCTCTCTCTCTCTCGCTCTGTCTCTCTCTCGCTCTTCAAATTTTCGCTGGTTAGACCTGGGCGATAGAATGGGTCGAGAAGCACGCCCGACAGAAGGAGAGAGATAAAGAGAATGGGGAATAGAGTGAAAGAGAGGGAGAGACAGAGAGACAGGGAGATATAGTGCGTTTTCCATATTTTGTTGTTTCTCGGTTGCTTGAAGGTGTTCTATTAATAAAATTTCCTCCAACAAAATAATCAACGACAAATCGTCACCCACCCCCACCTACCAGGCCTCATTCCCACGGCTCTCCAATTTTGACGACCACCACCAAATTCGGGGGACCAGACGAGGAGGAGCTCGCTTCATTTTTAGATTCCGAATTTTGTGTGGGTTTAACTAGATTAAACTCGTGGAATAGTATGGATTTTTGCTTGCCGCGCCCTTTAAAATGTCCAAAGTAAAAGATTATAGAAGTTCCCGGTACAAATTTTTAGAGAAAAAGCATCGGTTCGGCCAAAGCTTTAAAACTTTTTTCAAAATTCCATACTTCCCTGCCCCTTTAAAAACTATCCCTTTAAAATCAACAAAATGAACGAATCTATTTCGGGGAGCATCAACTTTGATCCGCCCGATTTTTATGCGTAAATGCGATTTGTTGTCGTTCTCTCCATTCAGCGAGTCCAGGGGGGGGGGGGGGGGACAGCGACGGCTCGGAGTCGCGCGTAGAATGGAATTACCACCCACCCCCCTCTAGCCATACGAGTCGATACAATGGACGGATGAATGGCACGACCGGGTTGAAAAGTTATATTATGTTTGGCCGTCTGTCTCTCTCTCTCTCTCTCTCTCTCGCTCTCTCTCTTTCTCATCTAAAAATATTTGCATCACAGATCCATTCAGCTTCATTTTGACCGTGTTTTTGTCCAATAGCAGCCAGTGGTTTATGTACTTTCCAAATGTTGATCCAGCTTGAATTTTGAAAAATACGGTATACGGTATTTTTCGATTTATAGTGTATTTTGGCGTTTTTAGAGCTTTCTAGCCATTTTTTTGGGCAGTGTTGTCTAGCCATTTTGACGTTGTTCCGGAGTTATGAAAACTATCGTACCTTCTGGAGTCGTTATCGCTAATTACGCTTCATTCATATTTTCTTTATGACGTTTGAAAGCGAAAAATGTGCCTTTTTGCCTTTTGGCTTATGAACGTTAATACTTAGTGACTTTCTGTATCCTCGCACTCTGACTTTCTCTCTCTCGCTCTTTCTCTTTTTAAACAGCAAGCGACAGTACTTATTATATGTTCTCATCGACAATTCGTTCTCTCTCTCTCTCTCTCTCTCTCTCTCAATTCCAAAGTACACCCCGTTTCCAGATGACTTATGAGGGTCCGTGTGAGGCGGACCCCCAGCTATTCGAGCGCATTAATGGCACCTATGCGGCAAAAGAATGGGTCGGATCGATTACCAGGTAAATTTAGGGTATTTTTGAGAGTTTGTGCCATTTTAAAGAGATCGTGACAGGTAGATTTTCGGCGCTACCGATTTAGCAACCGTCAGGCTACCTAAAAAGCGCTCAAAATTGTAGTTTACATGCTCTAAAACCTCTATATTTCAGCGGCTACAACACAGCCCACCCCTATCTCTGCCTCTTCGTATGCCCTCTTGGCATGTTTATGAATTTCGTCCACATTTTGGTAGGTTTTCCAAGCCTAGATTTTTTTGCGGTTTACATGACGTAATGCATTGCGTTAAATAGGATCTATTAAATCTTGTAACCAATTATTCCAGGTCCTAACCCGACCGAGAATGCGACGATCCGCCGTAAATCGAGTGCTAATCGGGGTGGCACTGTGTGATGTGGCCACAATGACATCGTACCTCATCTACATCCTTCGATTCGTCTTCATCCGGCAATGGAGAGGCGAGAGGGCGTTTAGGTGGGTGCAGGGTAACTAGCAGCGTTTTTTTGGGAAGCTAGCCGAATCATCCAAAACGTTTTTTTTCAGCTACGAATGGGCTTTATTCCTCCGGCTCCATGCAACCGGAGCTATCGTACTCCACTCGACAACATTGTTCCTATGCGTCACGATGGCATTTATACGGTAGATCAACCTAAAAAACTCTTTTTAGAACCAGCGAAATTTTATTTCATGCTAAAAAAAATTTCAATGCTGTGATGTAGGGGCTGTGTTCTAGAATTCCAGGTTAATGGCCAGGGTTCGATCCCCGCCGGGGAAGAGCTTTTTGCTTTTTGGAAAAGCGATAGCGAGAGCGAGAGAGAGAGAGAAGAGAGAGAGAGAGAGAGAGAAGAGAGAGAGAAAGAGAGAAAGAAAGTAACGAATTCTCCTCCTTCCAGATGGCGAGCCATGCGCGATCCGCAAAGCCGTTGGCTTCGGCCCCAGCTGACCGGTTATTTATGCTCCTCGGTGTTCATGGTGATAGTCGTCATTTGTATTCCGACGTACATCGTACATGAGGTAGTCCGAGATTTTCTTGGCTTGCTATTCCCTTTAAAGTTTAGATCCTAAAAACGTCATTTTTAGGTGATCGAGTATCGACCATCCGCCGAGGAGCACGATCTCGTCTACTACACCGTCGATTTCTCGCAATTTTCGCTGAAAAATCATTGCCGATTTTTGAAGATGAATTTATGGTTGTTGGGGATATGTTTAAAGGTGAGTTTTCCAGCTCTTTCTCACTCTCCCTCTCTCTCTCTCTCTCTCTCTCTCTCTCTCTACCCCTCTTTTTCAGGTAATCCCGTGCCTATTGCTCAGCTTTTTCACGATATTCCTGATGATACTGCTCAAGGAAAACAACATCAAACGAACCGTAAGGAGTATTGCGGCGGAATTTTATCAATGACCATCGCCAGGTTTTGCTGTACTCCTCCACTGGGGCGCAGAAGCGGAAGCAGAACTACGATCGAACAACGATGACGCTTATCGTCATGTTGGCCGTGTTTTTGGTGGGTTACTTGATTTTACTCTGCGTCTCTCCAATCTCCAGACTCTCTAGCTTTTTCTGACCCATTAAAATGTCTATTTTAGCTCACAGAAATGCCCCAAGGCGTCATCTCGGTATTGATCGGCGTCTACACAAACGACGTCTACAATGTGGTCTACATCAATTTCGGGAACCTGTTGGACTTGTTGTCGTTGCTGAACAGCTACGTCGGCTTCATCACCTACTGCTTCTTATGCAGCAAATATCGACAGACCTTCTTGATGATGCTCGTGTCGGCGTGAGTTTTAGTATTTTTCTTTGTTCTCACTCTCTCTCTCTCTCGCTCGCTCTCTGACTCGCTCCATCGCTCAACAAGCCATCATTTAATTTTCAAAATTTTCAGGTCCGAAAAAGCTACCGTAAAATTCGAGAATACTTTTGGTGACGTGATGTCTGGATTATGGGTACCTTCAAGGTTAGTTTTTTTGCAAAAAAAGACGATAAAAATTTATTTTAATGCTGGATATTTTTATACGGCAGAACTTATACAAATTTGAATCTAATAAACATCATAAAATCTACCGTATCTCTTCAGAAAACGGGAAAGCCGCGAGATGACGCAGCTGTTCGTCACGGCGGATGTTGTAGCAGAACGGGAATGATGTTTTTCCTAGTAATCGTAAGGCTAAGCCAAGCTTAAGCTAAGCCTAAGCCTAACCGTAAAGTGTTTTTACTCAACTTGGAGTTTCGATTCGGGACCAAGTGCATCTTGTGCAGAATTTTTTGCTGATACCGAATCCGTTTTCCAAATTTGCTGCGGACTTTTATTTAAAAAGTCATTTTTGGTGCAAATTACGCTTGAAAAAGCCAAAAATTCGGATCCTGGTCCACTATTCCCTCCACGGTTCTGCCTCTCCCGGGGGCCCTGAAGTACTCTGTCACAGCTCCCCTCCCGGTTGGCAACATGGTGCATTGGCAAGGTACTCGCTTGCCAAGCGCAGGGCGGCTGTTCGGATCCCCGCCCGGCACCTTTCTTTTGCTTTTTGCATCAAAAAATTTAATTTTTTATAAAAAAGCTTGTTTTGACTTTTAAGATGCTTGTCTAGCCAATCTCTAGCAAATTTTGAAGTTGAAATTGATCAGGAAAATCGAAAACGATAATGGTTCCTTGATTTTGGTGAAAAACAATACCATAACTGCTGTATAACTTTCAAAATAAAAGTCCGCAGCAAATTTGGATAACGGATTCGGTATCACCAAAAAATTCTGCACAAGATGCACTTGGTCCCGAATCGAAACTCCAACTTGAGTAAAAACACTTTACAGTAAGCCATTTCTCATTTCTGATATTTCCCTCTCCTCGGGTTGTTTCTACACAAAAATCGAGATCTCAGCCGGAAGTTGTCTTTTTTGGAAATTGCCATATTTGCCCGTGAATCCTTGAAGAAAAAGCTGAACAATGAAAAATCGGATTTGATTGGGTTAATTTAAGCTGTTACATTTTAAAAGTTAGTTTAACTTTAAGAAATATCAGTTTTCCAAGCTAAGAAAAGTTAAAAATGATTATTTCGTTACTTTTCACCTATAAATTACATATTATAAACTACAAAATTCAAGGATTCACATCTTTTTTCCCCCCTCTTGCCCTCTATAAATAAAACGGGTCCCGCCACGTGGATTGTCTCTCCATCCCTCCCCCCACTGAATATTGTGATCCACGCCAACGTGCTAGTCGATATTATACGATACGGTAGATTTGGATAAATTGCAATTTGGAGTGTTGCGTACTGTAAGATAGCTTTAAAGGCATAAAACACCAAAAAAAGCAAAAAGTACGCACTCGGCGGGATTCGAACCCGGGCCTTGTGCTTGGGAGCCGAAGACACTACCACGTGGCCACAACATTAAAATTCAGTGTATTCAAATTGGGACTGTTTTTAATAATTTAATCTTAATTACAACCACCCGTAGCATTTAAAAATTGGTCGCCATATATCATAGAAAGAGAGAGTGTGAGAGAGAGGGAGAGAGAGGGCGAGAGAGAGCGAGAGATAGAGGGAGCGAGACAGAGAGCGAGCGAGAGATAACTAAATACAAAAAGTACAGAAAGCAACTAATCCCGCAACTTTTTCGATTTTTTTTGATCGGTGAAAAACTTGAGATCGATGTTTTGTAGAAACCCATTTTAGACAACCCAGAAAACAAATCTAGAGGCAATCTAGCAGAGGAAATTGCGGTAAATTGATAAACTACAAAACGGGATTTACAAATTCACTTCGGACACTTCGAGGAGTCGATTTTCGGATGGTTGGCCCGGGTAGTCGGTCTCCACCGAGCAGCATTGTGAGGCTGGCGCTAGTCGCTGAAAAAGAAACACGTTGAAGCTTAAAAACCAAAAAACTGCAAAATTGCCAAATTCAGGTTGGCGAATTGGTAAAGTGCTAGGCTACCATCCACACGACCCGGGTTCGACCCCCGGTGCGGCAAACTTTTTGCTTTTTCCCCCAAATCTTTAAAAACTGTTTAAAGGGCCATTGAATGCAAATTTCCTAGACGAAACATACCGATAATTGCGGACTGTGCTGTCGATATGGGGTCATCGAAGTGGAACGAAGTCTGGCGATCAGTAGTGAAAATGTTTCGCGATATTGAGAAGATATGCCTGAAGAATATTATTAAGAGCGGAACGAATGCCCTTAAAATGGGACAAATTGAGTTAAATCTAGTAAAAATCGAATTTTAAAGCCCAAAAACCTACATGGATACAAAATAAAGCAAATACACCCATTGACCAGTGAGAGCAAATCGAAAAATTCGCCCAAATGGGAGTAGAGGTACCGATTGACATCTTCGGTGTAGAGGGCGTTAAGAAGCGCTAAGATACCTAAAATACCTGTAATCGGTCTTGAGGCGCTAACTTACCTTGCGGAAGTTCTGTGATGAGAAAAACCGCTAGCAGCAGGATTAGCAAAATTGTTGTTCGATCCGATTGGGCACACCGCATCTTGAAAGATTTTGGTAGCGAGAGAGAGCGAGAGAGTGAGAGAGAGTGAGAGAGAGCGAGAGAGAGAGAGACACGATTCCAATACCTGTATCGACTGCTTGGAAGCAATCTTTTCGTGCGAAATCTTGTTCAAATGCAGCTTGTACAGCAGCCCGATCGTGAAGGCGAATAGTAGAATACACGGGATTACCTTAAAAAGATCTGTATTTTCAACATAAGCTCGATTTCCTAACGAATCTCTGCTAGCCACCCACCTTGAAGAAAATCCCAGTCAGCCATAGGTTGACGATGAAGATGACGCATCTGATGTCGTCATCTTGGGGGAGGACAACCTTGAAACTGTAGAATTAGGCAAGTTTGATTAAACTAAGTAATTGAAATCCAATAATAAGTTACTAATACGCAAATTTAATGTAGTGGACTTACCATATATTCTCCCTTCATTTCGGATTGTACGATTTGATGCACATAGAAGGTCGGAACGATCAGGAGTGTCATAAGTGTCGCGATGCCGACGAAGATTTTCCTGGAAAATGGTGATTTTAGAGGGAAAATATTTTCTCTCTCTCTCTCTCTCCCTTCGGAATCCCTTCAATACCCCTTTAAAAACGCACCATGCGATCCGCGGTCTCATCATTGTCGACTGTACCCTAGCGATGGCCATTAGCCGTATGAAAGCCGTGGCCACGGAGAGGTATAGTGAAATGGAGTGTAGGGCGATTGATGCGACGACGTGGCCTAAACAGTCTTATAGAAAATGCTGACTTCTCCATCCCTTTAAAAGATTTCGGTTTCAATATTTGACCGAAAAACGCTTATCCCAGACCAATCCGCTCCCTTGCTTCAAGAGGGAGCGGACGCGGTTCCGCCGGATTGCCAATGGCCTATTGGTAGGGTGCTAGCCTCCCGGCCGCAAGGCCAAGGTTCGACTCCCACCCGTGGAAATTATTTGCTTTTTGCTCAAAGTTCCCACGAACCTATCAAGTAGCAGATCCACACGTAGGGATATCCGTAGGGAGGATCATTTGGATCTACCATAATCCCAAAACGGATTAGGTAGAGTAGGTAGTCGATCATGGTGATTGTGTCGCAGACGGCCATCAGGGCTAACTGAAGATAATTTTGTTGAGCGAGGGAGAGAGAGAGAGAGAGAGAGAGAGAGAGAGGAGAGGAGAGAGAGAGAGTCGTGAGTGAGACTTACCAATCGATTGACGGCACTCCTTTTCATCACCGGCCGGGTGAGGATTGTGATGTGCAGAATATTGGCCATCACCCCAAGGACGCAGAGCAGAAACGACACCATTTGATGCATTTGGCCGTAGGCACTGAATAATCGGTTTTAAAGGCATAGCGACAGTTGCTAAAAGCTGTGGTAGTTCCGTACGCGCCGGTGAATCGCGTAAAATACGCAAGTGAGCCGCAAGGCGCGCCTCAACGCGCAACGCAGCGCGCATAAGCGCGGATAAAAGCCAAAAAAGCTGCTAGGGCGCCGCTTCCAACACTCGATTTTTAAAAGCTTTCCAGCCGCCCCGAAGCCGCAGCTAAGCCGCAACGCGACGCGCGGCTCAACAAGCCGCGACGGCTCATCAGCCCAATAAAACCCACCCGGCAAACCCCTGCAGCGCGACGATGATCCGCGCGTGAAATTCGCTGTTCTCGTCGAAGAGGCGGGAGGTCGACCCGCCGCATTCTGGCATACTGTAATTCGGACATTATTTAGTTTTTAGCGAGTCCAACAAGTTTTGTAAAACTTGAGCCATTGGACTCGGGAGGCATCTAAAATTGGCAAGGCAACTTTTTCGGAGTCGAATAAGGTAAAATGGTTGGATTTTAGTGCCGTTTTGCACGCGAGTCCGAGCACTTTGAAACATGGGGAGTTAGGTCATCAGGCAAACATTTTAAAAAGGGCAAGTAAATGCAACGGGCCCACGGCATGTTCTTAAAAATAAAAATTTGATAAATTGGTGAATACGGGGTTTAAAATTGTCGAAAATAACTTGTCAGAATCTGAGTTTTGGACCCAATTATCGAAGTTTTCTCTGGAAAAGCTGCAATTGAAACGGCAACACCTGGCCGGGTAAAAATAGATAGAAATATTGAAATACGTGGTTAGAAGGAGAGAGGAGAGAGAGAGAGAGAG
This sequence comes from Mesorhabditis sp. LJ9110, assembly GCA_038088335.1. Classification (NCBI taxonomy): domain Eukaryota; kingdom Metazoa; phylum Nematoda; class Chromadorea; order Rhabditida; family Rhabditidae; genus Mesorhabditis; species Mesorhabditis sp. LJ9110. The sequence goes on from JBBGBA010000093.1 coordinate 131,106, forward strand.
GAGCAAAGAGAGAGAAGAGATAGAGAGAGATAGAGAGAGAGATAGTCTGATTTTCCTCATATCTTTAACAAAACCTCAAAAAAAACTCTGATTCCTCCCCAGGATGTCTGAATGGAGGGCAAACTTTCCCAAAACTGACACACGTTTTCCCAGGCCCTGATTACCTCCCACATCGCCCTTTTTTGCCCCAGCCCCCAAAAAAGGGACATCCAGAATCCGGGCGACTCCAAATAAACCCCCACGAATCCGAATCACCTCCTCCTCCCTCGCAATTTGCGTTGATCACTAGGGAGATATTCACGAATTCGCCCCCTTGCCGCCCAAAATGAACCCGTAATTAGGGGTATTTCGGAGATGGAAATTGCCGGGTATTGGTGTTGATTTTTGGCGGCCCGGCGTGAATGGATGAATAGGCGGGCAAGCGAGCAGACATTTTGGGGAGGAATTTAGGCCTTAACGAACCATGGAAGGGATGGCTCAAAAAATTAACGAAAAATCCCATTTTTCATCAGACAAATGAAAAAATTTTTGAAATTTGCGGCGTTTTACGGCTCGATATAAAGTATTTAGGACAACTTTTAGAAAATCACCACTTTTCAACTCCATTTAATGCATTTTAAAGGTCTAACAAAGTGAAAAAGAACCACGATTCCACCAAAAATCGCAAAAATACCGATTTTTAAGAAGATTACGGTAAAGAGGGTGTTTTTTTAAAAAACACACATGATTCTAGGTCGATTTTAAAGGTCCAATGAAGTCGGAAAACACTTAAATTCGCGAAAATTCACTAAAGAAATCACTTTTTGAGTTTGTTGAGAGTTTTCCTAAAAATTCGGCATTTCGCCTATTTTTAGTACAATTACTAGGAATATCTAAAACATACAAAATATGCGCGGAAGAACCCTACTGTAGTCCGCGTCTATAATGGATTTTCTAAAGAGGTTGAGGTCGAAATCAGACCCCAAATCCCCCCCAAAAAAATTAAATAAATCCGAGTCCAGGAAGCTTATTGCGGAACAAATTTTAAAAGAATAATTTGGTCTTTAATGGATTCTAAAGGGATATAGAATTAACCGACAAGACCCGTAAATCCGAGTTTCAAAGCTCTGAATGAGAATATTCCGCGCTCGGTGCCCGCGATTACGACATATAAAAAACAGACGGCAACCCATACTGGAGTGGCTAAGCCGGAAGAGAGAGAGAGAGAGAGAGAGAGAGAGACAAAGAGCGGGAAGTGCCTACGGGGATTTCGCGGTCGCAAATAATTATTCGTGATGCCAGGGTGAAACTCCGTGACCCGGCAACTACGTCAACAGGAATGTCATGGAAAAATGGACACGGAATGAGACATTTTAAGATGACGGAAACTTTCACTTTTAAATAAGCGCTGCGAAATGCGTGGCGCATCGTATTTCAAAAACAGATTATATTCGGTGATTATAGTTTTGCGGCGGAACGGCATTTGGAAAATACGGAATTTGCGATTTTAAACGGGGGTTTGCAAGTGGAATATCCGGGGATTTTACAGTATTCAGGACACGAATTGGTACTTGTCTTTTAGCGGGGGGAAGGGAGTTCGCCCGTAAAAATCTGTTTCTTATTGTCCGCCTATTAATAATAGATAAACCGCGGAAATGCAAAAAAATGGTTTATATTTCGTTATCGGTCCGTAAGGGAGTACTGGGAAAAATTTATCCCCCCGCTAACAGTGCAGTACCTACAAATTCCGTAAAATTCCGCAAAATTTAGTGATTTTCGAATTTGAAACAAAACATTGATTGCGGTAGGAAATCCTTGTCAAAAATATCCAAAATATGGCTCTAAACTACACCCCGAATTTTGAAGCGCCAAAAACTTCAGGATCCTCAATATATTTCACTATTTTTTTCGGGGGAAGCTGCAGCCGGGGGGTGGGTGGGGATGAAGAGATTAGAAGCCCCCACGACGAGGTTGGGATGGAATGAGAGAGAGCGGGAGAGCGGGAGAGAGAGCGAGAGAGAGCGAGATTGAGCGTGAGTGAATGAGAGTGGGTGGATGAGTGACAGTGGGTGAAAGGGTCAGAGGGAGCAAGAGGCAACGAGAGATAAAAAGACAGAACTAACGGGATCTTTTGCATTATCGAGGGGGGTATCAGGGAGGAACCTAATATTGTTGTATAGACTCATGATTAGTAATTTTTATCATCTTAATAGCTTTTGGTAGTTTTAGTAAAATTTAACCATATTTTAAACAGAAGAAGTATCTAAAATCTATTAAGAAATGGTCAAGGTACAAAATTTGGTCGAGACAAAATCTATATTTTGGTATCTCTTAACAAAAATTTTTGCAACTTTGCAATTTTTTGTAGCAAAACAAAGTTTAAAAATACTCTTCGATTTATATTAGAAAAATTAGACCCCCCCCCCGATAACGCAAAAGAACCAAAAATGCCCTAGACTTAATACCAAAGTCTAAAGAGCGGGGGTGGCATTATCAAAGGGATTTTCGGGGGGAGGATAATAGGACCCCGGATTGAAGCTGCCCCGGCGAGACCAATGGGCCTTTTTTGGACCCTCCTCAATCCGTGGCCCATGTTCTGTTCTGTTCTGCACCCCCCGTTTCTCCTAATTCACCCCCGAAGGCCGACAATCGGATTGTGGGAGCAGACAGAAGACAAAGAGTCGATCCAGACCCACCCCAAAAAAAGAGACCCAACCCTGAAATATGAGCATGAGCAGCAGCATCGGATATTCTGCACAAGATCGGTGGCCAATCCGAGGCTGCAAACTTTGATTCTCTAACTATGCTGGAGCGTCTAGACTCTAGAGCAAAAAGAAAAACCGAGTTTTGAGCGGTACTTTGCCATTATCGGGGGAGGGGGCTCCAGGGGAAAATACCTCTTACTTTAGTATCGAATTTTTCTAACACCACAGAGGAAGTGTTTCCACACTGTTTTTGCTGTTACTAAGCGTAAAAACTTTCAAAAATGTTATAAAAATACAACAAAAAAATCGATTTTTCGATCGATGCTGGACCAAAATCCCGAATAGCTTTTTTTAAATACCCTTCCGCTTGAAATAGAGTTAAATTTCAGCAAAAAAAAGCTTGTAAAGCTTTTAATGCAAACAGCAAAAAAGTTTTACCCCGCCAGGAATTGAACCTTTGGCCCCTGGCCTGGATCAGAGCCGCACTAACCGCTCGGCCACAGCGCGAAAAACCGGAGGACGGGTTTATGGGGGAGGACCAAGAAGGTTGGGTCCGTATTTTTCTGGCCAAAACAGTACTAAATTTAATTTATCATTTAAAATTCAGGGAGGAAAAGTTTAAAAAGGGCCTAATTTAAAAACGTGAGAGCTACAGTAGTCCAGTAATAATTTTTCAGGTTGCAACTCACAGACACCCACCAAATTCCCACCCCAATTTTACCCAAAAATTCTTAAAACACGCGCCTGCTTAGGAATAATTGCGCGGGTTTTTTGACGTCAATTTCCAGACGTTACGAGAGGGCCTCGAAAGTTCGGGTCCCGCATGGAACATCATACGGTTTAAAGGGACCTGCAAGGCAAGTCTGCGGATTTTCGCCGCGACGCAACACGCAACGGTATGCTCGATTTTTGATTGCGTAATCGATGAAGGGCTTTTTGGTGGCATGAAGACGCACAAATAACGTCAGTTTTGAGAAAAGGCTGTTAGCGGGGGGCGGTAATGGGAGAACCTACTTTTTTCTAGCTATTAATAATATATAATGGAATTTTTACCGTGATTTTAGTAGTTTTCTATTGCTAGAAACTTAAAAAAGCATCTCTTAAAAATTGAAAGCTTGAAAATATCGAATTTTTGGTAAAAAATCATGAAAAATTACCAAAAAGGTGCATTTTTAAAATCTCAACATATTGTGATAATTTCCCGCCATAAAAACCAATAAAAACACTATTAAATAATTTCGTTGACCCGGAACGAGTGCAATTTCTACTCGCCCAACTTTACGACCCCAAAAACCCACAAAATTCAGCTCATTTCCGCGGGTTTCCGGTTTACAACCCACTCCAATTTACGGACTAAGGACATTTTTGATTCCTCCTTTTTTACGTATTTGTGCCGCGCGGATTTGAGGATTTCCTGCAGTGCCGGAAATACGGAAAAATGAGGACCCCGCGCAAAAATTTGGCGCCCGGGCAAAATAGCGTATTTTCGGCGGGCACACGTTCGTTTTGATGCCTAAAGAGCAGCCGAATGAGTCAAAGGAAGGGAGAGGAAAAAGTGATTCTGAAGATTCAGGGATTAGCGATTTTTTCCGGGGGCTGAAAACAAGCCGAACAGATTTTTGAAAAGCAGAAATTCTGAAATGCTAAAGGGAAACACCTAAAAAATCAGCAACAAATTTCTGCTGGCTTGCCCCTTTAACAAAGTATTCAAAAGCTTCGAAATTCCGAAGGCGAATTCCTCTAATCATTTCTCCTAGCTTGCCCTGTCACAATACATTTTTTGAACTGATTGCAACTGGCAAAACTTAGAAAATTCTTCATTGAAACCGAATCAAATTTAATCACCAAAGTAGTCCAGCCAAGTTTAGTGCATTGGTAGTGCGTTAGGCTAACACCAGCATGACCCGGGTTCGACCCTCGGCCGCAGCAGAACTTTTTGCCTTTTGCCCAAAAGTCGGGGATTTGTATTTTTTTACGTTTCTAACGCATACTGTATTTGAATTACCCACTAACGCAGATAATTTCCTACTTTCTAGGAGACCAACCTGGAGACCATGGCCGACCAGAAGATGTACAAAAATCGGTTCAGAATAATGAAGGGGAAGAGCCCGTAAAATTCAACAGCTCTAGGCCATCTATTTCCCAGCACAAAAGGTAACGTAAATGGCTCGATCCAGGGCGCAGTATAGAAAATAGCGAAAATTTATGGCCCCATTTTCGCCCCAACCAGCGGCCCGATTTTCGTGTTGATGATGAGCTTTTCCGGTCTGGCGGCAAAATCAAAAATTCCCCATCCCAGCGTCAGCGGTAATTAAAATCACGAGAAAATCGAGAATTTTAAAAGATTTATGGGTCTGGGTAGGGGATACAGTAGTCCCGGTGGAATCGAGGGAAAGGTGCGCATAATATCAACAATCGCCCTGGTGGGATGAGAAAGAATTGGGTCGGGGAAAACGGAAAAAATAGATTTACGCTCCTGAAAAGTTACCTAAAAACATGAAAAGTGATTTTTGACCATCAGGTTTGCCAGAAAAATCGGGAAAAGTTTCAACTCAGTCTTTACCGGACTGAAAAGCCATTCAGAATGCAAAAATACAATTTTACAGCGTCTTAAAAAGTCAAGGAAATTATTTTGAGGCAATTAGCTTACAATAAAAATGGAGGGCCAACTAGCAGGTATCATTCAGGAAATTTTATTGACATTTAAAAGCCGCTAAACTCCAAAAAAACTCTAAAAATCGAGCCTAAACCGTGTAAAGTATAAAAAACATCGAAGCTGTTGACATTTTTAAAATCGTAAAATCGGCTTGGTAGACGCACTCCTATGTACGCCCCGCACTACCCGCGATTTATAATCCTAAACGATTCGTCGAAACACGGCCCGAAATGGGCGCCCTCAGAACCCAGCAATTATGCCCTAAAATCCGGGCTTTCGTTTCAAAGCGTTTTACACGGGCATTGAAAACGATTTCCCTTTTTTTTAATGTTTAGTAGTCAAACAAGGTCCTGAATGACTTCTGCTAATTTTGGAAGAGTTTTACTTTCCCAAATGCTCCCTGCTGGGTGCTGGAGATTTTTTGATGCTGGACTGTTAGCGGGGGGTGTAATTTTTATTTTTCCACCAACCTGTTAATAAGATGTAATGTATTTCTATGGTGTTTTATTAGTACTTTCTGCTAGCTAGGGCTTTAAAAACCCCCATTTAAAAGCTTTATAACCTCAACGTGCTTTTTTCTTTCTAAAAACTATGTAAAATGCTATAAAATTGTTTATTTCGTTGTAGGGGGCTTTGCTTATACTTCCGAAAATCTTATTCCTGAAAATCCGAAAAAAGAGATTCGTGCGGGAAAAAATTGTCCCCCCCCCGCTAGCAGTCTAGTACCCTGCTCCTCTATCAAACCACGTAATGCTCTCCAATAAAATTTAGTGAGTCAGCAAAATTTCCATAAAGACCTCTGCTAGTTGCCGTCAGTTTTTCAGTTTATACCAATTTTTTAAAATATTTTTCAAAGCAAAAGCGAGGTTTTTAGAAAGAAATCAAAAACTTTTAATAGCGAATCTCGGACGAAATGCTCTGTTCTGAAATGTTCTTCAGCCATAAGGTTCTATAAGCACATCGGATGTTCGAAAAAACACTATTAGGACCCTTGGGGGGCCATATGGAACCGATGGGCCCCCATATCTGGGCCACCCCCTTCCTTGGCCACGAACATGCCAAGGGCCCATCGGCAAATATTTTGCGGTGGAGCAGCAGCAGCAACCACCACCACAACCACCCCGCTCTTATTAGTCCAGAATATGAGAGGTGAATTGAAAGCAGAAAAAGACCCCCGCCGACAACCCCCCGAAAATACCGTTTTGTAGCATCTCACGAAAATCGGCTCGCGCGAGAGAATGCTATCAACAACCCGATGGTGGGATTTGGGGAAAGCGAAATGGAGAATTAGTTCCTCAGATGGGAAACGCGCAAAAATCAGGTTCTTATGATGGAAAATACTTGAAAATAGCGGGTTTGAGAGGGCGGAAATCAAAACACGATTGGTTAATAAAGGTACTTTACAGTATTTTAAAAGTTTAAAATTCTGGGTTCTTTGGAATTAACGGGGAGAGGGCTAATTTTTTCCTACTACAAGCATAGATATATCTAGTGGCGTAGCAACACGTATTTTTACAGCGTTCATTTGTAAAATTTACCAATTTTGAAGTGAAAAACTATATAAAGACTTTTAAATTCCTGACATTTTGATCGAATCTCCATTTCCCGTCGAAAACCAATATTTTTGTATTCTTAAAAAAACATTTGCAAAGTTTTTACGTTTAGAAATTGAAAAAACCGTTTATAAGCACTTACTCTTAGATCTCCTAAGAAAAATTTGCCCCCCGATAATGAGACAGCACCTTAAAAATTTGAAATAAACGTAAAATAGTAAGAGTCAAACTAATACAGTGTAAACTGTCTTTAAAACTTTGAAAAGCGACGCAGCGCAACGCAAACGTGACGCATAAAATTTTGACCATGAGTTCGAGCGCGCAGCTCGACTCTTCTAATAATAAATTTGCTAATTCTTGCATTTCAAAAACGAATAAGACTTGTAAAACTGCCGGTTAAAAGATTTCTGATTTAACCCGAAGCTGAATTCCGAAATTCTCGCAATTTTCCCACGCCAAACCCGAAGCCAAAAACAAAAACAACTTACAATATGAGCCATGAATGCGCAGGGATCTCAAGCCTTTTCATCGTTTGACGCACTTCCGCCATTACTCTAGTGATCAGGAGCCCAATAAGCAGGAAAGGTCGAAATTTTTGAGCTGCAACTCGAGGGAATGGGCCGTTTGGGTGGGACCGGTCGGGGGCACTCGAATCAAATTAATCGGCGCCGGCCAACGAACCTAATTTCCCGTCCATCCACCCCGGAATTCGGTCGCCCCGCTTTTTGACTTGAGATGAGGGGGTAAACGGGCATCCGGTTAGTTTGCTGTGGAAATTGGTGGCTCGCCAATTAGGGGTACGGTGGATGGGTTGCAATATAGGAAATGGGCTTCCGGGATAGCGTTGGTTTTCAGCGCAAATTGTGCGGATTTGGGGCTTTTTGAACCCAAAGGCATTTTGGAATGGAAAACCGGGCTTGAAGCGCTTATTAAACCGAATGGTGCCTTTTCATTTCATCCTTTTCCAATTAAAATAGAGGAAGTTGATGGCAAAACGCACAAAATATCGATTTTCGCCCAAAACTGCCGATTTTCAACCAATAATTCGTGGTTTTAAAATATTACTACCGTTTTTGAGGTATTTTCCAGCTTAAAGCGCACGTTCAGGCACGTTGAATTCCTTAATACAATAAATTTTATCAAAAACAATGTGAAACATTTATTATTACGCTACTAGGCATTTTTCGACTTATAAAAAAATCTAAAATTCCGTTTCTTAATCTGAACTGAAAATATCGTTACAGTACGATCCTAAAATTTTATTTTTATGCAATGCATTAACGACATTAAAGGGCTAGGAACCCCTAAAATCAACCCCTTAGATCGCCTAGGCGTCAACGGCTGCGTGATGCTCCAAAATACGTCGGCAATCGTGGCTTTAACATGGTTTTACGGTGACTGTCAATAACTAGTCTATCCCAGGGGTCGATCCCAGCACTTCCTAGTCCCCTTAAAACATATTTTTAACTCCTGAGCCGCCTGCTAAAAACGGCGGACCCTTTGTGACCCGCCTAGAGACCCCCTTTAGAGCCAAAAAAAATCTCATAACTCATGCGCGAAATCGGCCCCCACCCCTTTCTTGCCGTCATTAACCGCCACCCGAAAAAGCGCGTAGAATACCGAATGACCCCCCGGGCCATTCAATGGCCCACAATTGGCATCAACGGTTTTCGGGGATCGAGGACCACGCTACTGAAGAAGCCGTGATATCACGGTACTGGTGCGTTATCCGGGGGGGGGGGAGTTGGGCTGATAGCTTTTTTCGACGTTCCAGTAGCCAGGGCCCTAAAAATTCAAAAAATCTCGTTTTTTCTGGCACAATTTTAAATTTTTAAAAATTTGCATTTCAAATGACCGAAAATATTTTTGCGCCATTTTTTTATATTTTATGGTTATAGAAATTAACAAAATTTTCTCAAATTTTTGAAATGATCAAAAAGATATAAAAATGATCAAAACGACGTAAAAATGATCAAAAATTAAAATTTTTAACTTTTAAGAATTATTTTAACACTCTGTACCAACCCACCAATATTAAATACACTATAAAAATCGTCTATATTCTATTACTATCGAAGTCAAACTTAATAAAGGACGTTAGCTCCCCCGATAACGAACCAGAACCGCAGATCATAGTATACATACTAATAGAAGAACCTCGCATTAAACTGAGATTAAACGACCGGCCGAACCTTCGAAACCAATAAAACGAATAAGCGCCCCCCGGACCGCTCGCTCGCTCAAAAGTGTGCAAATATGTTGACGCAACACCCGCGCGGATAAAACGAATTTTCTGCTGGAAAACAGGGACGAGCGCGGTGTGCTCGAAACGACCCCGAAATCAGATGATCCTTGTGGATCTTTATAAATCGGGGAAAATTCTGAGAACGGCGTCTCTACGAAGCGCCAAAATGATTTTCAACGAAAGCCGATTGAACATTTTCAAAATAATGTCTAATAGAGTTCCTAAACCGTTTTTTACTATTCCTAGACGTCGAAAACCTTACAATTTGCCTTCATAAAAAACAACAAAAAAGCGATTTTCGACCAAAATTTAGAACTTTAAAAATTTCTTAGATAGCTTTCTACTTCAAATACAGTTCAATTTACTAAAAAAAACCATCAAAATAGGCCTTTTGACGATTCGCCACTTTTCATGAACCCATACAGATTCGCCCTATACGGCCGGCAGTATAACAAGGTCGGAAAACCTGAAAACTTACAGCTCTTCCAACGACTCTGCCGATTCCGAAATTTTACCGATACAAAAACGGAAGCAACCAGCCACTTTCCCCAAAGCAAAAATCCCAATTTCCAAAAAACATTTAGCAATTCTGGGCTGCCGTGCCGACGGCGGATGACCACCGAGAAAAGTGTCCGCCGCGAAAACAGCAATTCCGCCTTTCCAGCCGCCCTCACGTCCTCCTAACCTTTGTCGGACCTGATTCGCCGGAAGTGCGCCCCTCCTGCACTTCGCCTAAGAATAAACACCGCCGTTGGGTGCTACGTGTGCTGCCGGTAAATTAAGTTCTGCTAACCGGGCTTTATCGGCGAGAAAAAATGATTAAACTAAATTATTTTAATCAAATGCGAAAACCGGGATCAAAATTATTTGGTGGGCGAGGGGAGGAAAATCTCAAAGTCTATCAACTAAACGAATAAACTGGTGCTTTCTTCTTAGCGGGGGTGGGAGGGAGGGCGTAGGAAAGATTTTTGGTAATTTTCGTCGAAAAGTTCAGAAATTTTAATCTTCTCTAAGCTTTTTTTTAAGCTTTTTAAATCTAAGAATATGCAAATGATGCAAAAATAATTTTTTTGCTTTAGAGAGTTGTATGAGAATTATAAGGCCCCCCGCTAATCAAAAAGCACCAAAAAACCTAGTAATGACAGTGGAAAAGCTTTCTTTAATAAAACATCTAGAAGAGGAAAAGACAGGAAAGACAATGCACCAGAAATCAAACCAAAAATTGAACATTCGAGAAAGTACCCGTAAGAGGGAAGCTGCACAAATTTAAACCGCCAGAACCATGACTAATGCTAATTTTAAGACAGTACCCTGAAAATTAGCAAAAAAGACTAGAATTAAAAAACCTAAAATTTCAAAGCTACGCATCACGGGGCTTGTTCTCGGGGTCGTGGAAGTGGGAGCGAGGGCTGAGCGAGCGGCCAGTAGCGCGACGCCACTTCCAGTAAATCACCTAAAACAAAATAAAAATTGAAAAATAAAATTAATTACCTCCTTCAAATGACCCCAAAAATTGCGCTTGAGCGGCATGCGCCTTGACCTGCGATTCCATTCACGCGACTCGAGTTGACTGATTCGTAGCTGCCCGTGATGATAGTTAAGAAATTCATATCTAGGGCAAGAGTACTGTAAGGAATTCGGCACTCACGGATCTGGCGGTTTTAATTGTCACATTTCCTCTTTCGGGGAGATCCCGAGTAGGCTCATGCCATCGGCCAAGGCTTGGCGAGCGGTGGAGAGGAGTCGAAGTCGAGGTACGGCTACGTCGATGGGCTCGTCTTTTACCTGAAAATTTAGTGGTTTTATGGGCGCTATAACCCTATAGATTTACGAAAATCATTTTGACACTCATAATTTTCGAAAAGTCATAATTTTCCATATAATCAACATTTGAAAAAACGCTCAGGTGCCAACAGAAAAAAGCTACAATGTGTCAGAAAAACACTGCAAAATTGCTAAATTTTGAGCTTTCGAAATATGCCTCGAAAATTCAATTTCGGGCCTTTTTTTAGAGTTTTAGAGCCGAAAATAATACAAACCCTCAATTGCGCCATCACTTTCCCGGATAGCTGCGCCAAATGTATCAACGGAATCGTCAACTGGCACGGCTCCAACTTTTGCATGCTGAACATGATCGCCCGCGGCAGCTCTTCCAAGTGCTTGATAAGCTCCTTGGCGACGTCATCTAAAGCCAACTTCCGCCTCCCTGCGCTTTCCATACCTTCCGGCAGCTTGTTGTCTTTGTCCAGATGCGGCATTAGTTCCGCGTTCTTCTTCTCCAATGAGCAAAGCCGTGAATGTTTTTCCTAAAGTTCCAATTTACCGGAAATTGCGGGAGGTCAGACCTGGAGTAGGAGTGCATTGTTCTGGTTGAGGGCGAAGGCGTTTTTGAAGGAAAATTCGTATTCGGACAGGCGAGCGCGTTTCAGATCGTTGACAATGATTGTGTCGAGTGCCAAATCACCAGAGATCTAGAAGAACGTATCAGTTACCGAGTTTCTGGTTACCTTTTGCAGATCCTCATCTTTGACCTTGATCGTCGGGCTTGCTTTCAGGAATTGTAGGGCCAATTCGGAACCTCGCGTCAAGATATCAGCTACGGCCTCGGTTTTCCCGTGACTGAAAAACTCACCTTTAATTAGCTTAACAAAACAAACCGTGTCGACAATCCGTGAACACGTCCGAAGGGAATGTGCTCGATCTTCTCCGCCAGGTCGGCCCGTCCGACTTGTTCAAGGATGTAGGCTATGTCCTAGAAAAATGCCACAATATGCAAAAACCCGAAAAATACCTTGAAATGGTTTCTCTGCCCTCGATCGACAACATAGAGATATTTATCCGCTTTGAAGAGTGCGTCTCGTCGGATGATAGAAGCCACGTCCCTAAAAATCAATGAAAAAAGCAAATTATATAATATCTAGAAAGTACATGAAATAGAAAAGATAGACATTATATACCTTGTAAGATAAAGCGTGGTGTCGTCACTTTTCCTCACTATGCAATAAGCGTCCGTGCCGTCTGGATTCTGTTTGCCAGTCTCGACGACCCACCTAATGTTTATTATCGAAACGGCCAGATAACTTACAGCCCATCGACCCGACGAACAGCTTTTTTCGACTCGATTAGCTGCTCGACAACTTTGCGTGCTCCGGCGACTTCCTCGGATTCGAAAAATAACCTAAATACTTGTTTAGCTTCTAATTTTCCTGATATACTGATCGAATTGAATGCCGAGCTGTCGGTAGAACTTCTTCAGATGTCGCTCGGAGAGCCCCCTCATGTCATTCCAGAACAGCATCACCTCGTCTTCCATGTCTTTTCTAAATTAAAATGAATCCTTTGCTTTAAGAAAGCGCAAAAATGATCAATTTTAAAATTGAGAGATTTGGAAACCCACTCGACAATGAAATCCTCCATCTTTTTGTAGGTATCGCGCACTTTTAACCGGAAGTCACCCTCAGTTTTCAATAACTAAAGCAAAATTTAAGAGACCAATCTCGATTCAAAACCTTGTTGGCAACCACGTAGCATTGCTGGATCATCTTCACCTTCTCGTCATCGCTCACCGTCGTCCAGAAGGCATCGGATGGGCGATTCTAAAGAACAAGTCCTGCGCAAATTTGTGCTCAAAATACCTGAGGCCAATAGCTAGCAATCAGGGCGAATTGCGTGCCCCAGTCTCCCAGATAGTTCAGCGCGCAGACATCCTCTCCCATGGTTCGGTGAACCTAGACAATAAACAGTAATTTTTTGATATTGTGTATTTTTACAGATAAGTTAAATTAATTCCATATTTTTTAGACATAAAATTCTAGAATCTTACCTGGTCCACATATCTTCCGATGATCGTGGAGCGCAGGTTTCCAATGTGGAACTGCTTGGCGACATTTGGTGAGGAGAAGTCGATCACATACTAAAAAATTTGAAAATACGGTTCATTCAGATTATCTGAATTTAACATAAATGAAATTAAAAATGATAATACCTTTTGCCGAGGTTTAGCCGCCCTCAGAATCGCCTGGGCTTGTAGAGCCAATCCACCGGCCTTCCGCAGGCCCTCGATACTCATATCGGCATAAGAATCGCCTGAAAAAGCATAGGTTCCGGCCGGATTTAGCTGATAACTGAGTGAAAGGAATTTGCGAACAGCCCAACAACAATCTGCAAAAGAAACGCCCCGCATGACGGCCAAACCCCACAATAAGTCAGCTGTTCCGGGTAACATGGCAAGTAAGTGGCGCCGGTTCTGGCCCAGGGCTCAATGATCCAGTTCCGGTAATAAAATATGGTTTTCTGACGCTGGGTCATCCATCAAGCCCCTCCTGATTAGCCACCCCATGGCCTGGCCGTGCCCTTTTTGAGCCTGCTGTTATCGCTCGGCTTCTCGCCTTGGCGCTAGACAGCTTCTCATTGTTAGAGACAGCATTTCAGGACCTAATATCAGATCGAAAATGACTTTTTGACGGAATTATTTGAAGAGTAAATTATTAGTCTTTGAAAAAGTGGAGCGAGGCGAGAAAAAGCGCCGTATCTATCAACTAAACAAAAAACCGGCGCCTTCTTCTCAGCGGGGGCGGGGCTGGGCTGTTTTAGTGGTTTTAATTTGATTGGCCATAGGTGTCTTTAGCTTCTTTTGGTAAAAATATTGTTACTGGTTTAAAATACTAAATTTTAGAGCAACCATAAGCATCTGCCCAAAGATACCGAGGCTAGTTGATCCACTGTGATTTTTCTACACACAATAATATGGCTAATTCTCTTTATTGCACAAAAAAAAAACGCAAATCCGGGGAAATTTTTGGCCGCAAAATTTCGCAAATAAATAATATACACAGCGGGACGGGAAGACCAGTAGAGTAGGTGGAAATTGCTTCACAATCGTTGGCTAACCTGCGAGAAAATATCACGAAGCACCAGTGTCAGTTCAATATGGGAAAATGAAAATTCCGGGGGGCAATTTAGGAAATTTAGGCGAGGTCTTCCTCTTCATCAATGAGGTCCTGGCGCTCGATTTCGAGGGAGTCGGCTCCGCAGCAGCTGAAGCAGCATCTGGAAAAAGGGAAATAAATATGGATTCTCTCTATAAAATCGAAAAATACGTTTTTATAAACATACCGGGTGAGCGGGTTATCCTCGCCCATGCGCGGGATGATGTTCCGGCGGGTGAATGGGCCGAAGAAGATGTCGTTGTACACAAACATGCCGAGGAGAAGGAAGGCGAAGCCGAAGAGCTAAAAAATTGTTTTGAAATAGACTAGCACGGCTTTTTAACTTCCTTTCTTTTTGTAACCCGTTTTGGGCGTCCGGTCACTCGAAAGTCACTCCCCAGTCGCTTCCCGAAAGTCACTACCCCGAAAGTCACTACCCCGAAAGTCACTACCCGAAGTCACTCCCGAGTCATTACCCGAAAAGTCACTACCCGAAGTCACTACCCGAAATCGTTTACCCCGAAAATGATAGCATTGTTTTCCCGGAAAAATCCAGTTTTCATGCGTTTTTCCTATGAAAATCATGCAAATTATTTCGGGGTAGTGACTTTTCGGGATAGTGACTTTCGAGGTAACTTTTCGAGGGTAGTATTTTCGGGTAGTACTTTCGAGGACTCGTATGACTTTCGAGGTAGTGACTTCGAGTGACTTTCGTAGTACTTCGGGTAGTGACTGTACCCCCCCGTTTTGCCCAGAAATCAACATTTTTCAACGCTCTTTATAATTATTATAATTTATGCTCTAAAAATAGTTTATATCTTGATATTACGCCGTAAGGGATTCCGAGAAAATTTATCCCTCCCCTTGGCTAAACGGGAGCATTCCTAAGCTTTGTTCTAGTTTCACAACAAGCAGCCAAAGCCCAAACAATCTCAGAAACCGAGCCGTTTTTCTCGTCGCCCCGCCAACGCGTGGGTCCTTATCAGCCCGGCGAGACGGCGCGGAAAAACGAACTGACCACTCACAAATTTCACCCAAGTTCAAGGTACAGACCTGGAGCGCGATGAACTTCTCGCCGAAGAACGGGATCGACACGGCCCAGATGACGAGCGTGCGCACCGAGTCCAACACCATGCGAGTCGTCGCGGACAGTTCCTTGGTGACGGAGACGCCGGCAAAGTTGAAGAAGGCAATGCTAGACGGGGTTTAAACCCTTTTTCCGCGTATACCTGATGACGGTTCCTCCCAGAGCAACGGCAATGGTTGGGCACTCGGCAATTTCCTTGAGGGCAAATGGCACATCCTCGAGACGGCCGAACGGGTTGGTGGAGAAAGTGGGCGGCACGTGGATGTAGTACATTGGCCACATCAAGAAGCCGAGGATCGTCATTCCGAAGAGACCTGAAAAGCCATGGATGAAAGCGTGAAAATTCAGAAAACTGTAGCTCATGTTTTTTTTCTTATGGCTACTAGATGTCCTAATTTAGGGGGTTTTAGCAAAAGTATATTTCTATACTATATTGTTGCAAAATTCAGCATGTTTACGTGCTTAATTTCTACAAAATATACAGGCGTCCAGCGAAAAAAGCAACTAAATTCACCTTCAAGCCCAACAGCGAACAATGCGGGCACGTCGTACTGCGTGAGGTACTTCTGCTCGTACACCATCTGGATGGCCACGATGATCTGCGCCATAATAATCAGCAGATTTCCGGTGATGATGGCGTTGGTGTCGTCGGTGGTCGAGTCGTCGTACATGATGTCGGTCACTCCGACAACGACCAGGCCCAGGGTGACGAACAGCATGCCGACCCATTTGAAGGGCTGGAAACGGTGGCCAAGGATGCCGACGGAGAGGAGACCGGTGAAGATGATGACGGCACCTTAAAAACCCCGTTAGCTAGATCGTGAGAATTCGGTTCTGGGCTCTTAGCGAGGTGTCACCTGGTCCAAACTTACCTAGCAAAATTCTCAGCGTTATGACGCATTTCTATAAGTTTTTGACGTTTTTCCTACGTTCCAAAAGCCAAAGTCATACAAAAAATCAATAATATCTTTAGCAATTTTCGATACTCGAAACTGCGTAAAAAGAAAGTTATCCCCCCCCCCCGCTAGCAGCCCAGCACCAAAAATCCTTTACCTCGAAGCATCTGGAACGAAGAGGCAGTGGTGAGGTTGAGACCAATATACATCAGCGAGGTGGCCAGAATGTCGCAACAGGCGGGCGGCAAAAAGACGAAAGGGCTGAATTGAGGCAACGTCGGCTCCTCGCCCAAGTCGAGGATCGATCCGTGATCTCCTGAACCAGAATATAAAACGCAGACTGCCAGTTATACCTGCTACATTAGAACGATTCCACTGGAAACGGCGATAGCCGTAGAACATGAAGTAGACGACGAGGCACAGGAATTCACCGAAGAACATGCATGTCGCCTGTAAAATTCAGGATAATAGCAAAACTTCTTTTCAAACCTGTAGGAAGGGATGGTTGAAAGCAATATTAGGCTCGGGCTTCAGACTATCGGCCCACCTAAATTTTCAAGGTCCAAAATTAGAAATAAAAATTACTTTGCGCAAATCGTATTCAGCGATCCGGTGACCACCATCAACACGGAGACGAAGATGGCGAAGGCCCGCCCATTTGACCCTTCAGCCATACCTGTAAATGAAATAATACAAAAATCGAAAGTCCGCTCTTTCGCAAGAACATTGTGAACAATGAGGTGTTTCCAGAAGAAGAGGGGGCTTCTCGACAAACAACTGATGGAGTGGCTAGAAATAAACAGGCAAATCAATACGTCGCTGCCAGGCTAGCCGGACGGCGGTCATCCACAAAGAAATGCTAGTGTTATTGACCCGAAGACGCATGGCGATAATAGGCCCCAAAAAAGATGCCTAGAAATGGCGGGATTTCGAGGGGGAAGAGCGGCGGCCGCGAAACTCTATCAGCAAAACGGCGTTGCGAGCGCGGATAAGAGGTCAAACCTTCTTTTCCCGGAAAGAACGATATTGGGTGCTATTTTGTCATAGAGGCTGGGAATTTCTAGGTAAGGCTTGTTGGGGTCAGAAGTTGGCCACGATCAATAAAGTCTAAACGCTATACTGGTTTGTCCATCGTAAGGGTCAATCAAAAACTCTTTTCTGGCTTGTATATTATATCCAAAAAAAAGAGCTTAGAGTTTCATAGCATTTCCGTTAAACTCTGGAGGCTCGTAAAAAAAAAGTAAAAGAAGCCAAAAAAAACCCATAAAATTGGGTTTTTTGTGTTATCGCAAACAACAAAAGGTGGGAGCGTTAAACTATGAAAACTACACCAACGAACGACAATTTGAAGCAAGAGATGGTTACTTTACTGACTCAATGTAGCACCATAACACGTAAATTTCACCTATCGAATCATCCGTTTCAAAAAATTACCCCACGCAAGCAAACGCCTGACCCGACCAGTTGTTTACGAGGAAGAGAGACAGGGGCTCCCCACTGGGCTGACCCGGCTGGCCGGTGAGAACTCCATTCCATCCGTTCCGACAGGGCTCCCATGTGCGCCCGCGAAAAACACTGCATCCAAATCGCCAGCCCCGATCTAAAACACTTTGGTGGCACTTTTCACGTTGAAGCCGCTACCGAAAAGCCCTGAAAAATTGATATTATGAAAGAAAAATTTTAAAACTATAAAAAACTTTTTTTCGGCCCGGTCCAAAATTCCGCGAGACGTATTTGGACGTTGAAACGTCATTTGTAGCGTTGCGTCGCTTATTTGTACTTGTTCCGCTTCACACCACTTTACGTTTCGTTTTAAATTTTTAAAATTATGGAAATTTCGCTTTTGTTTCAGATTTTTCGCTTGAATGACGAGAACCTGCAGAAAATCTGTGTAGAAGATCCAATTGATGTATCTACCGGTAGGTGGCCTAAAATTGGATTAACTACCTGCGTTGGTGAATTGTTATGTTTATAATGAAATTTGTATATTTGATAATATTATTCATATTTTTTTTATTTAAGTATGGAAGTGAAGAACAGCTGCGCATCCCCAAGAACCATGGCCCTGCGACGATCAACTCTATTGTAGCGAATCGGGATCGCTCTCTAATCGCGACTGTGACGGATGATACGCTACACATCTATTTGGCCAACGTAGGCATTACAGTTCTCTCCTAAGCTCGATTTTAGCCGCAGCTGCTGCTCGTCTCCTTGCCAAGAGATCCAGCCGACGTTCTCGACAAGGGATCTTTTCAAAAGATCATATGGCGATACGATTCGCAAGCACTCGCCGTTTTGGTAAAGTTTGAGTGCAAAATCTCATCTTTATTTCAGACCTCGAGGACCCATATTTTGATCTATCGTGTGGAATTGTCGCAGGAGAACTGTTATAATTTCACCGACCCTCCACATATCGAGACTCAACGTCATAGCCAAGAGCTTTTTCTGAAGGTCGGAAAGTCTTTTTGAGCCCACAATTTTTTTTCAGGGACATCGCCCGATTACCCAGCTAAATCTTGCTGTTGTCGTCAATTTGGCTGCTCGAGCTACGTGGTAAGTCTCTGATTTTTGTGAAAAGCCCTTTTTCTAGTGCCGCTTTAATACGGGAAGACTTGCTGGTCTGTCTGACGAATGGGTTTACGCATCGTATATCTTGGGCTGGGCAGGTTCGAGGTTTCAAAAAGCTAAAAAAAACGTTTTTAGGTTGATGCCGAATATTCCATCCGCCTTTCAACGGTGCCTTTCGCTTATGATCAGTTACAAAGTCGAGGTTAGTTTAGTAGTCTATCACATAAAATAATCTTTTTTTCAGCCGAATACATCCCCGAGGGGATCTTTGTCAGGGACATCGTCTTCGCCCCATTGATTGGTGGCTATTGCATGGTGTTCAGCGATGGACGAGCCGGCCTCTTGACATCACAAGATGTCAAATTCCATCCAAAAGTACGAAAAAGTGCAAAAAAAATATCTTTTAATCATTTTTAGACCCTCCTCGGCGTCTGGGCGCATCAGCTCCGAGATGCCGTTTGCGTCGAGATGAACCACATCCATCGGTTGCTCATTTTTGGCTGCGAAAAGTAGGTTTGGCTTCTTTATTTCATCAATACAATTTTTAGTGGTGATATCGCTGGTTTTCATGTCGACGAGTCGAGCGGGGCACTGATTTTGGCGTTTCGGGTGGCGCTAAAAGTCAAGGATGGGCCAGGTAACTTTCTATTGCTTTGTACAACCAAAATTTCCTAGAAATCTTAAATCGACTTGGCCCCGTGCTTCGCATCAACGTCGTGCCACACTGCGCCGCGTTTTCCGTTTTATGGGGTCCAAAATCGGCGAATAAAGAGAAGGTCTGACTGAAAAAAACTGAATTGATTTTTCGTAGAAAACTCAAGACGGCTTCAATCTGACGGCTCTGGCGTTGTTTAGTGCATATGGAGCCCAAATATGGTCGTCATTAGAAGGCTCTTACGATGCGTAAGTTGCCATATGACTTGAGATGTACAAATCGCCTATTTTAGACCCTTGCCATCGGAAAATCTAACAGCCGTAGAATGGGGCCCGGAAGGGCTGCATTTATGGTTGGGTCGACTCTCTGGACTCTCTTTACTTCCAACGCTCAAAAGTGCCGCTGTGAATAATCCAGTTATGGTAGGTTCTTATAAAAAAATCGCTAACTTTCGCTTTAGGAAAATGCAACTCGTATTCTGCTCGTCGGCTCCTCGAATCTACTCCTTTCTCCTGTGCGAGAACGCGAGGCAAAAGCTTCAGCCCCGCACTCCGTTTGGTCGAGCATTTCGCCGCACTCCGAATATCTGGCCTCAAATTGGCCGATTAGGGTTAGTGAGATCAAGCTGGAAAAAAATTTAGTTTATTGTATTTTTTTAGTTTGCTGCCATCGATCGTGAAGAGGTGAAATATCTAGCGATTGCTGGCACTCGCGGATTGGCACATATGAATATAGAAAAGGGAAAATGGAAGATTTTTGGAAATGAATCGCAGGTGCTTTCCATTCCTATTTCCTTATCCCGTATTTAGGAGCGTGAGATCAATGTCACTGGCGGGATTTTTATCTGGAAAGGAACGGTTGGGGCTGCCTGTACACAAGTGGAGAGCGGTGCGGAATTGTTGAGGTCTGTGGAGACAATAACTTCTGTGAAAAGATTCTTAGATTCTATCCTCTGAGCACAAAACTTGACAATCATTATTGCTCGGAGCTAGAGACGGAAAGTCGTATTGTAGCTATGAATTTACGGTAA
Source organism: Mesorhabditis sp. LJ9110 (assembly GCA_038088335.1). Taxonomy (NCBI): domain Eukaryota; kingdom Metazoa; phylum Nematoda; class Chromadorea; order Rhabditida; family Rhabditidae; genus Mesorhabditis; species Mesorhabditis sp. LJ9110. Next base: position 151,408 of record JBBGBA010000093.1, read on the forward strand.
GTAATATTAGTGTTTTTCATGAAACCATTATTTTCAGTGAGGATTGCCTGGTCACGTTTGATTTCGACTCTCGAATTCTGCTTTATCGGCTGACGGCCAGTCAGGTAAGAGATAGCTGGAGAGATTGAGGTTCTGTTTCATTAGCGGGGGAGGGATCGATGTTTTTTTTCTTTTTTAACCGATGTAGGCATGCAACATAAACTTTTTTAGGCGTTTTAGTAGCTTCGATTGACTACAAAGTCATAGACCTTTTTTGAAAAACTGCTCAATTTACAATGTTTTGGACCGAAAAGTCAAAATTTTAGTACTTTTTAGGCTTCAAAAACGTAAAAAGCTTTTAAAGTAGTCAGTAATTATTATAACTCGAAATAAGGTCTTTTTAGAGCTCAAAATCCGCGGACGCCTACATACGTGTTGCTGTCGATCGCGCCGCCGAAATTCGCGTCGGCGATTTCATCCCGCATCCCGTTTGCCTGACGTCAATTCATGTCACCGAGCTGACCCATGATAAGCCCAAGACCCATGGTAGTTCCATAAAATTTTTCATAATTGTTTTTCTATTTTCAGCCGTCGAATCCTCAATGTTCATGCGGGGCGTCGATACGGTGCTCGTCAACGTTTCCGGCAAGCTGATCACGCTCAATCCAAAGGGAGCGACAGCGGCGGATGAGAGGGACGACATCAAATTTCAGGTTTAAAAATGAAAAGATCTTTTACGTTTTTTTAGTTGAGCCAACCGATCGTCATCGCGTCGTTTGTGGAGCATATTTGGCACGATTTGACGAGCCGGGCGACAAAATCGGGTGAGTTTTTGACACTGTATTTTATGCTTTGTCCATCGGTTTTGTTGTATTGTATAAATTATTTTATTTATTCGGTATAAATATTGAAATCTAAAATTATTTTCTATATGAAAATTTTCAAATTTTTAAATGTAGAAATTATGTCTATTTTTTAGGCCGCACCCAACACCTCTCCAACGCCATCTGGATCAACTGCGGGGCGAAAGGATTGCGGGTGAGCTTGGTTTCAGAAAAGTAGATGACCTCTGTCTTCTACAGGTCTGGCTCCCCCTGCTTCCTGGCCGTCGTCCCCAGCAAGATTCGTTCAACGCCCGTCGCATCATGTTGCCTTTCAGCCTCGACATCCGGCCAGCTAGTAATAAGATTTTTTTATAGCAAAACTCTCTTTTTTTAGTGATCTGCAGTATGGATTGTATCGCCGTCGGCTTGGAAAGCACCCCCATCACCTATGGCAGCCCCAAGCACTGTACCACGCTTTTCAATGTTCATCGGAATAGTGAAGTAATTTTCTTGAAAACTCTTCTATTTTTTTTTCTTAATTTTAATTCCTTTTAAAAATCTAACCTGATTTTCTTATTTTTTAGGTCTTCATCCACCACATCCTCAAAGAACTCCTCAAGCGTAACCTCGGCGCGTTTGCCATCGAGATTGCGCGCTCGTGTCGCCACCTGCCCTACTTTCCGCATGCCCTGGAGCTGTTGTTGCACGGCGTCTTGGAGGAGGAGGCGACGAGTAGCGAACCGATTCCAGGTAGAAATATTTTTTTCTTGGTTACTATTATTTTTCTAGACCCTCTGCTCCCGCGCATCGTCGCATTCATCCAAGAATTCCCTGAATTCCTACGGACGATCGCCCATTGCGCGCGGAAAACCGAACTCGCACTTTGGCCAACACTTTTTACCGTCACTGGATCGCCAAATGATATTTTTGAGGTGTGTTCCGGCTTTTATGCGGTTTGATGATGTTTTTAGGTCGAGAAAAATACCTCAAAAATTTGAACAAATTGACTTTTTTTGTTCAAAATGATACGAAACTTTGAGGAAAATAAGAGGTTTATAGTTTAAAAATCGGTTTTGAAGTTTTGATGCCTAATTGGAGGCCGCAAGAATAACTAAAAAATTATATTTTGATTAATAAGCATGCAATTTTAGGTCTGCTTACGAGACGGAGAACTACAAACGGCAGCCAGCTACCTAATCGTCTTGCAGAGCATCGAGAACTCGGCCATTAGTCTGGAGGTAGCCTTGAATCCTTGGGGTTTTAAAAATCGTTTTCCAGCAAGCCGCACGTCTTCTACGCGAGGCACTATCAGCCGGAGAATGGACTCTCGCGCAAGACATGCTCCGATTTGCCTCCTCCATCGACGCCGATGACATTGAAAGTCAGCCGAGAACTCCACCGCCGCAGGCCGTAAAAATGTCACGAAGAAAAGGGACAACCTCGGCAGAAGATGAACTTGTCGTCACACGATTTCAAGCCGGTAACGGACCGTTTCGGTGAAATTATGATATTTACAGTACCCTCCTCGAAGACGTCGTCCCGAATTCGCAGCGAGACGCAGGTCAATGGAGCGAGCAGAAAGGATAGTGGCGGGTCTGGGCGAAGATTGAGCAAGGTGCGATTTTTCACTTTTGAAAGAGAATTTTTCTAGGCCCTCTCTGCCGAGCTATCCCTTTCGCCTACATTCACCAACGCGATGATCGAGCGGATGCAGGCGATTTTGCGGGAGCACGCGATGAGCCTTTTGCGAGAACATTGCGTCAGAGATTTGGGTTCGTTTAAAAACGAATGAATTCATCAGGAATTCAGGCTTCTTCTGCTCCCACCTCAACTTCGACCTGGTCTCTCTTGTCGCGGCTGGTGGGTCGTCCTTTGAAGTGGCCGACTTCCCATCAGCCATTACACGACTTCACGCTCAATTCGAGTAAGTTCTCGATTTCTTGTGTATTTGTCGAAACGTTGTAATTTGTAATTTATTTATATTTGTAATCGATTAGATTTCAATAAAACTTCCAATTTCAGATGGCCGTACCCTGTTGCCGGTCACAAAGTTGTCGATCACCTGACCCGCAAATTCGGCTCCCTGCGCACCAGCCAGAGCTCGATCAGCCTTGCCGGCAAGTTTTTACTTACTTTTTAAACCTTTCCTAACACCTTCAGTCCGGCGTGCCCTGGAATGTTTCGACATTCCGCCACTAACCGCCTCCCTTGTCGCTTTCTTTTTTCGAAGCGGTATCGCCAAAAAAAATTCCGGGATTTTTGTGGCGCTTTTCGGGTTCGAAATTCCTTTGCATTGGGGATATTTGAGGTTTTTATGGAAATTTGGTGTTTTTAATTAAAAACTTGATTTTCAGGTTCTCCCTACAATCCCTCACGACCACCGGCCGGATCGATTTTTGGAAGGGATGGAGGTGCGTTTGTTTGCTTAATAATATCAAAGAATAGTAAAAATGCCGACAACAAAAATACCGACAGCCAAAATGTCGACGAATCAACATTTCGACACGAACACCGTAGAAGTTAAACGTTTTTATGGCTTGTAATCGGCTTTTTTGGTGTCGGCATTTTCAATGTCTGGATTTAGGCTTGTCGAAATTTCGATGTTCAATTTCTAATCCAAGTTTTTCTGCTTCAGATGAGCCTGTCGTCCAACCGGACGAATCTGTTTTTGGCGACGTCTCCACCGTAATCCAAGAAGCTCCGCTGCGACCGGCTGAATTGATTGGAGGTGCGGCAATTTTATATTTTGCGGAATTTATCAAATGTGTAAACATTAAAAAAATATAAATTTCCAGCCCTCAACGGCAAGAAGGACAGCAGTGGCGACTCGGTGGAAGCCCCCTCCCAATCCACAGCCATGCTTCGAGATGAAGGTGGACGGCCCCCAAGCCCCAGCGGCTCTTCCATCGCCCCCAGCACCCCGAATGGAGCAACACCTTCCGCTTCCTACGATATCAGCGGTAGTTGAACTCGTTGTTTTTCAATATATTTTTCTAGCCGTCGAAGTTCTTTGCGGTCCGGCGGCGGCTCGCGGCTCTGAAACGAGCGACTCCCAGTTGATGCACATGATCCGACTGTTCGAACAAGCGCAGGCAATCGATTGGATCTTTTTGGTAAATGCGTTATATTTTATTTTTCATTTTCATTAGATATATTGTATGAGAGCTATTCTTTTGTTTGTAGCTTTCTTAATTGCTTTTTCAGCTCTGCCTGGTCCGCCGTGATTCCCAGACCTTACGAGGCTTCTTGAACATCTCCACGGCACGAAATTTCCCTGGCGACACCTTGGCGCGACTGCGTAGTGGCAGCGAGGATTTGATGGTGTGGGCCCAGCAAATGTGGTAGGAGAACTTTTCGGACATAAATAGAGACAGTGTTTCTAAATTCTTGTTTGATTAGCGGAAAAAATTTCAAAGTTTCATTTTTTAAAGTTTTTTTCTAATATTACGCTTGGAATCGAGTCAAAGACGGTTAAATTATATTAAAATGCCTGCTATTACGTTTATTTTAGCCCGGGCTACCTGCCAATCCTTCAAGTCTTCGTCGCGCACATCGAGATGGTGGCCGAGGCTGTCGGCCTATCAATTCAACATCACAATGGGAAGGAGGCGCAGAAGCCGAATTTGACGGCGAATGGCAGTGGTATGTTTTTCATCTAATTTTCTAATCCCCGATTAGTTCCAGAAAAACGCGCGCCACCCACGCGAGCAGCCGATCCTCTGGGAGGTATCTATAGTTTAATCTAATAACTAATTATTGCCTTTTAGCTGCCGGCAATCGTCGCACTCTACGCGCCGCCTTCGACCCGTCCACGTCATCGCGCCGTCATCGAGAACGCTCCAGAAGCGTCGACCGCGGAATGGCACACCACGCCGTCAGCACAGCCGACGAAGCCAACGATTGCTCAATTATGTAAATTGGTGCTGGATTGTTAGTATGGGAGGAATATAGTATTTAATAATAGTTAATGTCTATTATTCCAGAATTAATAACGATTTATAAGTATAGAAATATCAGTCGAAAATTAAAAAAAATGGACTTTTGGCTCAAAATACGAGAAAAAAAATTAAAATTTTAGTTTTTCGGCCCTGGAAAATGACTAATTATAAAATTTTAATGGGTTTTGCTCCCCCGTTAACGATCCAGAACCTCGAATTTCACCGTTTCCTTTCGCCTAAATTTTGTATGATTCTTTGAGAGCGGACCTTTATAGTGTGCCTTATCGAACTGTGATTTGCAGGGTGGTCGTGTCACCCACACGACCCTTTTTATCGCCCATATCCAAGCCGTTTTTTGAAAGTTACGTCTTTGTCCATGATTACGACCCAGAGATCTCTGAAGAAATGTGCCCGCTAGAGCTGTGATTGTTTTTTTTTGATAAACTTTTAGTTTTTCTTTGTGTGCAGAATAAATTTATTGGAACTGATGTAACGATGGTGTAACGATAACAATTGTCAAACATAACAAAGACTACAACGAACGGCTTGGGGACTATGCATGGAAATGAACACCGGCCTTGTTGAAGATGATGAGCAGCTGGATGAATTCTTCGATTTTCATGGTCCTCGCTCGTTTCTCGGCGAACCCGCTATTCATGATGGTCTCTTCTATCATTTTTGAGAAGTCGAGATCTTCAGGAATTTCCTAAAAAAATTTTATAGTAAACTTCATTAATAAAAACGAGCAAAAACCCACCGTTCCCCTCATTTTCATAAATTTCCTATAATTGAGCTCGAGCTGCGCCTTGACGTTAGATATCCGCACGATGGCCAGTATCGTTTTGTTCTTTCGCAGGAAACAGATGCGCAAAAGTCCTTCCCATTCCTAAAAATCTCCCATTAGTTTTTTCAAATTCTCTTACATCAAAATTAATAGGCGGCGGTGGATTTCTGGGGGTAATCCGGACGACGGCCGAATCGACCTAAAAAATCAAATACTTTTTTTGAAAAAATTCTACATACCTGCGGTGGCGGCCGGAATTCAGTCCTTTTCACTTTCATCACGTGCTCCACCTAAAGCACAGGTTTTCGAAAAATAACTGATCATACTTTTGCTAAAAGCTGTACATTCACCGACAATCGACAGTAATCCTCATCGCCGGGTTTGGCCAGCAATCGCTCGGCAAATTCCTTTTGGAACATGAGCACCGCGTATCTAAATTATCCTTATTAAGGCAATTAAAGAAGTTAACAGAAGATTTAAACGGGCTACAAAATTTTCAATATTTTATTCCTAAAATCAGGCAAAGGAAAGTAAATCGATTAAAAAAATACCTTGGTAGCGGTCTCTGAAGAAGCAACTTGAACACGAAAGGCGACGAGATCTGATACGGCAAATTTGCCACGCACACGTCAAAATACGGCCATTCCTGCTTCATCACATCGCCCTGTCGAACCTCGAGCTTGTTTTGAACGGCACTAAATCCTTTTTTTTCTGAATCTCCGAATTAACTTACGTCCCAAGCACACGCTTCTTCAATTCAGAAACCATCCGCGGGTCCAACTCGAACGCAATTAGCTGAATCAAATTAGAGCAATGTCGATGTTCCACACCTTTTTCGCTTGTTCCAACATCTTTACGGTCAAGTTTCCCGTGCCGGGGCCGACCTCCAGCACCGTGTCGCTGTTCTTGATGGCACTCTAAAAGGCATAAAAAGTTCAAAAGCTGGTAGTACCTTTTCGACGATAGCATTGACGATCCCGGGGTTCTTCAGGATATGCTGACCAAAATCAGTGTTGAACGGGAGGCCTAAAGGCGAAAAATTAAGAAAACGGAAGTTCCACCCACCCTGGGTATTCGATTTTGCGGCCGGCTTGTCACCCTTCCTGATTTTGACTTTGCCCATTTTCTAAAACAACGTTTTATATTGTTTTTACAAAGATTTAGGCGAATTTGCAAAAATAATTTTTGGCTTGGCAGAAATGACATCGTCATTGAAATCGGAAACCTCACAGGTTAGGGTCGGAAGTTGGAGGGTAGCGGAAGGCCCGCTTATTCAGTTTTTTTGAGCGCTTCACAATCAGCTGGCCACCAAAGAAGAGAAAGAAGATAACGGGTGCACTCAAAAATAGGTGCACTTTTCCGATTTTTGGTATGTTTGTGACAAGTTTAGAGGGAGACGCTGACCCCGAGCAGCAGAAGATAACCCTGGCCCCGGATTCAACGCCGACAGTTTTACCCAAGAGATGACAGGTTGGATTTGATTCTGACAATTTTTATTCGATTTTAAGGCAAATTAGAGTGTTTTGGGGATCTCGATAGCTTGTGGAGGTTTTGCCATGGCTTTAACTGTACGTGACGACATGCCAAATATAAACAAACTAGCTGGCAGCCGCGATTCATGTCCTATTAGTCATTAACGATGACAAAAACCAGTTTCTAGACGTGAAACACGTTTCCGGTTCTCGCTTAGTGCCTTAGAACCTTCTTATTTGCCAATCGTCATTTTCACAGCCAAACCCGTCTAGATTGTTGATTCTTTCTAGGCTCCCCACTGTTATCTCCCATATTTCTAGCGCTAATCGCTTTCCATTTGCAGTGTCCTATTGTTGCTTCCAGGGGCTAGCCACCGATCCGCCCACGGGCCATAGCAAATAGGAGACGCGCCTCAGGATTCCTGTCACGCCCATGATCGGGCCCTTTGCGCGAATTGCATCAGCCACGCATATAAATCGCAAAGAAGGAGACCCCCGCTTCCTCGTCTGGTCTCCGTGGCTTCCAGGTCTTCTAGGCTCTGTTTTACCATTTTTTAGGTGTCCATTAGGTTTACCTAAACACTTTTTCCCCCTACTATTTTTCTGTATTTCGCGGTTTTAAAATTTTTCTGCGTCCGTGGTATCTAGTGTTTATAGTTTTCCATAGCTGTTCTTCAAGTAAGGTGTAATTGGCTCGAGGCCAGGTTAAAATGGCGCATTCTATTTTCAGAAGCCTGAAACATCCCTAGAAATTCGGTTCAAAGCACAAATTTCTTCGCCCCAGTTTCTTGAACTTTATCTCATCACACTTCTCAGCGCTCCGGGGCGCCACAATAAGCACAATGTGCAGTCTGACTCCTTCTCAGCCAGGTTTCTGTTGCTTAGGTCTAGTATTTGTACGCTTTTCCTTGCTTTTTTTGGGGCGGGATAGCCTTGTTCAAATAGGAGGGAGCTTTTCCCTCGGGCTAGCTCACACAGAACGGTTTCCCTACTTTTAGGCCTAAAACGAGTTCGGGACTATTTCAGTTATTTACCCAAGCTGTGAGGAACTTTTACTTGTATTGGCAAAAGGACTCTAATCGCTATTTCTGTAAGGAAAATAATTTGTTTGATTGTAGAAATCTGTTTTCCTACGTCCAGATGTGCCTAGTAACGAGTATTTTAATAGAAAGTAGGTGCATTTTAACTGGAAAAACTATTAAGGATATTTAAATGGCTTTAAAAATCTGAGATTTTAACCGAAAAATCCCTATTCTTGTAAGTTTTGTTATAAATTCTAAGGAAAATACGCCTCTTCCCCCGCCGGAACTACTAAAAGATCCATTACTTTTAAACGTCTGTCTCTGCCGCTTTCAACATCCCATCATCACCTCGACCGATCATAATCAGCTGATTCGTTCCCCGATTTATCGCGCCCACTTCCGGTCCATATAATTAGACGTGGATCGCCGTGTTTCAAAAGGGGCGGGGTGGGAATGCTGCGAACTGGCTTTTCCACCCTCCCTCTCACATTGTCGCCCACCCTGGGGGTCAACTGATGCAAAAAGCCGCCCCTCCCCCCTCAGTCCCCCCTGTTTTCCATTACGAAGGAATCTCGTTTTATTTATCGCCCGCCAGCTGGCGATTTTAAAAGCTTTCCCCGGCGCCTTTGAAAATCACAGGTAAAGTGCCCCCAGATTTTCACCTGCTTTGTTTTTTCGCTTTATTTAATTGGAAATCAATTAGGGCAGGGGACGGGGGAGTTCGATAATACTGGAAAGGTCGGCATTTGAAAAAAAGGTTCGTTCGAACGGCCGGATTTGAATAATGGACCCATCAATGGGGGGTTTGGTGGCCGGGCCGTTCAAAATCGGTCCTTTTGATGATAATACTTACATACCTTGTTTTTAATCCTGTAATTGTGGGGGTATAACTAGAAAAATACATTTATTTATTTGTAGGCATATTTGTTTCTTCAGGAGGTTTGTAGCTTTATGGACTATTTTTTGGAGCAAAGCAAACAAGAGTTTTTTAATGATGACCTGCGTTTAGCGTATCATTACGTATCCCTTTCCAGGCTTATTTTCCTGCAGGTTTACGTGGAATCTTTCTGATAGTACCAGGTAATTCGTTAAATTTTAACCTTCTTACCATGTTCACATTTCTTTATTAACAAGTCAAAGCCTAGTTGACGTTTTTTTAATAAATTTATGAAACTCTAACCCCAACTTGATACCACTTCCGTATAGCGGCTAACTGGCGATTTCACGATTTCTATCTCCCCGTTGAATGGCATCTCGGTTCAAAAACGCCCGTTCCTGGGTTTCCACACTTGTTTTGCCCCCATCGATTTCTCTGACTCAATTGACTGTTTGGATGGTCGCCCGGCTGGCGGTGATCGTGAGAAAAGCAGCCCCAATATACCATCATAGTTAAAGATTTTTTGCACATATGTACCCTTCAAAAATAACCTGCAAAGCTCTGTTTTTCGCCTGGTCTGACCCCCGTCTTTGACCATTTGGGCTGTTTTGACTGCTGCGGACAACTGTTCACCTTTTTCTGCCCGGTCAAAAGAATGACCCCAGGCTAAAGGCTGTGTTTTTCAGTGGGCCCAATGCTGATCTGGGCGCTCGTCTTGCTGTTGGCACCGAGTGCAACAACGGCCCAACTGTCGAATGTGACCGCCCAGCTATTCCTGGCCCCCGCCGAGCTGTCGCTGGTGCTGGATGAACACGCAAACATATCGATCACCTACAGGTACATAAAAAGTGGTTTTTGGGTTGTTATTTGGGTTTCGATGAATTCTTGGGAAAAGCTGGAATGCCGACAACCGGGATTCCGACAATCAAACAATTGAAATTGAAAATTTTTGTGATGTGATCTAGCGTTTTGGGTGCCTGCATTTCGGCTGTCGGCATTTTAGCGTGATGCCCCGGAACGTGAATACTTGAAATTGAAGTAGTATTTTTGAATTATTGAATGTATGGATTGAATGTAATGAATTTTTGTCGAAAAATCGTGTGGTTTACCATTCCTACACGAAAAAGCAATGTAAATTCCTCAATAATCTCTGCTAGTTTACCCGATAAGATTACGGCCAGGTCTGGTTACGGCATTACCGACAAAACCATGAAAACTAAAATTTGATCTCCTACTTGCGTCAAGTTTCGAACAATCGCTCTAGGAATAGAAAAACGGGTTCGGGTTCTCGTGCAAATGTTGTCGTTTTGTTATTTGCCAACAATCAACCTAAAAGCCTTTCAGGGGCGACGACGCACACGGCGACCTGATCCTCACCCTCAGCGACAACAGCCCCTACGTGCATGGGCCGAGGAATGTGAGTTAGAACTTTTGAAAATTGAAACTTGAGCGATTCGAGAAACTGAAAAGAAAAATAAAAAAACGAAAATACCAATCAAAAAAAGTTAAAATATTGCGTTTTAGGTAACACTTGACCACGGCTCGAATGAGACGGGCTTCGGCATCGTGGCAAAAGCCGTCGTCAGCCACACCGTCGTCGAAATTGTAGAAGCCCTCTGGTGCGATGTGGAAGGGACAAATTGCACGAGAATCGAGTACGTAATTGCCGTTTACATAACAAAATAGATTGTCGGCCAAAATTCAAATTTAGAACATTTTTCCAGGTTTTCTAAATATTCCTAAGCTGAAAAATAGCTAAATTTTATCAAAAACGCTATTAAAATACTTTCTATTTTATTTTTTAGCATGTTTAAACTCGTTAGAGAAATTAGGTTGATTCCAGAGCCGGCGAGGCGTACACCCGAGTGTCCGTTATCAAGAGCCGCTTCGTCGATGTGCTGATCGTCGTCGTGGGTTGGGCGTACTTCTTTGCGTGGAGCATCTCCTTCTACCCCCAAATCATCCTCAATTATCAGCGCAAAAGGTATGACTACGACTGTTAACAAGTATGCCGATTCAGTGTCGTCGGTCTCAACTTTGACTTCCTTTTCTTGAACATTGTCGGATTCGCGGCGTACACCATCTACAATGTGATGAACTATTGGGACCAGGCTGTTCAGGTAAGCTAGTAACTGACTTGCAGCTACAATGCCGACAAGTAAAATATCGATAATCGAAATCGGACCATTAAATTCGGAATTGAAGAGTATTCACATGTAATTCTGCGTTTTACTCCTCGATATTTTCGCTCGTCGGTATTTTGCCTGTCGGCATTTCTGCTCGAAAGCCTAAGAGCTACGGTAATTATTTCAAATCCCCCTTTTAGGACGAATACGCCCGTCTGCACCCAAAAAGCCCGATGCCCGTCCTGCTGAACGACGTCATCTTCTCCGTCCACGCCCTCATCGCCTGCCTGGTCACCGCGCTGCAGGCATTCATGTATGAGGTATCGATATACGCTTTATATGCCCCATTTTCTCCTTTTTTTTCAGCGCCAAAACCAGCGTGTCCACCCGGGATTCATCGCCTACGGAGGCGCACTCGTCACCGCCGGCGTGTTCGCCCTGATCCTTTCCCTTTTCCACAAAATCACCTACCTGCAATTTGTCACGTCGCTGTCGTACTTGAAGATGGCCGTCACGTGCTCAAAGTATTTCCCACAGGTTTGGTTCGGGGTTGAGGCATTTTAATGGAATTTAGGCGGTGTACAACTACCAGCGGAAAAGCACGGTCGGCTGGTCAATCGGCAATGTGCTGCTCGATTTCACCGGTGGTCTACTGGATGTTTTGCAGATGGTAAGCTAGAATCATTAAAAATAGAAGATTAGGCAATTAGAAATTGTTGACTGTTAAAAATTTCAACCATTTAGCTAGTTTTAAAAGTTTTTATTGCTTGAAAATAGCAATCTGACAGAAATACCAAGCCGCTAAAGATTTTTTTTATTAACGAAAATTTCCAGGTGCTACAAGGCTGGAACGTTGACGATTGGTCAGCCTTTGTCGGCAACCCCGTCAAGTTCGGCCTCGGGATGGTGTCGATGGTCTTCGACGTGGTCTTCCTCCTCCAGCACTACGTGTTCTATCGCAACGCCGAGGTTTGTGTCCCTGCATGGCTTTTGGTTGGCTTACGGAATGCAGAAACCTCTGTCATAGAAAAATCCGGTAAACCGACAAATATTCTAGCCTTTCTCGTCGCTGCCCACGGAGACGAGTCTGCTGACCACGTCGAATTAGGTCTAGTCACTGTGCTTGTACCCGGTGTCCGCCAAACCCTTAGCTTTACATCCCTAGGATTTCCCTCAACTGCCAAATACCCCCGTTTTTTTGGGGTACTGGTTCGTTAGCGGGGGCTAGCAGGGGAAGCTAACTTTTTCCGATTTTCCGTGGCTCTATAATAATGAAATATAACATTTATATACCTTTACCCTAATGCTAGAATTTTACGCTCTTTTTATACGCAAAGAGGTCAGACAAAAATTATTACGTTTCCAAAAATCGACATTTCTGCCAAAAAAACCACTTTTAGTCATCAACATTTAGCTTTCATTATTATGGAGAATGCGGAATCTAGGAAATTAGTCTCCCAAGCTAAAAATCAGCCCCCCCCCGCTAATGAACGAGCACCTTTTTTGGCGCTAAACGCATGCAATTCTATTCCCTATTTTCTAGAATCAAGACGAGACTTATCCGCCAAATTTTAGATGCCCGACTCGCGGTATGCCGGTGTGGAGAACCCGGCCGTCGAGCAGAGTGACGGAGATGATTCCCGGTTGAGAGCCGATTCTCATGACATCATTGTGGTCCACGACTAGTCCTGCGCAATCTCGCGATTCTCACATTCACATGTTGCTTTAACCTTGTTAATTCTAGCCCTTGTTTGTCTTCTCACTCTCTCGCTCTCTACATATTAGCACGCGCCTAGCCATACGGGATTCTGACGAAACGGAGATATGTCCGACAGCATTATGACCGTCCTATGTACAGCACGACTTGATTTTCTTTGTCTTATAGCTAATCGTAAGCCCCCACATTAAATTAACGCACGCCCCTTTTCCGTTTTTCTAATCTTTTTTATTTAATAATCAGGGAACCTGATTCTGGCCCCCCTAAAAACATATTGCATCTCCGGTGTGAACTTTCAGTTCAATGGTACTGTGATATCGATCTTTCAACAAAAACCAAAAGATAAATTTATGAAGACAAATCACAAATTGAGAAAATTGTTGAAAATCACCGTATGAACAGACTTTGGCCAGAATACACCACCGAGTCGCGATGGCCAACTCATTTCTTTGCATCAGCCTCACGTTCCAATATCACGTGTGCGAGACCGTCCAGGAATTCCGTGAACGTCAGTTTTTCCTGGCAACAAACCATAGAAATTGACCTTGTGAGTTACCTTTCGAGAGTTCGCGTAGATAAGGGCCGGAAGTTTACGCAAAAATCGGCCGCTCGATCCAACCAGCTTCTCTACTAACACCTCCAGAAGCGCACATTCACCCGAGGCGTCTTCGGGGAATTCCAATAGTTTAACCTAAAATAGAGTATGAAACCGTAATGTAAAGACTTTTACCCGCTTCAACTCGCTAACCGCTTCCGTCAAAATCTTCATCACGCCAGCCCGGCCGGTGGTTGGAACTAGTTTAATCAAGTCGGCGCTAAAACACACTACAAAACTTTAATTTCAATTATACCGATCAACGAGAGCCGGGTCCAGACATTCCTTTAAGTTTGACGTACACATGATGAAGACGTTCGGCCGTCTGAAAGTTCGTTAAATTTTTCAAATTCATTTTGTACCGTCTAATCCGATCGATTTGTGTCAGAAGCGCGTTGACAGCTCGAATTGAATCGGCTGGATCTCCACGGGACGCTGAATCGCTTCGATTGATGCCGAGGGATTCGATCTAAAAATTAAATAAGAAAAAGGGTAAACAATATAGAGAGAATAAACGTGCATCAGTAAATTCGTTACCTCGTCAATCAGCACAAACACAAAATTCTTCGTATCCTCGGCCGCCTCGTCAATCTGATCGAACATTTTCATCACCAGCTTTCCACTCTGTAAGGGTTCATCACCGGAAAAATCGAATAATTACCTCCGAGAACCACTTGCTGAACAGTGAATGCGTGTTAATTTCGATCAAAACAGATCGCGGGAACTTCTTCTGCAGGCTGATCGACATCTGGTGGGCCAGCGCTTGGCATAGTGATGTTTTTCCAGTGCCAGGAGGTCCTAGGAAAACTTTATATAATTTTGATCGTCTCACCTAACAACATGATGAGCCTGTTGACATTCACGTATTTCGTGTCGACGCCAGCCGAAGCGAGTCGGATCAGGGAGAGCACGTAGGAGAACAACTGAACGGACAGAGCTTTACAAGCTAAGGGTTACAAACAAAATTAGTAAATAAACTTGATAAATAAACAAATGTACCTCTGTCTTTATCGGTCCGTCAAAGATTAGACTGTGCCATAAGCCTTCAAATGTCAAAGCCGGCAGACTCCAGTGCTGTGAGCCCATAGTCGTTGAATCCTCATTGTTGTCGACGGAGATCGATTGGGAGAAAGATGTGTCCTAGAAAAATTGCCAAGCCTAGAAACGAAAGATATTCTTCCTACTTGTGTCGGGACATAAAATCGGAACAATGATTTGTCCGGGATGCCGTCTAAGATCAGAATTTCCATATCCTGGGCCTGTAGCGCAGTGATCGTCACATATTCGATCAAAGAATGGATGGAGGGCGGCTAAAGCAGAATTCTCAAAAATCTGTGAGTTAATGATACCTTTCCTTCTTCGGCGGGCTCGCATGGATAGCGTGTAGTCCGTGTACCGTCGGCGCTCCGTTGCATAAACTAACAAAACATTTTTCTTTGAAAAGTGATTCCCCTACCCAGAACGGCTCCATATTTCGGATTTGCTTGTCATCGGACTCGATATGAATTAACGCGTTCAACTCGTCGATCCGTTCTTCGACCGAGCAGCGGGCACTAAAAAGACGGGTAGGAGTCGGAGATAGCTCTATCAAATCTAGAAACAACGCTAGCAGATTTTTCAACGCCCTTGTTAATTAATTAAGCTAAAAACTAACACTCCACGCCTCAATCGCACGTCCACCGATGCAATCTGATCGGCTGGAACAACTTTTGTACTCCAAAGTGCCGTCATAATACTTCTTCTATAAATTTAAATTTAGAAAATTCAGGAAACATATTCAAGCCTAACGGTCATGATTCAGACTAATCCAAAATATCTGTGGTAAGCCTGTATCGCCGTGTAAACTTCAAACCGAAAGCAAAGATAGGTTTATCAATGTGGAAAGTAATTAGCCCGTGAGCAACGTAAAATCAAATCCATCGGTTTCTCGTAAATACAACGTAGCATAAACATGGTTATGGAATGAGCGGCGGCATTCAAAGAAGAATAAGACAATGAGATCAGGAGGCAACAATCTGGGGGCGTAGCTCAGTTGAGGACAAAGTGGATCTTGTTGGTGCGGTCGGTCATGATGACGCCGTTGGTGGTGTAGAAGTCGACGCACTCCTTCAGCACCTCGTCCGAGATTCCCTGAAATGAAAATGAAAGAAAAACTAAGGAAACTCTACCTTGCGAGCACACTTAGTGGCCAACTGCTCCATCGGGACGGGCTCGTTCTTGTTGGTGGAGAAGAGGTCGCGCAGAAGGGTGAATGCTTGATCGACGGGAGTTCCACGGCTAAAAAAAATGCGTTAATGATGCAATTCAGCTTTAAAACTAAAAGGCAGAGCAGCAATTCTGGACTGTTTGAGGCGTTTTGTTCCGTATTTTTAGGAGAAAAATAACCTGATTTGGTACATTATAACGAAATTCATAGCTGATTTCTGATACTTTATATTTTTTAACATTATAAATCCGCATAGAACCCAATTTTTCACACTAAAAAACGTATAAAAACTCACTTGACATGCTTGGCCTCTTCTGTGCGCATGCTGTCCTTGCTGGCGGTCATCAAGCGGATGGCTTCATCCAGATCCGATTCGCTGACCCGGTCTCGCAGATGCACGCGAGCGCAAGCTGTAGCCATCCTAAAAAATCTCATGAGAATGAAAGGAAGTTTTACCTAATAACCGAGAGCAGCAATCGAGGCGAGGTGAATGTGGAGTCATCACTCTCGCGGGACTCCTTCCTGATGTCGACGTACAGGTCGATGAGGCGCTCGGCGAGCTCGGGGCCCATCACTGGGTTCTTGGCTTTGCAGGCGGCAATGTATTTACTAGAATAAAGCTGATGTAATGCTTATTGAAGATAGATACCGCAGCGTATCCATGCTGAAGGGCTGAAGACCCTTGCGTGGAGGCGGGCATCCCTTGTAATGGACGTAGCAGACGTGTTTGGCGACCTAGAGACAGAAAAAAAAAATCAGAAACAGGAAATTCAAACGTGCCATCATATCAGATTCCTTGCTCGGGATGTCGCGCATCACCCACATCAAATCGAATCTAAAAAAATTAGATCGGGCGAAAGGTATTTTTATACCTGGAGAGCAGGGCGGCCGGCAAGTTGATGTTCTGCTCGATGCTACGACGGGGGTTGTATCTAAAGGAATGGGGATAAAAATGTTTTAATCCTCAAAAAGAACCGGTTTCTTACCCGATAATATCGATAAACGCTACCTTCCATAAGCCGGGTTCGCAGCCGCAATAATTGAAACGCGGGCGTTGAGCGTGGTCATGATGCCGGCCTTGGCGATGGATATCGTCTGCTGCTCCATCACCTCGTGAATGGCCGTCCGGTCGGCATCCAACATCTTGTCAAACTCGTCAATACAGCAAATACCGTTGTCAGCGAGTACCTAGAGAAAATGATTTGTAAAAATCCGATATTTCTCACCAGGGCTCCACCCTCCAGCATCATTTCCCCGGTAACTGGGTCCTTCATGACAGCAGCGGTAAGACCGACACCTAAAAAAACGCTCTACAAATTTTTAAACAACGAAAAGCTAGCAGCATTTTTTACAAGCAAAAAGGCCTCACCAGAAGATCCACGACCGGTTGTGTACTGCGAGCGCACGGCAAGTCGATCAACGTAGCCGAGCAGCTGCGACTTGGCCAAACCAGGGTCGCCCATGAGAAGCATGTTGAGCGCTCCTAAAAAACGGTTTTGCAAGAGAAAGAGGGTTTCTACCTCTGATCTTCATTCCCTCCGCGTTCTGGTCGCAACCGCCGACCAGGGCCAACAGCAGCGATTTCTTGACGTCCAAATGGCCGTAGATATCGGGCGCGATCGAGTAGGCGGCAAGGTTGTAGAAGGAGGCATCGCCGAGACGACGCATCTACAAGAAATGTTTTTGGGCTGCAGTTTCGTAAAACCTCTTCCTCGGTGATTTCGCCTTCTAGCTCGGTGGTGCGCAAATCCTCGCGGTTGATCGGGTTGACGAACTGAAAAAATACGTCTTATGACAATGAGAATGAACCCACGAAAGCTTCCAAATAAGTGTCGTGGGTGAGGGATCCGCCACCAGGAGCCTGGGGTCCGCGTTGAATCTGCGGCAAATACACGCCTGAATTTAATCTTCAAAATAAAAACCGATAAATTACCTGCGATTCGGCAGTGATCTCCCGGCTGGCAACCGCGGGTCATTTCGCCAACAACTTGAACCGTCAAAATACGCGGAATCGATCCCACAGGCACTTGGTGGCTCTAAAATGTCAATTAACCCGAGCACCCCTAAAAATGTTACCAATTCCTGAATCTTCAGCTCCTGATACTTCACGAACTTCGATCCGCGCACTTGCATATGAAGTCGCCCGTTGCCACGCCCCTCCGTGCACTCCTTGCTGATGCAGCTTGCCTGCGGCGTGTATTGCTGGCCAGCGACCTAAAGATTTATAGATATAGTAAAAACCGAGGGATTCTCATACCGCATGGTACACCTCAGCCGAGCAAGTGTCGCACGTGTAGGTGATCACTTCAGCGCGCGGCTTGACCTCGGTGGCTCGGATGACGATGCCCTCGACGCAGACAAAGTGCCCGATCTGGTCGGCCTTCAGCTGGCGCACGGAAAGGGGCTTGGCATTCGAGTCGGGGCGGAAGGATACTTCGCTAAAAATGAGCGATTTAGCATGAAAAGGTAAGAGGTTGCCAAAATGTGGAAAGTCGTTTCCGAGGTATTTGAATTCAATGAATTTTTCTCAACGTGCAAGATTCGTGCCTAAAAACCTGGACCAAAACTCACAAGCGACGCATCAGCTGGGCCGGGTATCGGTTTGTCCTTTGATCGCCGCGGTCCGCATGTTCAGTGGCATGCTGACGGTCCATCTGCACGCGCTGGTAGATGAACGCGTCCAAGGCGTCGCGGACTGGCGGCTAAAACAAGAACAATTGCAATTACCAAACTCGAAACCCACCTCACGATCGCCCAAGTATTCCGCGCGCAACTCGTCCATCACCTCGCAGAACATTTCACGCAGTCTAAGAACCTTACATTGGAACATGAGAACGTGCAATACCGGACAGTGTTGATCTCTAGGGCTTCGACCACTTCGGGGAACAGCTCACGCAGATCGTCGAGGTCGATGAAAAGGGTCACCTCTTCGCGCTCGAAGATTTTGAACATCTGATCCCGGTACTTGAAGTTCTAAACAAAAGGATTAAAAACATCGAACGCTGCTACAAACCTTCTCGCCCTGATCGTTTGTCGTGAAAAACTCGGAGATGAACTGCCGAATCTTTTGCTTGACCTAAAAACGAAGAACAAATATAGGAAATAGAAAAACCAACCTCATCACGAGGGTACTGCTCGTCGAATGACTTTTTGCCCTTGCCCTGAGCAGCGTTCATCTCCTGAAAAGTGATAAAGTTTAGAGATGAAGTCTCCAATTTCCAATTCAGAGGAGAGAAATATCGTCATGAAAGGGAAAGAGGCAAATTTCTAACACTGCATTCGTTAGAGGCGATTTCGCGCACCGGGGGATTGTTTGAAACGTGGGGGTACGCGCCCTCTTGTGAGGCACGGTTTAGCCAAACCCTTTCCGCCCCCTTGCGCGAAATGCTGGCTCGAAAAGAAGAAATCTAGAGGAATAAAGTTCATAAGTTTGTAATCAAGTCTAGCTAAATTAAAGACGAAGCCTGATCTCAGAAATAGACTAGAAAAACATAAATTTCTTCACGCCATCGCTGAAAAACGCCAAAAAAACCAAACACCGATGTTCGTTTGACGATGTACGGTAAGGTGTTGTATATCGTTCTGTGTAAAAACTGTAACTCGTAGTATCGCGTCCACGTTAAAAATTTATTCCCAAAAAAAAACAAAAAAATATAGATGCGATAGATTATATCACAGTGACATAAACAGCAACTAAAGAAACAAATGACACAAGTGTGAAGGAAGGCAAGGCTGGACAGCTGGAAGTGGTGGAACTACCACTTTCCGGCGCCACCCTTCTTCTTCTTCTTGGCGACCGTCTTGGCGCCGGCGGGCTTCTGCTGGCGTGGTCCTTCGACGGGAACTTGCAGCGGGCTGCGCGGGCTGTCGACTTTGGTGGCTTCACTAAAAAGAATGCATTAGAGAGAATGTAAAGGAAGATGCTTACTAATTAGCGTTTGCAGTAGAGCCTTGGGTGCCTCGGCCAATGTCGCGATCGCGGTACTTCTTGCCCTTCTTGGCCTTCCACGTCGAGCGCTCTTGCTTTGGTAACCACCTGCAAAGTAGAAAATATTCTGGTTCGATTTTTCACTAAAAATGACCAATTTTCGACCAACGTTATTACCTTATACTCGTCATTATCACTTTCTATTACGTTATCAAGCCGATCTGGACTATAGGAGCGAAATTTGAACCCCCTGATAATGCCAAAGCACCAAAATTCCTGCCAAAAAACAAGCTTACCTCTCCGGATCTGGGGCCACGCTCGGGTCGTAATTTTTGGGCAAGATCACCTTCCTCTTGCGCTTGCGGTTCCGCATTTTGCCTGTGACAATTTCCTAAATGGATTTGGATGGCATAAACGGGTGCTTTTACCGAGTCATGGATCTCCTTATTCTCCTTCCGCTGCTTGTACTTTTCTCCATATAGGATCCAGTCGCTCTCCTCCAGCTCGGCCACATTCAACCCAGATGGTCCGCTTTCCGGGAACAACTAGGAAACGTTGAAGGGAACGAATTATTTCTTTACCCTCTGCGTAAGTTGCTCGGCCTTCTTCGGGTCAACGTGGGTGTAGGCGCGGATGAGTTTTGATTGGATTGACACTTCATCGGGGTAGAGGCTGTAAAAATTTTTATATAAAAGATTCATTTTCCTGCCTGCCTTTTCTGCCTTTTAAAATTAAAAACCCTTGAAAAAAATTTTGGCCCAGTTCCCTATAATCATTAACACTAGTTTCGATTACTCGTTGCCTTCTTTTTGTAAAAGCGACAGTTGCTCCAAAGATCCGGGGCTAACGGCCCTTCCCATCCAAAAAACCGGCCACTGACCCCGGGAGAGCCGGATGGCCAGGCGCCGCTGTAAACTGGCGCCGGGCATGGAACCCAAAACCCGAACAACAACGATGGTTCGAGAAAGGCCAAGCTTGGATTTTGCAAGAACGGACCAACAAAATCGATAAGTAAAGATTAATGCGGAAAGCTTGCTGAACAAGGGATAAACTCTAAAAATTATCAACAAAAACGTACTTGCTCAACTTCTCCAAATGCTTGATCGCCTCCTTATGCGAACCGCGAGCGATCTGCATCTCGGCCGCCTTTTCCAGCATCACCCGGCTGTGCTTGGGATCGCGACTCGCCGATTCCTCCAAAATCTTCAAAGCCTCATCGATTTTGCCGGATGTGAAGAGCAGGGCCACGTTCAGACTGGCCACGGATGGGCGATTGCGCAGGCTGGCTGGCAGCTTCTAAATTGAGGGTTTGCAGAAATTTCGTCTACACACACCCCAAGGGCGGCGGCGGCTTCAGCGAATTTTCCAGCAGAGACCAGGATTTGGACACGGACGAGCTCTTGGGAGGGGTCATTGACGTCGAGGGCCTGAAATGGTTTTAAATAATGCCAAAAATTTTCCGCATACCTTGAGCGCTCCTTCGACGTCATTTTTCATGAGGAGAGCCGCTTCTACCAGCTTCGCATCCGGGATTGGGCCAAATTTCTCGTGAATCTCGGTGAGGGCACGGCGGCATGGCTCACGTTGGTTGGAGGAGAGGAGCACGAGAGCCTGGAAAAGTTGTTTTTTTGACATCTTAAAAGTCTAAAAAATGCGAAAATCGTGGTTGTTGTTTTTTTTTTATTTCCTTGGTCTTTACAACGAGGTCTAAACGACTAAAAACGGGAAAAGTTATAATTTTGATACTTTGAGAGATTAAAAAACGCGATGATTATATCATTTTTATAGCGTTTATATTTATTTGTGTCTTGCATTTTCCATTCCTTATACAGCGCCTAGTTATACGTGTTTACAACAACATTCTAGTGAATTCATGATCATTACCTTCCTTTTTTCTATTTTTTTACTGTTTGCCGCGTTGCAAAATCTTCCAAACAAATTTCACAAGCTCACCGTTTTTGCCCATACCCAGCCCATTTATTACATTCAAGGCACCGTTCCCAAGCCCTTCAGCCTGCCACCATCTTTTCCCCCCTTGCCTAGGGTGATGCCATCTTGCAGTAAAGCCGAAGGGGCGGGGTCAGCCCCAAGGCCCTTGGGCCACTGAATGCGCCTTCCTCATTTCTCGGTCGCCGTCACCCAGTGTCGCCGCCAGCTCGCAAGGATGTCCGTCGAACCGCAAGTCGTCGCCAAGATCGAGGAGGGCTACAACAAGCTCCAGGCCGCCAAGGACTGCCACTCGCTCCTCAAGAAGTACCTCACCAAGGAGGTAAAAAAAAATTGGGCGTTAGATATTCTCCGTGTCAGAAATGCAAGTCAATTAAACGTTTTTAAGGTCGTTGACGAGTGCAAGAACAAGAAGACCAAGCTCGGAGCTACCCTTCTGGATGTCATCCAGTCCGGTGTTGCCAACCTCGACTCTGGAGTCGGTAAGTCGCTAAAAAACGTCGAAAAACTGGAAAATAGGTTTTTAAAAGTATTTACAATTTAGGAGAATTCCATACCTAAAAAGTCAAAACCTGCAAAAACTGTCCTAAAAGATCAAAATAGCAAAAAAATAGGTCTCCGACTTCTTATTGTGAAATGACGAAATATCAAATAGTTAAACTATTCTACCAAATTTCTAGGTGTCTATGCCCCCGATGCCGAGGCGTACACCCTCTTCAAGCCCCTGTTCGACCCCCTGATCCAGGACTACCACAACGGCTTCGCCCCCAGCCAGAAGCAGCCGGCCACCGACCTCGGCGAGGGCAAGACCCACCTCCTGCCCGACCTCGACCCGGAGGGCAAGTACATCAACTCGACCCGTGTCCGATGCGGACGCTCCCTCGAGGGATACCCCTTCAACCCGTGCCTCACCGAGGCCAACTACCTCGAGATGGAGGGCAAGGTGAAGACCATCTTCCAGAACATCAAGGAGGACGAGCTCCAGGTATGGAATTTTTAGTGGGTTTTCATACGTTTTTAGGGCACTTACTACCCGCTTGACGGCATGACCAAGGAAATCCAAAACCAGCTGATCGCTGACCACTTCCTGTTCAAGGAGGGAGATCGTTTCCTTCAGGTATTTACATTTATACAACTATTATCGATTCGCGGAATTCTTTAAATTCTATTTAATACATAAAACCTAGTCTAGTTATCTTAAGAAATGAATTTAATTTAGGAGGCCAACGCCTGCCGTTACTGGCCCAAGGGCCGTGGCATCTACCACAACAAGAACAAAACCTTCCTCGTCTGGGTCAACGAGGAGGATCACCTCCGCATCATCTCCATGCAGAACGGCGGCAACGTCGGACAGGTAAGCGCAGCTACTTTTGCATGCACATAAATAGTACCCTTATTATGATTTTTACAAACCCTTATTTGGATTTTTTTAGGTTCTCGAGCGCCTGATCAAGGGAGTCAAGACGATCCAATCGCAAGTCCCCTTCTCGCGTGACGAGCGCCTCGGCTGGCTCACCTTCTGCCCGTCCAACCTCGGAACCACCGTCCGCGCCTCCGTCCACATCAAGCTGCCCAAGATCTCGGCCAAGCCCGACTTCAAGAAGATCTGCGACGAGCTGAAGCTCCAGATCCGCGGTATGCCATTGTACCGTGAATCGGCAATTATTCGGATTTAGGAATCCACGGCGAGCACTCCGACTCGGTCGGAGGTGTCTACGACATCTCGAACAAGGCCCGCCTTGGCCTCACCGAGTTCGAGGCCGTCAAGCAGATGTACGACGGTATCAAGCACCTCATCGAGCTGGAGAAGAAGGCCTAAGCGTCTCGCCCCGCACCTACCACTCAGCTCATGATTTTGTACCCTTATTTCAAAACGAGGTCATCCTGATGTAAAATGATCTTATATGTATCGAAGGATAAAATTTGTACTGCCACTGGGAAAAATACGCGTAGTACTACACCTTAGAAAATATTAGCATAGATTTTAATAGATTCGAAACTTTAAAAAGCTTAAGGAGAGGCGGTCCTTTCGAATTCTACAATTTTTCCTGTCTGCCTAGCAACGTACTATCAAGTATCTTCAGAGTACGTCTAGTGAAATGCTACTATTTCAAGCGGAAAACGGTAAAAACTCCGAAACCCTTTAAAAGTGAAATTTTGGTCGAAAAATCAAAGCCTATTTTTAACAAAAGGTTTTAAAGCTTTTACGTTTAGAAACAGTAAGGCATCGTGTTTAAATCGCTCCAATTAGAAACCTAGGGAAGAAAGTACGCTCCCCCGATATTGCCAAAGCACCGAACAAAAAAAAAGCCCAACCTGGTTGATGTGAAGCGTGCGACGCTGGCGGTTCGTCAACTTGTTCTGGTCGAGCGCAAGCGCGGCTTTCAGCTTCTTGCGCCACTCGGGAAGATTGCGATCCTGCGACGCGCTCGGGATGTTGTTCAACAGCGTGGCCTTCACGGAGATGTCGGATGGGCTGAAAATCCGATATTTAGTGCTGACTTCTCCACATTTCAGATTTCACTTCCGCTTGCACAAAATCAATTTGACCGCGACGACTTAGCGCATTCTTTCGCAGTTTACAGCATAAGTGCCGGGCGCTCGCTAAGTAGAAAGGGGCGATCAGGGCGGTGTCCAGCGCCCGACCGAGGTTAAGCAGGAACAGCTGTCACTTGCCACAAGGATTGCCCCGCTCGCCCCATCCATCGAAAAGGGGTTCAGATCAAGCTCGGGGATCCAACAACAGCAGATAAATAACGGAGAGCAAAATGCAGACAATTGGTGCTCGTTTGAATACTACACTTTCCGGGTTCATGCTCAAAATCTAGCTGAGGAGTCGAAAAACTACATCAAATAAAACTCCTGTTAATTCTACATCCTGTAAATTCCAGATTTCAGCATTTCTGTCAATTGGGACTTGGAAAATTTAAACCAAAAAAAACAACCAAAGGAAAATCCTGTAAATTCAACATTCCGTAAATTCGGGATCTGATCGGAAAACTGTAAACCGAGCCAACGACTTCACGAAATAACCCTAGCACGCTAGCACTTTAAACGAAATAAAAAATCCTAATAAAATTAATAGAATTCAACAACTTACGACAGGTCCTGCACTTTTTTGTACAACGCCAACGCCTCGGTGGCATTTCCAAGCTTCTGGAGCACGAACGCCTTATTGACGAGAATGTTGGCCAACTCGTCTTCAATATCCTCCTCTTCCGAGCCTTGCTCCAACAACGTTGCACGTCCCACCTCTAAAAGGAAATGAAGCGCAGAACCGTAATAAAATACCGTAAGCCTTGTCGAGATGCTTCAAAGCGGCATCGAAAGCCTCGCACTCGATTTCTTGGCAGGCAGCGTTGTAGAATTGCTCGTAGGTCTCGAGTCCTTTGACGGAGACAGTCTATAAAACAGGGAATAAAGTAAATCATCCCGACATCCGTGCTACAACTACTTTCTAAGCTCCAACCTGCTTCTTCCCGAGCGCCTCCAATTGAGCCTGAACAGCCAGCAGATTCGCCCGACGCTCTTCGTCGTTTTGGTCGGAATGATCACGCAACAGCTCTTGATAGATTTCAAAGGCCTCCTAAACCGAAAAATATCCAATTCCGCGAGACAAACCTGGAATTTCTCCAAGCGATAAAGTATCTGCGCCTTCAAATCCTTGATGCGCGACGACTTTTCCTTGCAACCGTTCAGAGCCTCCAGGGCACCATTGTTGTCGTTTAGACGATAAAGAGCATAAGCCTTTTCGAACGAAATTTCTCTGAAAAATAAGGTAAATCATAGCTCCAAACGGCGCCGGACATGACAGCAGTAAATGCCCACCCCATAGTTTGTTCCGGTGTCTTCTTGATCAAAGCCAATGCGTCATCAAACTGCTGGAGTCGAATCAAAGCAATGACCTTACATTTGTTGGCCACAACCTCATTTGGATACTTCCTTATCACTAAAAGGGAGAATACTTGTTGGAACCCATCGATTACTTCGGTTAGCGGCCTTCAGCGCAACATCATAATCCTCCGTCTGATCAGCTCGTTGAATATCATTCAAACATTGAAAAAGAGTACCGCCTTCAGAAGCCATTTTTCAGACCTAATAGACGAGTCGTGGACCCAATCTAAGCAAAGCGACAACTTGCAGAAAAGCAGGCAACCATCTGTGCCAGGAGAGCGATACGACCATGTGTCACGTTTTAGGGCCAACCGGAACAGACCTTCTCAAATGCACCACAACGTTTTCCAAAGACTTTTATCAACATAATAAACAAGGATAACACTCAAGTAGTCGGCTTTTGATACAAATGAACAATCGCCAATAAGGTATCTCAACGAAAACGGATTTGACTATAAGAGCCAGTCCGACCTAAACGCTGCCTAAGATTACTGGCGGATATGTATTTAAAAGAGCAGATGAGGGTGGTAACAAAGAAAAGACGATTCGCACATCATTGAACACGAGGAGAGCAGGATGTACGGAGTTGTCTTTTACAGGTTGTCTGTGTGGGTGAGGCCAGTTTGCTAAATGAGCGCAATGCGTCAGGAAAACTGTAGGTTACAACGGAGGAAAGTGGGAGAGCGAAGAAGCCGAATCAAATACATGCAACGCAGTGGAGGAGAAATTAGGCGTTGGTGCGGATGCCGTCCAAGGCCTTGCCCATGTAGCTCAGGCGCTTCGTCAGCTCATCCCAGTCGACCGGCACCTTTCGATCACGCGGATTCGGGGTCAAACCAACGGCAATCTTGCGCGGCAGGGCGTTGCGAAGATCCTTGTAAGTCTTGACAACTTCCGTGCCGCGTTTCGCCCATTCGTCTGCTTGATAAACGGGTTCCGGGATGCTCACAGGCATGTTGCAAATCTAAATCTATAAATTGAATGAGACATGAAAACAAACCTGATGCTGGAAAGTCAGAGCGATTGTGATTGCCTGAAGATTGTCTTGAGAGACATCGGGAACGGTGCTGTACAGCAGAGCGTATTGGGTTGCTTTGGCGGTGCCCTATATGAAACATTGCGGAAAAAAATCGGGCTTATACCTGGATAGCATGATGAGACTGGATGTACATTTCGGTGAGATCAGTCCGAACGACCTCCTTGTCAATGACCGTGAGCGGCTCCGGATTTCCGACCGAACCATCGGCTCCATCCTTGAAGAAGCGTTTGTTGTGCCGCTTTGTGACGATCACAAGAGCAAACTTCGGCTGATAGTTCAGGTCGTATTCGGAGCATGCCTCTTGAATAGCGGCGAGCTCCTCTTTCAAAACCTAAAAACATAAAGTGAGCTTCATGCGGTAAATTACCATTTCATACTGGCCTTCAGAAACTCCATCACGGTAGATGAAGATATTTTCAGGCAGCGGCTCTTTCCTGTTAGTCTCCCATTGCTTGAGAATCCACTTCACGCGGGCGTTCAAGACTTGGTCGCTAACGCGCTCACGGTTGGCCTCCTGGTAGGCAAAGTCTCCAACGAAGGCGTCGCGAGAACGCGTAGCATTGTGTGCAAACTAAGGGAATATGAGTGAATAAAATTAATTCCTACCCCAACCACCGAAGGGTTTTCGTTTGCGTAACCAAGAGCTTTGTCGCCAACACTTTGCATCACTGGGTGAGCCACATCATATCCGAAAAATAGCGTAGAGCCAAACCAATAGTCATTTCTAAAAAAATGTACGAACACATTAAGATTCAAACCCAAAAGCTTCCGGGACGACCGTGTAGTTGAGGCCAAAAGCCTTGAGGTTGAACTTGTTGAGCAGGTTGCCCATCGTAGAAGAGTCGACCTTGTATGGGCCGTCGCCCTGTTTCTTGCCAGAAATCGTCTCAATCGAGACATGCTGGGTGACCACTTGATAGACGGCTTCGGCGAACTTGAGATAATTGTGAGACTTCGTCTCAGCAACACGGCCAGCCGAGTCTGTATACTTATTGGAGAAGTACAGGACAATCACGCGTCCATGAGCCTTCTGAGCAGCAGCTGCCTAAACCCAAACAGATTAAAAAAAATTTCAAAGACGTCTCACCTTCTTAAAAACAGGCCCGACACGTCGAGCCTCACTCTCGATGTCGATTGGATCTTGGACCAGCTCGACCTTGCCAATAATGATGCCCATCGCCCCCGCCTCCTTCTCGAACTGTTCCAAGAAGTTGCTCACAATCGAGCGGTTGGTGATAGGGCCAGCCCAGGTCGCGAAAATCTTGTTGACAGTAGCGCCTTCCACATAATGAGCTTCTTGTTTCCAGGCCGCCTATAAAAGATATTCAGAATCCTGCCAGTCCGTACCTTGCGCGGGTCCAGTGAAGCAACTTCTTCATTCGCATATCCAATTTGCGGAGCGACTCGGCGAAAGCCGGTGATGTGCAGCGGCTCGCGATCCACGCGAATTCCAAATCTAGGGAAGATGCACGGAAAATAAAAGTAGAAATACCCAGAGAGGACAGGAGATTTCTCGGCCAGGTCCAACTCTTGAAGATGGCGACTGATCAAGTTCCAGCGCTCCTGCGGAGGCCTAGCCTTCTCTGGTTTGATCAAGGCCTTGGTCAGCGGGACGCGTTGATACGGGCAAACCCTCAGCAACTCCAGAGGGAAGTAAGCCAAGCGTTCCTTGCCGCGACCTTTTCCAATGCGCTGCACAACCACGGGCCAATCCGGGAATCTAAACATGGAATCAGAGAAGAGTGTGCGACACCAACTGGATGCGAATTCCTTGCGCAATAAACTTCTGTAGAGATTGAACATTGCCTTTTCCGGCAGTCTGTTCATAGTCACGCAGCGTGCGAAACTTGAATCCGCGTTCGTCGCTGAAGTCAAAACCACTCGCAATGAAAGTGTTGCCGGTGCCCATCACCTCCAAACGAAGACCTAAACCGAAAAAGGTGGAAACCAAGAAGGATGCACCCACCGTTGAAATAACGGTGCACACGCTTCACGGTCGACAAGTTCCAAACCACATCACTGGGATTGGACCAATTGTTCAAAGCAGCAATCGACTCGAGGCAAGAGTTGGTCTTGTAGAAGGAGCCGACTTTGGCGTCGAGGACGAGGGCCGCCACAAGCCTCGTTTCCTTGAATGGATCCTTGTCGTCGCCTCCACCATTTCCCTCGATGAATCGAACGCCCTTCGTCAGGCCCTGACGACGCTCCTGGCCGTTGCCGATGTCGTAGCGGGAGCTAGGATCCTCGCGACGCAGAAAGGCTTTGCCAGCTCCATAGAAGACGTATGCTTTGCTAAATCAAACATTGGTGCAAACACTTAATCCATACTTTTGGATAGCTCCTTCATTCGTCAGCAACTCGTAAAACTGACGGAGCGAGCGATCACAACCGCCATCAGCAATCTGTTGCTTCGCTTCTCCGATGGTGAACTGATGCGCAGAGCCCCTAAGGAATATATCAAAGCAGAACTAAAAAGGCTTACGTGCAAGGCCTGATGTTAATGCTGATCTTGGTTGCATCCTTCGAGACCAAGCCCTTGAGAGCAGGCGGCAACTGGCCAGGGTTCAAAGTCAAAGTGCCTTGGAACTAAATGCAAAATAAGCAACAAAACATTCAAACATACGCGTTTCAAAGCCAACTCGAGATTTTCATTAGCGAAGAGCGTATTGTTGCCATCAAAAACAGTGACGCCGGATTCGCTGAGCACACGGTAAGACTCCAGTGCGAACTGGAGAGCAGCGCGGATAGTTTCGCAACGACGCATGTATTCACAACTAAAATACACATAGAGAAAACCTTCACTTCACTTACTCATCCTTAGCACCCTTATTCATTGACATGACCTTGG
This sequence comes from Mesorhabditis sp. LJ9110, assembly GCA_038088335.1. Lineage (NCBI taxonomy): Eukaryota > Metazoa > Nematoda > Chromadorea > Rhabditida > Rhabditidae > Mesorhabditis > Mesorhabditis sp. LJ9110. The sequence goes on from JBBGBA010000093.1 coordinate 180,604, forward strand.
GTCTCCTGCGATCGTCGGCCACCAAAATTTCAGCGGCAACCTCGTAGCGATAAACAATCCTGTCAGTGTCGGTGACGTGGATCGGGAACATATTGGTACGGAGAGTAACCTAGGTCAAACTTTTCATAAACCTGAACCAAATTACCGATTCCAAGCCAATGCGACAAGCTGGCTTGAGCCGAGGATGAAACTCAACAGGGACGTGTTCAGGAATGCTGATAGTTTCCAGGCTGCCACGAGAACCAACTAAAAAAACAATGATTCGCCGAAAGTAAACGTACTGCTAAGCTTCTCAAAATCCGACAGCTCGCTTTCACTGCGCTTCAAAGTGGAACGAGTGTCGTCGACGCTGTCATTGGCCATCTCCGAGAAATCCTCCTTGTCCTTCTTGAGACCGGACGGTATGTAGCGCTGACGATATTCCGTGTTGTTCGAACGGCCATAGGCGGGCCTCTGCTGCTCCTTGCGGGGGTGCCGGCCGCCCGGCTGCGGCTGCTTCGGGCCCTTCCATTTGAAAAGTCCGTCGACCATTTCGCGTTGATTGTGAGCCATGACGAGTCACTATCAAAGTTGAGCACGTGCGTTTTAGCGTACGGGCGCAAGAGAAAGATAGAAAAGGCCGAAAAATGAATGAAATTTCCCACGAGGGCTGCTACAGTACCCGAAAAAATCCGTCATGTGTAATGTGACGTTCAATTTTGGGAGCTGGGTCTCACGACGGTTCTCTGTAAAGAGTATACGTACGGAATATGGGATCGAAGTAAAAAAGGACCATGACATTTCCGCAACAACGTTTCGGCAATTCGCCAAAACGACTTTTCAGCAACTCGCGACTTCAGCAACTTCATTAAAACGACATTTCAGTAACTTTGACCAGGAAAAAAAGAGTAACACACAATAAATATGCTTTTTCGAGGTTTTTCTCGTGATTTGGACGGCTTTTGAACAATTTTTGGTTTCTGAAACCATAAATGACAACCCGGTCGCTGTATTATCGCTTGTTTTTGGCCTTTTTACGCCTGCCATGGTGCGTTGCTTGAGGCCGTGCCTTCTTTCGGCCGCCATACGCATAGCGTTTCCGCGCTTTTTACCGGAAAGCCACTTTCGACGTGCGCACGATAAGCTCGAAAAAGCATATTTATTGGCTCTTTTCTTTATGGTCAAAGTTGCCGAAATGTCGTTTTGGCGAATTACTGAAATGTCATGGTCCCCCGATAGCCATGAATTGGAGGAAGCAACCGTAACCTGTGCTGAGTACCATTTCCCGGTTCCAATTCAATGTGAAAACCTCCAGTCTTCCAATATTCTTAACTCACCAATTTATAACGTATTTATTCCTTACGCCAAAATGGTGAACACCGAATCATTTATTCATCACAAAAACATCAATGACTAATCAAAAGGGTGAAGGGTGGAACTGGAAAGCAGTGATTTTTTCAGTCTTCTACGAGTCGGAGGCGATGCCCTCACGGTAGGTCGCGATGAAGGCGTCGCGCTCGATGCTCGACTTGAACTTGATGAAGAGCGTCTCCTCGCGACCGCCCGCGTCCTCCGAGAAGTCCTGGAAAAGTAAAAAATTCAAAAACGTCAAACACAATTTCTTACCCGACAGTTGAGGAGGGCAACCTGCTCCGACTTGTCCTTTTCGGTGATCGTCATCCCGGCACGAATCAAGAAGTTGGCGCACAGTTTGTGGACCTGCTCGCGCCTCATCACGCAGCGGTAGAGGCCATTAGAGTTGCGGAGAATCTGAACAAAAAATTAACTTCAATTTCCCACAAATCGCCATTTGAAAAATGTCGACAAAATACACATGCGGATGGTGACGGAACTAAAAAACGCTAAAACAGACCTTGATCTCTCCAACACCTCGCTCCTTTGCCTCGCGGGCCTCCTTGTCGTAGCGGTACAGCTTGCAGCGCTCCTTGAACACGACCTCCTCCTCCTCTTCGCCGGTTTTAACCTGAGCATTATAGATTAAAAAAAGCAAGAAGCTATTACCTCTATCAAGTCCGGCAGCGGTACAATCGGCTGAAAGTCGGCCTGGGCCTCGTACTCGTCATCCTCGCCGCCCTCTTCGTCATCGTCCTTATTCTGGTTTCCCGGTCCGGACGAAGCCATGGAGGTGTTGAGCGGCTTGGCTTTCTCCAAAGCGTTCAGCTTCTGTTTGGCGCTTTCGGAAGTCGTGCCTTCGAATATGTTGCCCTAAGAAATTTGGACGAATGGAATAAGGTAATACCTTGGGCGCAGCTGAGCTGAACGAGAAGCCAGAAGTGCCTCCGAGTGAAGAGCCTTGGCCAAAGACGTGCGAGGTGGAGGTAGTTTCGGCAGAAGGGCCAGTCGTAGTCGGGGTTTTCACGGCACCACCAAAGATTGAGCCGCCCGGCGAGGATGATCCGAAAGCACTACCTAAATATGGCGTTAAATTAGGCACACACTAAAAAAGTGGTAGAGCGAAACGTACCACCGAAAAGTGTCTTCTGTGGGGCGGCGGCAGACTTGAAGGAGAATGTGGGTGTGCCGGGAGCGGGTGCAACAGTGGTAGCGGCAAGGGTGGCAGGTTTGCCAAAGCTGAAGCCGACGGAAGGCGACGGAGCGTCGGTGGCAGCTGCCTTCGCCGCATCAGAAAATGAGAGTTTGGCTGGCTGGGCGGGAGCGGCTACCGGTTCAGCGGCCGGCTTTGAAGCAAAAGTGAAGTTGGGAGTCCTAAACGAAAGATAAGAGGACAAGGGACAAGCTCACATTGGCTGCTCAACCGGCTTAGCGGCTCCGAAAATGGGAGTGATGGGCTTGGGCTGCTCGGACGCGGCCACGCTGTTTGAAAATCCAAAAGTCGGAGCGGCGTTCTTGAAGCCGAAAGAGACGTCGGTGGCCGGTTGATTGAATGTGGTCCTAAACGGTAATAACGTTTTGGCAAAAGGATAGATACTTGGGTAGCTCGGGCTCTGGGGCACTGCCGTCTTTGCCGGTACCGCAGCAGTTGCACTTGGCGGCCGTTGCAGGATTGTTGGAGTAGCATCCGGCGCAGTCCCAACTGCCAGTCGGCGCCTTCCAGTCGAAACCAGTAGGCTGAGCGGCAGGCTCGTTCCGCGGGACGACTACCTCTTCAGCCGGCTCGCTCTTGGGCCCGACTTTGATGTCCACGGGCTTTTGGGGCGACGCTAAAACAAAAAAAAAGTTAGAATCTAAACGCTATCTACCATACCATCGGCTTCCGGAACGTACTCTTCGGGGTCGCTTTCCCCATCTTCACAGACAGCCTGCTCGGGCGCTTTCTTGGGCGAAGACACGACGGCTTGCGGAGTAGTCGGCATTGGAGGTTTGGGAGCAGCTGAAAACACCAGTACAATAAAAACCATCCAAATAACCTCCAAAGATGTTTCCAAACGTCAGGGCGGCCGGCTTGACGGCGTTGGGTGTGGTGGTGACAACGGCTTCCGCGGGCTTCGGGGTGGCTGGCTTGAAGGTGACCGGAGGAGTGGCTAGAAAAATTTTGCCAATCGTTTCAAAATAGGTTACCAAAGCTAAGCGCTGGCTTCGGTAGCACAGGAGCGGCCGCGGTGACGACGGGCGACGAGCTCGAAGCCGTCGACGGTGACTGTAAAAAGCAAGTAAACCCGTAATAACTTGTGGAATACCTGGCCAGGCCGGTTGATGCTCGGCGACGGGGCGACCATGGTTGGTTGTTGGAAAAGAGGATTGACGGCCGGTTGAGGATTCATCGACATCATCTGGGCCATTGGCGAGATGGTTTGGTGTTGCTTCTGGAGCATTGCGGCGATCACCGGGTGCTGCGGCTGAGGGGCGACCATTGTTGGCGGTACGCGGTACGCAGCCATGTGTTGCTGCTGCTGTTGCAGTGCTTGTTGCAGCATCATGATTTGCAGCGAGTCGTTCATATTCTGGCGCTGCGGAGCTTGATCATGCTGGCCGGTAATGTTCATGTTCTCCACCAGGCGCATCAAGCGATCCACCTGGAAAAAGTCGATATGCACAAGCCGACGTGGATCCGTATATTTTTCAAAAATTCCGCTAAAAAGTTACCTCTTTCTCATGCGACTTGCTCAAGCCATCCACGTATTTGTCCTCGCTGCGCTGAATGTCCGAGCGCAAGTCGGAGATTGAAGTGCGCACCTCCACGCGGAGCGACTCGATTTGGGCCGAGACTTGTTGAAAGTTGGAGACCATGCAGTTCTGCGTGTCAACGAGGTTCGTTAGTACGCGGCTCATCGCCTAAAAAAAGAAACCTTGCTCAGCGTGCACGCAGAAACTGTGCCGATAAAAACCTACATGAAATGTTTGCTCATTAGCACCGGCAAGCACATGATGCGAGGCGTTCAATGACGAGTTATTCATTCTCGTATCTGAAAAACTCGATATAATCGTGAAAGATGGAAGGAAAATCAAGAAACGGAAAGAGAGCGCGTAATAATAGAGCCAGCCGGTCAGCCGGCACACGTTTGATTGGTACCAGCACCTTATAACCCAAAAATAACCTCAGACTAGAAATATGGCTAAATTCAAGTATACGGTCACCTAGCCAAACCCAAACTTTTTATATGTAGAAATGTTCAGCTCGACGAGCTGGTTCAGGATCAGTTGAAAAAACGATTGGGAAACACTTCTGGAGCAAGATATCGGGGTCCAAAGTTTGAACTCCAGAAGGGCCAAAAAAGGCCCATTTCCTTTGGGCATCGTTTTTTCAACTGATCCTGAACCAGCTCGTCGAGCTGAACATTTCTACATATAAAAAGTTTTGGTTTGGCTAGGTGACCGTATACTTGAATTTTCCCAGCAAATTTTCCCAATAAAAGACAAGCTGGCTTGAGTCGAGGATGAAACTCTGGACGTGTCACTATCAAAGTTGTGCACGTCCGTTTTACCGTACGGGCGCAAGAGAAAGATAGAAAGTACACGGGCGGGTTTTTAGCCCTCAAACACACTGATTCGCGGGGGCGCGCAATAAAAGTGACAGCCTTTTAGGTCGCGTAATGCAACTGATTACTCGATGTTTTGTTGCAGGAAAAACTATTCAAAGTGTAACAAAATATATTGCTTTGAACATTAGTTTATTTTATAGACAATATTAATGTACAAACGTTCGCAAGGGCTCATAGGGCTCAACGTATCAAATCCAATAATTTGGAAAGAGCATCTGCTGGGAGACAATATCAAATATATTTCGTCGAGTTTTCTAGCTTCTCGGCTTGTCAGCACTGGTGCAATCAACGGAAACAATTTTGGGCCAAAATCCTGGCTATGTATGCTTCGCGCAAAATTCGACCGATATCTTTCCGGACTCGACGATCACTGAAGAAAGTATTCATATTAGTCAAAGCATGCTCTGTGGAAACCGAGCCAAGGTAGTCCTGCTGTTCAGAATTTTCAGCTGCTGTCGGATAGCGTAAGAGCACCGCTAAAAATATGCTTACAGGAAGAGTTCGCCTTAGGAAGAAAGAAGCAGCTTTAGTTTTGGATTGTTTTCGTCTATAAGTTGAAAACCTCCCAGTATCTCAGCACAGGATGTTCGCTTCATAATTGTGCCTTCTAAACCTATGAGTACATAGGAAGCCCTAGGGTTTTTCATCGTGTATCGCTTAGAAGTGTGGCCTGAGAGCATCTTGAGCGGATACCCCAAAGTAATAATTCGTCACCGATTTAGAATTCCTCTGTCAATCCTGATCACCCTCGTGTGATGCGCCTTGCTTTCTCAAATTATTTGATTTTATACGTACAAGCAAAGGAAGGATTTAGCCCCGTTGTAAAAGTCAACCTGGGCATATATACAATGAGCCCTTGCAACGTTTGTACATTAATATTGTCTATAAAATAAACTAATGTTCAAAGCAATATATTTTGTTACACTTTGAATAGTTTTTCATGCAACAAAACATCGAGTAATCAGGTGCATTACGCGACCTAAAAGGCTGTCACTTTTATTGCGCGCCCCCGCGAATCAGTGTGTTTGAGGGCTAAAAACCCGCCCGTAGAAAGTACCGAAAAATGAAAGAAATTTCCGACAAAGGCTGCTACAGTACCCGAAAAATTCCGTCATGTGTGTTGTGACGTTCAATTTTGGGTGGGGGGTCACGGCGGTTCTCTGTAAAGAGTATACGTACGGAATATGGGATCCAAATAAAATAAAATAAACTATATGTTATGATATGTTAACTAAAGTAATGTAGACGACTAAACTATACGCAGAAGACCTAAAATGCATTCCAGCATGGTAATTCTCGCATGATAACAAAGGTTCGAATTTGGTTTCGTAAGGGGCGAACAGATGTTGAGGGCCATTGATGCCTCAAATCTGGCGTTTCCAACATAAACCAAAAGGCCAATTAGGGGTCAAATCTACCGATATCGCGTTTCAGTTGTGGACGTCATTTACCACGTCAGACGATTTTGCGGTTCATTTTAGCTTCTAGAATTTTTCTTTGATAGTTTTCATATCGAACAGGAAAGCTTTCCAGAAGTATGCGTCTAGCCGCCCTGCCCGCCGAACTACAGAATGCCGTCCTCGATCATCTTGAACCGGACGAACTCATTACCCTCCAACGCACCACCCGCAAATTACGGTATGAAATCCGGGTGCTTTCACAATATCGGGGGGGGGTTGAATTTTATTCCTACAGGTCCAGAAATGTCTCGCAACGTCATAGCAAGTATTTTTATGATCTTTCTAGAACAATTTGAATGTAATTCAAGTGAAAAAACAATCAATTTCCTGATCTCAAGCCTTTTAAGCTGCTTGAATAAGTGTTTTCAATAAAAAGTTCAAAAAAACCCGTTTAAGAATGTCGAAAAAAGGCTTGTGGGTAAAACATTCGGTTCTGTTCCGTTAGCGGGGGAATTAAATTTTTCCCTGTAATTCTCTACGGCCCTACAACAAATATTCAACCATTTTAACAGCGCTTTACATAGTTTTTGGATATAAAAACAAACACGAAGGCACAAAACTGTTCGAAACCTTTTGAAGTTTTAGTCAAAAATGTATGAAAAATTACTAAAAAGGTCAAATTTTCAAAGTTTTAAAAATTTTTAAATCATTTTAGAACTTTCTATCAAAAACCACTAAAACTATATATCATGAACAGGTAGTAGATGAAAAAAGTGGTTTCCCCTCGCCCCCCGCTAACAGCCCAGAACCGAAATTTCAGGTATGAACACGGTCAAAAATTTAGGCGAAACGGGTTTTAGGCGAAATGGGTTTAGGCAAACTGGCTGTCACCGTTTCCAACGTCGTCAACATATTCAGATGCGTTACTTTGTGGAGGGGCTGCGAGCTATCCACTTGTGTTGTTTGCCAGAACTATGCCCGGTCGCCCAGCCATGCGTCTTGGCAATGCTACGCTGCCTTCCCTGTGTTCTACGAGGCAAAGAGGTGTATATCAAAAGATTATTTGGAGTCGCCTTTTATTTCTTTTTTTTTAGGCTAAATTCTAGGACCCCCTCACCCAGCCGCAACTTTTTGGCCATACGACCTGGTAATGCGTGGAGTATCTAAGAGGTTTCGCCGTGCTCGAATTACTATACAGAAGTTATTTCCTTACGTTAAGAATTGCTAGAAAATTTTTGATAACAATCATAAATCTGGGTTTTTCATGAATTAATTTTTCCTGGTTCAAAGTGAGTTTTCGTATCTCGGCGCGACCTCTATAGTTGTCAATAGTACCAAAATGTAGCTCTTGTTCTGTAGAATAAGGCTACAGTACATTTCAATCCAAAAAATTGGCGAAAAATCAAATATTTTAGTTTGAAGCCCGTAGTACATTGAGGCATAGCGACTTGATCTTTTCACATTTTAAGATCCTGTAAAAAATTTGCTGGCAATTTTTGACGCAGGGAAACAACCGTTTTATAGTGATTAGACAGCGGCAAACATGTTGAGATACTCCACGTATGTATTAATAAGACGTATGGCCAAAAATTGGGGTTGGGGGGGGTTCCTAGACTCTGACCCTTTTTTTACCGGCGTTTCCGTTCACCCTGTAACCGAAAAAACGCTACGCTGCTGGTCGTTTTTAAGCGATGCTCCAGAAGTGTACCTTTAAAAGAGGCTACATCTCTTATGCCTAGACTTGATTTCCCTTAAATGTACAACATAGTCCCGTTGAAAATTCCATGCAACCCTTGATTTCTGCTGGCTGTTCGGGTCGCTCCGACCCTTCCTAAAAAAGTTTGAAAAAAAAACGTAAAATATTTGAGTAAAACGTAAAATTCTCGGAGCGAAAACGACATTTTGAGCGCGCGGCGATAACATGTTGTAATGCCCTGTATGGCACGCAATCTCTCGATCTCAGCGATTTTCTGATCAATTTTCATCATTAAAAAGTTTAGAATGATCAAAATTCGAGAAGGATTCCAGAAATAACGTCCGAATTTTTAAATGAAGCGTTTTCACGTCCAAACAGGGGGGAAAAAATCATGCGACGCGGTCGTGTTGCGGTCACACCTGGCCATTTGCCAGGAATCAACGCAGGGGGCCGTGAACCAGATTTTGGAGCTCCTTTAAGCCGCCCGATCCGAAAGCCGATATTTTTCTGAGTAATAGCTGCTATCTAACACTTCCAAGGCATTTTCCTGGCGGTGGGACATTGAAGTTTGGGTATTTTACATTGTAAAGGGCTACAATACGCTGTAACTTTTGAAAAGATTGTGATTCGCCAGAAATTGCCCATCCGCAACTTTTGAAACCAGATTCGGAATAAGCGTCAAATTCTTCACCGGATCGGCTTGATTTTATTTCAAAGTTCCAGCCTGACGTAAAAACACTTTACTGTGAGCTGTGTGCTGTAAAGCTTACCACGTTTTGTCGGTCAAAATGTGTGTACATGGTTTTGAGGTCGATCGGTTAGAAGACGGGCGGATGCCGAGTTGGAGACACCCAATAATCTCTCAATTTCAGATGATTTATCACATGCCCTGGAAGGCCGACGAATCTGTAGATAAGGTACGACCACGAATCTTTTTTTTTATGCTGTGCATTAATTATTGAGGGGCCAGGGTTCAAAAACCGCGACTCGCTTTTTCAGCCTTGCGGCCGTCTTAGGTCCACTTTGCATAGTTCTTTCCGAAGGTAGACTATTGCAGCAAGCAGGGACGTAGCACGGCCAATCAAACAGGCCAAAAACGGCAATGTGCCGGGAGGGGCAAAAGCGTGGATAGGAGCGGAACGTAGCGAGAGCCAAAAAGTAAAGCTCTTATAACTTTTTCAAACCGACTTAATATACCCGGTTGAATAAACCATTCATATATAATATTGAAAATCCAATATCAATTATTGCAGAGTAGAATTTTACGGTTCGAATGATACCCTCCGAAATCCCACTTTTCACAAAGTCGCCAACCAAAACCGCCTTCGTTTCGATACTTTTTGAATTCGCTTTTTTAAAAATTCCATTTAGTTTTAAAGTTATAAGGCTACAAAGTTTTGGCCCCATACATTTTCTTGACGAATGGAGCGTCGCGTTGCTTAGGCCCTTATTGCCGGAAATTCTGGGCGGGGGATACGCGTGCAGCAATTTTGTGATTTGCGGTTTCCGGCACTGCCTTTCCAAAATCCGCACAATTCCTAGCTTAAAATTCTCGAACTTCTGAGATGACATTAGATTGATATACCGTATTTCCTCCAGTATAACCCTAACCATACTGTACTGTTTACTCCATTGTCAGGATGAATTGATGGAGCGCCAGTTTCGTCGCGACCAATGGAGAAACCCTTCGGCGGAACGAGTGCTCGTCTGGGAGATCCGGTACCTCAATACTACGCTCAAAGCACTACAGGTTTCTTTTGGCTGATGGCCCGGTTCATCGTGTGCATAAGTTCGTTATGGTACTAGACTGTTAGGGGGGGGGGGGGCGGCCACCGAGCAGCATTTTAAAACGAGAAAAGAGTCTACCTTTAAACGCCCCGGATTCAAGTTTGCACAACGAAACGATTCCTAACGATCGGCGGGCAAAAAACAATCCAATGTTGATCCATCGGTAAGCAACAATGTATGGTTTATTCAGGAATTGATGAAAATGGGGACATCACTGCGGCCAGACCAGATGCTGACGATATTCACGCATCGCTACCCGGGGAAGCCGTGGAACTGTCAACAGATTGTGGTAGGTTCAATCGAGGGATAAAGACGCCATCAGTCAATCGGTTCAGCGGCGGCTGGATACTTTACATGATATTTGCTACTTTTAGGATGCGCTAAAAGGGATGGGCTGGGGACGATTTATGGGTGATTCGTGGCATTGCTTTCACCTCAACCAGATGTACGACCGATACGTTTCCAAAATTGACAAGGTTTGGCTTAGAGATGTTATTATTCAAATCAATCCGTTTTTCCACGAATCGTGAAAAATTTTGTATGCGAAACGTCTGCGCCTCTCACCAAGGCGCGCTCACTAACCGGAAATCCATGCAATTTTTTCTACGTTTTATGGAAAAGCGGCGTTGCTGAAAGCGTCCCTTTGAGTCGGAATTTATCTCGACAGGGGGAGTATGGTGTTCCTTTGCAGAATTTTCCCGATGACTTCGCAGTCCACCATCTCTATCTGACGCATGAGAGCACAGGTTTGGCTTCCAAGACAAATATTGTGTCCGTTGAGAATCTATAAAAGCTAACACACAAAGTTTCCAGGAGTAATGATGATGATCCGGTGGCCGCAGCGGTACGCATATACTTGCAATGGAGATTACCACGCGATTTCGATCATCAACCCTGGGCACCGATAAATTGATTGGACTTTTGTTAAAAGACCAGGATAAACAGATCGGTCGCCTGCTCACAGCAAAAGGTTTCGGTTCTGGAGTCCAGAATCTGGACTGTTAGCGGGGGAGGTGGGGTCACGGCTCGTCAAAGCGCACTTTAGTACGGGGCGCGCCTTTTGCCACTGGTCCCTGTGCCGCGACGCCGCCCATATTAGAAAAAGCAAAATTTGTAGTTTTCTTGCCATAACTTTTTTGGCGATTTCGAAAATTCGGGAGGCTTGACGAATCGATAGAGATAAAAATTCTCTATCGAACGGTGAGGGTTGCAGAGGGCGTTCTCAAGGAAATAAGGAGTTATTTGAGCCTAAAGTTTCACAAATTTCCGAAAAAGTGGTTTTACATCGAGCGTTTCGTCCTCTTGCTATAAGCTACCATCAATAAGTTGTTAATGAGTTGTGCGAACGAAAAATATACTATTCTGACTGAAATATAAAAGCTTTTGGAAAACTAAACAATTTTTGAAAGCGATAATTTGGAGCTTCGAATAATCGGACTTTATAAGGCCATTTTCTACATAATTATATCAAATCGGAGAGCGTGAATCGAGAATTACTGAATTATCATGTGTCGTTTCAGGAAATGGGTTCAAACACCAATTTTTTTCAAAAAACGAGGCGGCAGCTTGTAAGATAATGTCCGAATCTACTAAAGTAAAGGCCCCAACTGGTAATACATCTTGAGATTTAGCTAAAAATTGACCCGCCGCCTTCAAAAACTGATTTTATAGCGAATCCGCGACTGTTTTGGGGTCCTTTCCGGCAAAAATCCTTCTGGCCGCTATTTTCCGAATTCTAACCGTAACTCGCTAGTTTGATTTGGATTACTGCCTCCCAGAGGCTTTGTGATACTATTGGAGCAAAAAGCAAAAGAATTTTCATGAAATGGAGGGATTTGTACCCGAGAGGAACCGAACCCGGGGGGTGCGCGGGGCTCGCCCGGGGAGTTAACCCACTATCCGCGGGGAGAGAGACGCCGCCCCCCAAAGTGCGTTTTTGGTAAGGGCTGACGAGCCGTGGGGTGGGATTTTAGCGGGGGAACCAAATTTGTCCGTGTGATTCCCTTCGGCCCTGTAACAAAATATAGACCATTTTTATAGAAATTTAAATGGCTACCTCTAGTTTACCCCCCTCCCCAGCCGCAACGTTTCAGCCATTCGTACTATTGATAAGTGGAGTATCTCAAAATGTTCGCCGTAGTCGAATTACTGGAAAGAAATTGTTTCCTGAGGCCAAAAATCGCTAGAAAGTTTTTTACTAGATTTTGATAGCTGAAAAGATTAAGCCGCTATGCTTCAATGTACCAGAAGTCTAAAACTAAAAATTTTGATTTTTAAGTTATTCAAGTATTTTTGATATTGAATTGGCACGACAGGCCCCTATAGGAGAAAAATGGTTTCCACTCCCGTTTTGCCCCCCGTGAAGCAACCTTACCTAAGCTGCGCCTAAGAAGCACCATCGATTATAAAGTGGACCAAATTACAACCCAAAATTCCCTATGGGCTTCGAGTTATTGCCCACACACCACGGGGCTGTGGCCATTTAATAAGGACCTTCTAGAAAATTGCTCATAAAAACTCGTATCGGGAGAATTTCAGTTACCCACTCACCCTCCAAAAAAACAGAGCCCAACTCCTCTGAAACCCTGAAAACCTCCGGACATACCTTTTTTTTGAGCAAAATGTTAAGGATTTTTCATTATTTTTGTTGTAAAAGGTTAAATGAAGGCATTTCGCCAAACAAAAAAAATGCATCACTGACAAATGTGTTTCTCCACCTCCGTGTCAAAAATCAGCCGAAAAAGTGATCCTCATTCTAGAAAACAAACAAATCTGAACATGACTTTGAGCTTTTCTGGGTATTTTTATTCGAACACGCGACTAGTCAATCATGCAATAGTTTCATAATGTCTCAGCACAGCTCAAAATCCTCGTCTCCAAACCAGGTGTGACGGTCGAGGACGAGCAGCGAGCCAAGCCCGCTTTGTAGCCAGAGACCATCGGGTGTGTAGGGGCCACGGGTCACTTCATGACATTTTCGTAGTACCTGTAGTTTTTTTTTTGGATAAACGAAGGCATTTCGAATGGAAAACAAGTTTCTAGGAAAAACGAACCCTTCCCGCGCCGGCGTCCGTCAATTCCTGGCCGAGTCCATCAATTTTTAGCGATCGTCCTTCCCAATGATCATGGTTATATTGAGGCCAATTTTCTTCCTTCGTTTTTTCGGCTATGCTCATTCTCAGCGCTCAAGCCATTTTGTCGAGTTTAGTCAGAGAAAATATTTCTATACTGTTTTGTTAGTTTTTTTCATTGTTTATACGACTACAAAATAACATAAATTTTTCGCCAAAAGTGCACAGATCAAGGTTTTTCGAATTTTTCCAAATTGTTTTTCCACCTTAGATTAAAATATTTGCTATGCCGCCCTATCAGAATCTCTAAATTTCAGAATCTCTAAAAATCAGAATCTCTAAAAATCGGAATCTCTAAAAAAACAGTCTCAAAAATCGGAATCTCTAAAAAAAAAAAATCGGTTCAGGAAGCCATACAGTTTTTGGCGAAATGGCTTATGGCGCTTTTACTCAACGTCGCCTGTGAAAACTTTTTTTTGGGGGTTTTTTTCCCTGATCATGCTAACCACGAATCACAAAAAATTCAAAATGAATTGCTATATCAAAACCAAGTTTTGGGCTTTGAAGACAACAATTGTAACCAAGCACGGAAAAATGGCGCTATGGAAATGCATCTCGTTTTTCGTGATTAGCGCAAAAAACTACCCCAGAAAAAAGAGGCGTTTTGGGTAAAGGCGCATTAATTTCAATTTGCGCCAAACTCTGTATGGGCTCCTGTACAAAAAAATTTAGAATTCCGAAATTTAAATTCTGACATTAAAGATTCATTTTAAACTGTTCTAAAAAGATTCTAATTAAATTCTGAAATTTGAAATTCAAATTTAGAGATTCTGAAATTTAGAGATTCTGAAATTTAGAATTCTGAAATTTAGAGATTCTGAAATTTGGAGATTCTGAAAGTCCACCATTTGCTATTGCCTTACTAACGAGCTTGTTTTCTAGGAAAAAATCTGGCCCAGGTGATAATGGGAAGACTTACATAGCCAATGCCAGCCAAAAACCGATGATCCTGGCCGCCAAATTACCGGTTGAAGTTTGAGCAAGCGATGTTGACGCGGGGACGTGTACGACCTAGGAAAAAGTTTGAGTTAAATATTCGAAGCATCAAAAACCTCGAGAGTGGCCGTGATCGGTAAAAGTCGCAATAAAGCAAAGATGGCGTCCCGGTCGCCAGAATTGTCGATCGAGAAGTCGGCTTCAACCTTGAAACCGCTGCCTTTATTGAGTTTTTAAACCTTATTTAGTTATGGTTTATTCTTATTACCTGTATCAATAGGGTATTCAGGCTAGCCACGGTCTTGTGGAGGCATTTTTGGGTGAGAGCTTCCGGTTTTATCGAATCGGCGACAACTAAAGGGACGCCCTTATTATTTTTTGGTACTGGTCTGTTAGCGGGGGAGCTAATTTTATTTTCCTCGCCTATACCTGATAGCAATCTATAGAATGCTGCAAATTTGAATATTTTAAGTTTTTTTTGGTAACGTACATTTTTGACCCAAAAACCAATGATTTTCATGAGGTTTTATAATTTTTTGTTAGGCGGGTTTTATATCTCAAAACTTGTAAAGGGCTATAAAAATGACTTATTTGCCTAACTGGATTACTGCCCCCCCCCGCTAACAGTCCAGTACCATTTTTTCAGTATCGCTTACCAGATAGTTCTCGAAGTCGGCCCTTCGCGCCAATCATACTCAGATCAGATGGTGATAAATTATCGATATTTGTAATGGTTAGGTTCCTAGAAACTTGTTTCGATTATTTTTTTGTTTTTCTTACTTTATCGGCTTCGTTTCCAGCGCTTCCACAATATATTCTCTAGAGAGATGGTCGGTTCTGCAGGGTTCATACTGTAAATAACATTGCTGAAAATTCAGACTTTGTTGAGCTACCTGTAGCAGTTCTAACTTGTGACACTGGCCGACAGCCTGCCAAAAGGCGTGCGCCTGCTCGTCGGATGCGATTCTGAAGCAATTTTTTATTGTTTATTAGATTAGAAAATTACCTAACATGTCGAAATCTCAGAGCTTTGGCATCTTTTCGGGAAAGCAGGACCAATTTTCGATACTAGAAAAATAGATTTCAATATAGAAAAGGCGTAGGATTTACCCAATCAAAATCGTCGCTTCCTGTGTTGCCAATGACGGTTAGTTGCTCGATGCTGATTCTGAACAAGAGTGGTTATATTATTTTGTTTTGCTATCTTTATATGGTTCTTTTGCATCATCGGGGGGGAGCAGCCAAATTTGTCCTATAGCGCCAGGAATGCCTAGTAATTGCCTAGTAAGTTTTTAAATAGTGTTTTTGGTGCTTCCGGTTATCGGGGGTCGGTTATTTTAGCGGGGGTCGGTTGGCATCTTCTTTTTGTTTAGCCTATACCTGCCTAGTGATAAATTGTAGTTTATTTTAATACTTTTTTAGCTTCCGATAATCAAAATTATAAAAATATTTATCCTATAGTCACGAAATCTAGGGTTATAGCGCGGTTTTAGCCATTTTCATGTACGGTAGACCGAAAAAATTTTCAACATGTTTTATGACGTTTTCCTTAATGTCTCCTGCCCCGCTAACAGTCCAGAACCCTTTCAAACGGCGCACAAGTCTATAAAAACGGTCAGCTTTTAATTAGCCGAGCCGCACGATATTATAGAAAAAAGTTCGCAACCGACCCCCGCTAAAATAACCGACCCCCGATAACCAGGAAGCACCGTGTTTTTTTTTGTAAAATATCTAAAAACTTAGCAAGTGTGAAATTTTGGCTGTAAAATGGCCATTTTTGGTTCAACGCCGATATTTTTTTGTATTTTTAATACAAACCAGGGTTGAAAAGCCGCTTCGCGACTTTTCAACCCTGGCCCCCGTCTAATCCTATGATGTTCTTTATTTTGCATAATAGTGCCTCAATTCCGATGACAAAAAAAATGAAAAATGAGCCCTTTGGGCCTTTATCTAGGCTACTGCAACTTCCGGCGTATGCTAATTTTCTCCTAACAAAGTGGGCGGCCGAATTTTTACGAAAACTTTAATTTTAATGTCGAAAAAAAAATATTTTGCAAAATCTGATATGTGTGCAGTCATCTACAGCTCATTACGCATCTAATGACGTATCAAACACCTCCTTACGCCCCTTCCCTCTTGAGATATCCTCCGGACACGCTGACGGAAGTTGCATGCAAAGTGTCATACACACACACACAGACACTATTTTTTTATATATAGTAGGATTTCGAAAGTTTTGGTGTTTAGGAATAGTGAAAATAGATTTAGAATCACCTCTGTTTGTTTTAGATGAATTGGGTCCTAGGCAAAAAGTAGCCCCCCACGTTATTTTGAGCTCACCTATGCGCGACGTTCTCTCGGCCGACGTTCGCTTCCACTAATATTTTGGCCATCTCTCCGTTTTGTTTGCAGTCTAGCCATAGATGGGCGATTGTTGAGACGTGGGCCGCTGAAAAAGGGTGTTAATTGGCTTCGTTCGTTTGTTTGTCATTTTTAGGGGATGACGTGGGGATAAAAACACTCTAGAAAAAGCTGGTTTAGATTAGTAAACGGCTAAACTCTTGTAATAAAATTAAAAGACTCAATAACTCTCTATATCCCTGCCTTGCGCGTCCCTTCAAAAGTGCAGTAAGACATTTCAAACGTATTCTACGTATGCTAATAACATCTTTCTTCCTTCTTGCTACTTTTTTCTGTTTTCCACCCACCAATTATCCGCAACACTGCTTCGGCGGTGGCCGTGTCCATCAGCAACGCGTCACCAAGGTGTTCATACCGCCCGGAAAATCGTGCCAATAGACGGCCGGTCAGGAAGTCGAGCTTTAATTGGGTTTAGAGGACACCTTCGAGCCTCACTTGGTCACATAGCAGCTCCACATTTCCGTGCTTATCGGTGTGGAACATCAGAAATGGCAGGCGGATCGGCAGCTCGTCGACGAGGCGGCGAAAGCCGTGGGATGCTTGCTAAAACGCGGAATTAGGTGTAAAGTTTCAGTTTAATTCTAGGTTTTTCTGCGTTCAGAAGTCTGAATGGTCCTTGTGCATTATCGGGGGCGGTAGAGCTCCCCCCGTTAACGCACCAGAACCGTCACCTACCCTGGCCCTGGCTCGATCACGAAGTGGTAATCGTCTAAAGATCTCGGCCAGCACATCGCTGTGGAGGAGTGGCAGTTTGGAGGTGCTGGCGTTTTGCTAAAGATAAGTGCTATATTTGGTACTGGTCTTTTAACGGGGTGTATGCCAAGAAATAATTTTATTGTCGTTTTGAGCATTTTATATCGTATAAGTATACGTTATTTTCCCAAATTAGAAAAATCGGAATTTTGCCAAAACCCGAAAATTTCGAAACATTTTTGATGTGTCTTCTATGCCTAAAACCGGCGTGGAAAGCTACAGAAATGGTGTCTTACCCCCGCTAAAGGCCCCCTCCGCTAACAGTCCAGTACCAGAAAATTAATAGCGTAATAACCATTGGGTCGTAAGATATACCGGTCGGGTTTGAAGTCGTATCTTCAGCCTTTGCAGCTTCAGCTTGGCCTTGAGCAGCCACTTGGCCTTCAGTCCGGAGCGAGGCATTCGAAAGCTATAATAGATTTACATAATACAGTATTTTTAATACTAAAAATAAGCTTCAAAAGAGTTATATAAATTTAAGGTGAAGCAAGTATGACAAGGAGGGCTGGATAGTGAGTGTGAACACATTCCCTTCAACAAAGACATCAGCACCGCCCCCAATATTATGACAAGGGAAGGAAGGGCAGGTCTCTCTCTCTCTCTCTCTCTCTCTCTCTCTCTCTCCCACAGGTGATACGGTGGGATCCCGCCCCCCGGGCTCCTCAGGTCCTGGGGGCCATCCCCGGTCGCACCACCCCTCAATTAATTCCCCCCAACAAACAGCCGTGCCGTCGATTTATGGCCCCGTTAATGCACTGGAGGTAATGGGGGTAAAACTTGAAAATGTCGCCAAAATACCGTACTCCTAAGAGGTAACGTATTTTTTGTAAATGCAGAAAATGGAAAATACATTTTCTTAAAAAAAGTTAGCTTGAGAAAAGTGAAAAGCCGAATGAGAAGACAAAGGGACGCTTTTTATGTGTTTCTAATTTCCTCGGAGTCCGACATCCGCCCCAGGGGCTTCTTTCCATTTTGGGGTCCCGCCACGGGGGAGGGAGTTCGAACAAAAAAGTTGATTAAATGGCGCGTTGTGGGTGAATGAACGCGCAAAGTTTGATCAGGGACAAAAAGTGGGTGGAATAGGTGGTAAGAGGAGTTTAAAGTTGCTGGAGATAGGACTACGCGGGGATACTTTTAACGCTCGTACTGATTTTGGAGGTGAGGACGGGGTACGTTTCTAGGAATTCGACTACGATAAGTGAACTTCAAGGGAAGTTGCGTTGCGTGTATTGTCGCCGTGCGGAGCTTTTGCATTATCGGGGGGTAGGGAGAACCAATTTTTTCCGTAAGATCCGGTTTTTCTCATCCGACTCAAGGAAAGGTTTCTACAGTGTTTTTACTATTCCTGCGCCTATAAACTTTGCAAATTTTTTTAGAAATAGAAAAAAATCGGATTTTTGGCCAAAAATGCCGATTTTCGACATTTGTTTTTGTTTTTGGGATAATTTTCCGCCTGAAAGCTAGTTAACTTTTACTAAAAACCATTATGGATTAGCAATGATACTAGGCGTTTCTAGACTTCAAGGAAAAAAAACCCCGTAAGCCTCCCCGATAATGCACAAGAACGCTTATTTCTCTCAATTCCAATTCTAGGGACAATCCCCGGGGCTAATCCAACTGTGCCTAATAATAAAGCCTAGTGAGATGACCCTGTCCGTGTTGATCCTCGATTCGCGCAACAGGGAGTATATCCGGGGGTGTCAGTCATTGTGCCGCAATATCCCAACATTGCCCCCCACTCGACAAACTTGCCAGCTGTCTCCATTGGGGTTAGCCTAGGGATACAGTAGCTTGGGATTCAAACTTATAAGAGAACGGTAGAGTTAGGGAAGATACGATAGCCACAAAATGACACGAAGAAAGTGGGATGGCCTAGTTGAACACAAAGCCCTTCCCGTCCTCCTCCTTTTTGAGAAAACGAGGAGCACGACCCAATCGTTTGTTTAAAGGAGCGGGAAATGGGTGTGCATGGATGCGGCCACGGCCCATTGCTTCTTCCCCTCGAAGAAGACAAGAAAAAGGAGGAGAAAAAGGCGAAAACGAGCCCCGCAGGGGGGATGCTTGGAAAATTGAGGCCTAGCCAAAGGCAAACATTTGAATGGAGCCTGGGGGCCATGAAAACGGGAGTTTTATTTCATTTCGAAGTTCTGCAGAATTTGGGCGAGAGAGAGATAGAGAGAGAGAGAGAGAGAGAGAGAGCGAGAGAGAGAGAGAGAGAGAGAGAGTGAGCGAGATAGCGAGAGAGAGAAAGAGAGATGGAGAGAGGTGGAGAGGGAGAGGCTAGAGAGAGAGTGAGTGCGTGAGAGAGAGCGGGAGAGAGTGAGAGTGAGAGAGATAGAGAGCGAGAGACATAGTGTGAGAGAGAGAGTGCGAGAGATAGAGAGAGAACAATATAGAAAGATGGACGAAAAGGGCCCGATAGCCGATATGCAAAGATATCAGTTTTGTCCAGAATACTTTTCAGCTGACCCACATGCGGATACGGTAGCCCTGCTGCAATTTAGGCCACGCAACAGCTGCCCCAGCCTCGGACCTTCAATTGCTATGCAGACCCCCGCGATTTCTCATTTCCCCCAGGTATTGTCTCTGTCATTGGCATTTGATTGTGAGTATAGAGGAAGGGGGGAGGATGAGTGATCCCCCACCAAATAGCAAAGAAGGTGAAGGGCATCTGGGTGATACTCCCTCCCTGCTCGCTCAGGCGAACCCAAACCGAAGGCCCTCGTTTTTTGTGTGGTTGAGAAACCGCGGGGAGGATGACCCTTTGAAGGTATGCATCTACTTATAGACGAGTCTAGAAAGGTTCAAGATTTGAATTTTAGAAGGTTCGAATTAAACTAGAACTCAGTATTCTTAAAAAAATCTAGCTAGAAAAACGTTAATAGGCATTTGGACGTATACAAAAAATTTGAATCCTGCGAGATTCCTCCCCCCTTCCCCCCCCCCGATAATGCGAAAGTACCAAAAAAATCGCTTATGAAGCCGAAAATAAAATCAAAGAATTTTTCAAGCGTAAAAAACATCGATTTTGCCCTTTTTCGGCGTGAGAATTTGGGTAAAACGAGCCTGAAAAGAGCATTTTTGCCATCGCTTTTTCGCCGTTGTCCTCCATTTCGATTTCTCTTTTTATCATTCCTTCTTCCCCACAGTTGTAACTTCAAAGTCGCAAAATTTTAACGCAACGCTCAGCTCCTATCGACAAATATCTGAGCGAAAAAATCGGCACGCTTTCGGAACTTCTATGATATTTGCCGCCCCAAAAAATACCCGGCGGGCACAATGGCGATTAGATCGTGTGGGGGGAATTGTTATCCAACATTTAGGCGCTAACCGAGACCCCGGGGATACAGAAGAAAGGCAAGAAATGGGGGTGGAAGGAGGTGTGAAGTGGCCACAAAGGACCGATCGGCCCTTTGGCCCTTCCCGCACCAACCGTGTCGAGGCACTGTCGAGTGGATAATTACCCAAACAAAAGTTATTTAAGGGTTTTTTCTATCTCGAAACGTAAAAACATTGCAAATTGGACCAATAAAACACAAAAATCAATTTTCTGTCAAAATGAAGAAAATTAGAGATTTTGTCACAAGTTTAAAATTATTTTCCCCTTGAAATTTATCAATTTTCTTGATGGAAACGGTGTTAAATAATATATAGATATCATTATAGATAAAATCTTTATAAATTTTGATGAATCACATACAAAAATATCGATTTATGACTAAGATAATCGAATTTCTGAATTGTTTTTTCCGTTCGTGAAGTTTAACTTTTTGAAACGCGAATAAAAGATTTTCTACTACGGTACTAGGGGTAACAACTTTTTAATAATAGCTTTACGCCCCTCCGATAATGCCAAAGTACCAATCCAATTCGACCGTAACCCCGGGGCATTATTTAGGGGCCTATCGCGAGCTCGGCGCCCCTTTTCTGAGGCGTATCCAGTAAGTGTATCGAGCAGAAGAAGACCAATATTGCCATCGGCATCCCAATGCGGATGATAGTAAGAAAAAGATACCTAAGCCCCCTTGGAATGGGCCCTCCAGCTATTTGTCTGGCCCATATATTCGTTTTCTCGAGAGGGAGTACAAACAAATACTATAGACCCGTCGCCAGCGTCTAAATTGGGCTGGAAAATAAACGAATCCGGGGGTGATGCGCGAAGGAACCTAGGAAATTCGAAACTTTGGAACAGGCCGACCAGGTGGTCATTTTTTGCGGGTGGGCGGCATTTCGGAATTTATCCCCGGGATGGCCCTGGGGGTCATTTGTCAAAACGAGACGTTGCGGTCCACATGCAACACATGGAAACTTGGAAAAGCTGGGTCGGGCGGGTTTGAATCGGATTTAAATCTGATTTTGATGAATTTGGCTCAATTAAAATCTCAAATTTTGATCAGCTTCAAAAATTTCATGACATTTTTAAAAGTTAAAAACCTAATTAGGCTGACAAAATTTTGACTTACAGTTTTACAATTACTGGCTTTTTCAAGGACCAGGTAAGCGACAACTACCGAATGTTTAGGCTATGGATTCTAATGGCCTTTTCCGCGCCCGCCGCCACACGCAACGCAGCCGCCGTTGGTAACGTCAACCTATAATTAATCCATTACACAATGAAATGCTTGCGATGCGTTGCGTGTCGCGGGCGCGAAAAAAGTTAGCAATGCCTTTTGAGTTCATTTATAAAGAAAAAAGCCAAGGCATGGTGTGCCCATGGACTTTGTCAATACCGCGACGCGCGACGCACGCGTACGTCGTGCAACCGTCCTAGCGCGATTCTGTAAAGCCTCATTTTTCGCCTAAAATTAATTCCATCTCGTGTCCAATTTTTAATTCTTGACAGCACCTGGGTACCCGGAGGCGCACCTTTGATCAAGTGGAACAGGTTTTCTCGCCCACCACCACCAGCAGCCACCATGGTATGCAAATGGGGTTGGGAACCGCGGGGCGGGTCCGGGACCCTTTGAAGTGGTTCCCCCCGTATTTCATTCGCCACCCCATAAACATACCCACCACGGCCATCGTTCCCATTGTAGGCTTTTGATGGGTTTTGTGCGTTTTTCGGTGAAGCCTGGTGCTCAATCGAATATTTCAATCGATCGGATCGAAATTGGAATAGCACCTTCCGAAAATTTCCGCAAATTTTCTCAAATCCAGCTCGAGAGTGAATAGAAATTTTGAAAATTCGTGAAATTAGCCTAAAACTCACATGTTGGCGTGTAGATTGGAATGTCGAGTTTTCAAGCTCTACTACGTAAGACTCCCATAGACGCCGATTTTTTGTGCGCGTCGCAGCATCGCCTTTTTTGAGCATTGACACTGTACCTAGCCCAAAGAAAAACGCTTCGCATTTGCAAAAACGCGCAAGAACGCTTTGCTAATAAATCTAATATTAAAAAGACAATGTGCATGGTATAATTTAGTGTATAGCGTACTTTAATATATCGTATAAACATAGATATCCTTCAATAAAAACTTATTTATCACCATAGGCGTTTTGAGCAGAATTTGATAGTTGAACTATCAATTATCAAGGGAGAGGTGGGCAGTATAAAATATTTCTATAAATTAGAGGAATAAATTAATATAGTTCTATTAATCATTAAAAGGCGATACCTTTGGTCATAGTGGTCAATCGTTTACAGGCAGGACACAACATCGAATTTCAGGCTACCCGTTTTGTGGAAATGTGGAGCGGCGAGGGGGTGGAGGGGTGGATGAAAGACTTTCAAATTATCCGTACTTCAATGGGGTTGGGGAATAAAAAATAATTGAATAAATATAACATATAAAATTGGCACAATATAAAAACCGGGGTAATCTTGAGAAATGCGTGGAATTGGTCTTCAAAAGCTTGAAATTATCCATTTTGGTTTGTGCGCGGTTTTGTGTTTATATTCCGCATCTTTGTCTCGTCGTCGGCTTGCAGACTTATAGAATGGATGTTGCCGATGGAGCCTGAAAAGGCGAGAGTTTTAGGGGTTCTCTGGCATTATCGGGGGCGCTACTTTACTTTTTTACGACCAAATTTTTCTAATTTGGATAAATCCAAGTGTTTTTCAACAATTTTTTGCTGTTTTAAACGTGAAAACGTCACAAATTTGAATTAAAAATTGCAAAAAAAATATCAATTTTTCAAAGAAAATGGCCCATTTTTACAAAAAAAATCCAATTTTTATATCGTTTGTTACTTGAAGTATAGTTAAATCTTGCCAAAAACGCTATGAAAATAAATACTATGAAGTTACTAGGAATTTTTGGAGTTATAGAAGCAAAAAAATACGATTTTTGGTGCGATTTTGGGGACAAAATCAATTTTTCACCTTTTTACGTTTAAGAAATAACCGTGTCTAACCCTTTCAAAAAAGATCTTATTATAAAAATGAAATCCTATCAAAAAGTTTGTCCACCCCGATAGCGCAAAGGAACCAAAATAATCATAACTTGGAGTCGCACTCACCTGATGGTGTATTCATCCGACTCTTGCTCGCCGACTTCTGCTTGTGGAAGGGCAGCGCGGCGAAGAAGACGGGCAACACGATCAAGCCGTGCAACATCCCCAGGGAGATGACCAACACGACCACCTTCACAAACACCGCCACCATGTAGGCGTGCACCATGGCCAACACCACGACGGCGGCCATGGTCGAGGTGCCGGATTGGACCATTGGCCAGGCGATGGAGGCGAGCGCGTGTTCGATACGTTCACGTTTTGTCTGAATGTTTTAGGGTGTTTTGGGGCTTGTTTACTTAATTATTAACCCGTAAAAACACTTAAAATCGTTGAATTAAACGCGAAAGCACTATAAATTACTACAAGTAGAAAACTATAAAATCTGAAAAGTACGATAAATACTAAACTATAAAAACATTTAAAATCGTTGAATTAAACGGGGTCAAACCTATAAAATGTCACAATTGGAAACTACGTAAAATGCTTAAAAATACGATAACTACTAAACTATATAAATAAGACACTTAGGAATAATATATTCTTTAAAGTATATAAAACCTCTAAAATACATAATTAAAACGATTAGAAATTCGAAAATACTCCTAAATAAACTAAAATTAAATTTTTTAGTTTTTTCTTGGCTTCCACCTACCGCAAAATCGCCCTTATAGTAGTGGAACGTAATATGCGCCACGAAATCGACGGAAAATCCGATAGCCATCAGTGTCGTCGTCATCGAGATCGGGTCCAAATCGATGCCCATGTAAACCAGCGAGCCAAAAACGCCTAAAACATTGTTTCAGATTGACGTCAATTTTTTGTAGCAATTTTAGCACGTTTCGTTACTATCCACTGCCTACCCAAATTAATACTGAGCACGGCGGTCGTGGAGGTGATGATCATGATCAGTGACGGGGTGAAAATGACGAGAATGGCCAACATGCAGACCAGTGCCCCGGCTACGGTAGACATTGTCACCGGCCAGATCGAGAGCAGCTGATAAAGCGTTGATCCACTACCGTAAGGCCAAAATACCTGGTCAGAGTAGGTGCTGAAGTCCTCATAAACGGTCAGATTCAGGTGCGGATACTCGGCGGCAGTTGAGCGCCACTCGCTCAGAATGGCCAGGCTGGAAAAGCGTATTTTTAGGGAACAATCACAGAATTAACATTATTAGCCATGCCTTGCTAACCCCCTTCAAATGATCTCTGCTAGCTAGCCCGAAATTCCCTACCGGCTCTCCCACGTCACGGCATCCCTAAATCCGGTGAGGAACACAAATTTATGCAGACATTCCGGCCGCTCAGCCAGACAATCCCTGAAACGAAAATTTTCCGTTGAGAGGAAACACGTACTCTGGATTGCCCAAGCTGACAAAATGGCTCCAGCGCCTATATTCTTGAATCTTGAAGAATTCGGGGAGATATTTGTATTGGAAGTCGATAGAGCCGTGGTTCTAAAAAGTACGCTACAGTACGTTCAGATACGGTACCTGGAGTCCAATGTACGGCAAATAGGCCAACAGCCACATGTGGGTGCTCAGCGCGCCCACGGAGTGATTCGCATTCTCGAAGCGGGTCAGGATGCGCATCACCTGAAATTCGGAGTTTTTCGAATTCTCCCTTACGCGAGAATCCTATGTACGCAAGCTGCGTTTAGTTACTTAACGCACCAAACTCAGCGTATTGATTTGTCCCTCCGCGACAATCCTATGTACGCAAACTGTCTATTGTGGCGTAGCGTACATAGTGCATCGTATTTTAGATCTTTTCAGCTTTAATATCAAAATCTACCTCCGGAACGGCTTCAGCTTGACGCATATCCCCAGGGTTGTTCACGAAAACGGCAACCTAAATTTTGTAAGCAAAATAAACGAATATTTTTCGTGATTTAACCTTTAGTTTCATAGCTTATTAACAATTATCAATTTTACCAGTTGATTCAATTAATTAACTATATCTTCCAGCACCCACCTGCCCGCCCTCCTTGAAGATGACGTCCGTCTGGAAGCGGACCAGCGTCAAAAGAGGTGAGTCGTCCATGAACAGCTTCTCCGACGTCAACCCCACCCGGATTTTCCGCACCCCAAACGACATTGTGATCCAGAAAACGCTGCAAAAAATAGACTACAGGCTACAAAATGATACTCACATCAGGATGGCGCCCACAAAATACTTGCTCCAGGCCGACATGCAGAATTCCACCCAAATGTCTAGCAAGAAGCTGGCCATCCGGTTGTAGAGACCCTCGTCTACCGGCTTTTTGTCGTTCTTCTTCGCGATTTTCTGGAAGGGCAAGAAATAAAGTTACTCGTCTATTTGCGGGAAAACGCCGAAATCCCGACAGGCCAAAATGCCGACATTAAAAGCCCGACAATTAAGAAAACCGAAATTCCATCTCAACAGTTCGAATACGGAAATTCAAAAAAGTGCCGACGATCAAAACCCCGACAGCGAAAATCCCGACAACTAAAATACCGACATTCAAACCCCCGATAGGCTAAAATACCGACACCCAAAATTTCAGAACCAGTTGAGACTTTCTGTCGGTATTATGCCCTGAATTCCCATGTCCCACCTCTGGCTCAGCTACGGTAAGACAGGGCACGAACGCGTGCCCACGGCGCGCCTCGCGCTCACCGCTCAACTGGAGGACGGCCGTGTAGAAGAAGATCTGGGAGGTTACGGTAGTTTGGGACGATTTTAGGGCAGCGAACCTGGTAGACCCAATCGTAGATGACGGCCACGGAGATGAACACGCAAAAAACTGGAAACAGAGGATTTTTGGGGTTGTAAAACTATCTAGTAAACCATGGAAATTTTTTAAAACTCTAAATCGTGTTATAAATTTTGTGGAAAACTGGTCATTTTTGATAGAAATATCAAAATTTTCCATATTTCAACCGGTTTTTAGCTTATTTAGGGTTAAATCGATACAGTTTTAAGAACAAACCTGTAATAGCTGGAGTTGGTGTCAGGATTCCCGTTCCGAAACTCAACAAATTCGTCAGGGAAGCGATGGTGATAGACGGACCCGCGTCGGCCAACATTTCGGCCGATCTCTTATGCGGTGGCTCCCTAAAAACACACTGTAATGAAGTGTAATGAATAGAAAAATAGTGTAAAAACATCAGAAAACTATGGCGATCTTCCCTACCTCGAATCAGTGCGGTGCCACGCGTGCAGAAAAATGAAAACGTCGTCGACACCGATAGCGAGAATCAAGAACGGCACGACGGTGACGATAGGTAAGAATTCGTAGCCGAGCTGTAGGATCAAAACTTTAGAAAAATTGTGATATATTTTACTTACCCAGAAAAGATTGCCGAACGAGGCACAAAGCGAGAGAATCGGGCACAGCACGCCGAGCACGGATTCCCACGGTTTTGAGCGCAAAGAATCGAGCCTAAAATCGAGATTTGGAAGGGTCAAGAAAAGGAAAAACCTTGAAAAAGGTAGCCCTGCTAAAAGAACAAGCTAAAAACACAGGATAAAGACTTATTTGAGGCCAAAGATCGAAATCCCCGGCTCGCCCTCGGAGCTGAACTTGAATGTGGTGAAGAAGACAAAGGCGAAAACGACGACGACTGTCAACGGCATCAACGGCATCGCCAGGATACCTAAAAATCAAAAAATTGCACGTAATTTTATAATTCGGACCTGTCCTGCGGACCTCTTCACTGACCAACCCTTCAGAGGTGCAGTAGGCGTGGATGAGCGGGTCTTCAAGAGTTTTCTAAAAATGAAAAAGATAATAAGTAATAAAAGTAACTAACCTGTGTAAAATCAAAAACAGCATGTTCCCATTTCTTCATGACGGCCTCCATCGTGGAATTGGCATAGATCGATTGGAAATTGATCGAGATTAGCCGGGCGGATTCCACGATTTGGGATCTAAAATTGGGTTTT
This sequence comes from Mesorhabditis sp. LJ9110, assembly GCA_038088335.1. Classification (NCBI taxonomy): domain Eukaryota; kingdom Metazoa; phylum Nematoda; class Chromadorea; order Rhabditida; family Rhabditidae; genus Mesorhabditis; species Mesorhabditis sp. LJ9110. The sequence continues at coordinate 208,031 of JBBGBA010000093.1, forward strand.
GATGGTGTTTTAGTAACATTTTAGCTAGATTCAAAGCGTTTTTTTCTACAAAACTATAGAAATTTGAAATTTGGACGAAAAAAGCCGGTTTTTGAACGCAAAATCCATATTTTTTTGATTTTTTGTTAAAAAATCTGTACAGAATTTAACTGGTTAGTAAAAAAATAGCTTAGAAAGACTTCCTCTGGGCTGAGTTTTCAAATATAAATAAAGAACAGTTTGTCCCCCCCCCCCCGATACTGCGAAAGTACCGGTATATTCTCTAGAAAACTCACTTGTTATTAACATCCACCAAAAAGATATTATTCGCCAGATAAACGTGGTGCCCAAACAAATCCATCGACGGATACGTCAGCTTGACATTATTGTGCTTTCGGACCTGCTGATCCCGAAACATTGTCAAGAAGATGTTCACCTACAGCATTTTTTTTTAATTTTTTTAGATGTACTCACCGCATCGGAAGTATCACACTGCGAGCCGCAAAAATCGGAATAACTCCACGTGCGGTTCTCGTGCTCGACAGTGAGCTTGTACTGGAGGTAGTCCTCAATTTCGAGCGCCTTTTCAATGTAGCTAGAATTAAATAATTAAAACGAAGCGTTATTCTTACCCTGGCCGTAATATACTGCCCTTGTCGGCTGCTTCGAGGGCGACGACCACGTGGAAGGGCATGCCTTGATCCTGAAAAAATGCAATGAAGCTGGCGGTTCTTGCGCATTACCAGGGGGAGCCTACTCGGACAGTGATTTTTTCCTAAAAATCCGGAAGTAACTATTGTAAAATGGACTATTTCTAGTGAAAAAGCTACTAAAAACGCAAAAAGGGCCATTGTTTTGGAAACTCGTTTTTTTTGTGACTTAGGCAACATTTGCACAGATTTAAGGGTTTTAAAAACAGCATAGAAACACGCAAAAACTTCTAAAAACTATATTCCTTTATTTTAAGCAAATTTGTACATTGTTTTGCGTTTCAGAGTATGAAAAACAACTTAGAAGCACTTCCTCCATTTATATTGGAAAATTGGATGGGGAACTTTGCTTTCAAACTGAAAAGGCGCCAAAACCTATTTCAAACCCCACCTGGAAAAACTCGCGGGCGACGGCGAACTCGTATCGACTCGGCGAATTCGTGGCGGAAAAATGCTCGCGGACGTTGTTCACCTCCTTGAATCGGCAGACACCGGCTGCCATGACTATCGCCCAGATCGTGCTGAAGATGGGCAAATAATATAACCGTTTCCCCGCTAATATAACCCCGGGGGTTCTATTTTCCCTATTACCCCGAAGGCTCTATTTTCTGGAATTCTGATCCATTTTAACCATTTTTTTAATAGTTCAATCGGCTCAAAAGATCTCAGGCCCAAATTTGCACGCGGAAAAAACACCTATTTTGACATTTTTGGAACTATGGAAATATGGTAGTTATCAGTGATAAATGACCCACCATATAGCGAGACATGATCGTGGCCATTTCGCGATCCTCAACCCCATCCAATAAAATGTGTCATGGGTGCCCTTCTCGACGACGGCCGTTATCCGTTCCAGCGCATCCTCCATGCGCTGCCACGCCCCCATACCCCAACTAAAATTTAATGAATTATTAAAGATTAAGCAACTACAAATAAAAATTAAAAAGATGAGTCCTCAAAAAAGAAAAGTGAATCCTGAAGGTACTGGACTTTTAGCGGGGGGGGGGGGGCGCTGGGAAAACTTTGAAGCGATTTATGTGGTGTTTTTATAAGCTCTTTCATAGCCTTGGGTTAAAAAAAGGGATTTCATAATGCTGGAAAATGACAATTAAAAAATAACAGAATTTTTAAAATTAAATCCCACTATAATTTCGCTACCCCCCGATAACAGTCCAGTACCCACAAATTAGAAATGAGCTTTTTACAAGGTGTATGGCTGGTTTATTCCATTATTGCGACCCTAAGGGGCGATACGCCAAGGGAGGCTCATTTGATAACGCATCCCCCCCCCTCTAACAGTACAGTACCCGATTCAAAAAATGAGGAAATGCTGCCAGATCAAGCCGGAAGCTAGCCCTAAAATCGCAAAGGGATCAATTGGGGGTGAGATCCGGGGCCGTTTTCTGTGCGAAGAAATGGCCACCAGCTGAGCGGGAGACGCCCTCGTGCTCCTTCAGACATCCATTCAACCGGAGAAGCAGACTTTTTGTCACGAAAAGCAAGAACGGGAAGAGCCGACCACCGGGCAGGGCAAATCGAAAACCGGAGCAAGCGGAATTTGGAAAGTCTCGAAATGATTGGAAATTTTGGGACCTTCAGTCACGCTGCATAAAAATGGGCACAGGGCCGTTAACGGGGGGAGGGAGCTATACATTAAAAAAAAGCTTAACAAAATAAGATGAGCCTTTCAAAAATGAACCTAGACTTCTGAGGTACTCATCTGTTAGCGGGGAGGGGGGATCGCCACCCAAAAAACTTAGCATTTCTTACGGATATTTACGGTGATTTCGTATTTTTTTGCTAACTAAAAAACTTACGAAAGGTTTTTAGAAAAGTTAAAAAATTTAAATTTCTACATTTTTCACCATAAGCCAAGTTTTCTAATATTTTAACCATTTTATCAGCTTTCTAAACTTAAAAACTTCGTAATAAACTATCTAGACGGCGGTTATTTCATTATTGAGGCCCTACCGCCCGTTTGGCAGAAGCCAAACCCCCCCCCCGTTAACGGAAAAGTACCAAAAAACAACAAAACAAGAGGTTACGTCTTACGGTAGCTTCGAATAACTCATAAGCAGCATATTTTATTACTGGGGCACACGAACCAATCGGCAAAATTTAGCCACCCCCGTTAACAGACCAGTACCAAAACAAGTAGCAAATCGTGACGGTAGATGCAATAAATCACCCAACCGCTACGACGTCGGATCAGATTTCCCTATCGTCCTGCTCCTCCTCCTCCTCCTAGCTAGATCGATCCCCCTGTGACGTCTCATTAGCATCTAATGGCTTGTGAGCAGACTGGATGGCATAGGGGCTCATCCTTTGCCCCGACGAGGCTTCAATTCCCCCGAAAAACAGCTAGGGGCAGCGACTAGAGACGAGCATGAGATCAATCGTCTCTCCTGCTCCCCGAAAAGCTGCCCGTTGAGCGGAGCTGATGCTCAAGGTGGATGCTCTTGCTCAAATATGCCAGGGCGAAATCGAGTGGTATGGAAAGATGGAACGGCTTTCGGGGTGGAAAAGTGCTTTATGGAAAGTGAGGCAAATTCGCGGAGGTAGAACTGGTACTGGGCTCTTAGCGGGGGGAGGATAGAAAAGCTCCGAAAGAATAGGGAATTTGTTGGCCGGTCTTAGAAACATAACATTTCAAAAAATGATTTAAGCAGGCTCTTTTGCATCATCGGGGGAGGCGTTTGCCTAGTAAAAATAAAAATAGAAATAGAACTGCTTTAATAGTTATTTTGTAAAATTTCACGATATTTAAGGTGGAAAAACTACCTAAACCTTAAAAAAATGTTAAAATCCGATATTTTTATCTCAAATCGGCCGTTTATGGTGGAAAATATCATAATATTTGTAGTTTTCAACGAAAATTTGTGGTACAAAATGGGATACTGGAAAAAGGGTTTATTCCCCTCCCTCCGATAATGCAAAAGAACCAAATCGCGGCCAAAACCCAGTATTCTTCCATAGCCCCTAAAACCGGAAACGAGCCTTGCGCGTCCCTTTAATGCTGCGACCCCTATAAAAACGTTTACAGGACACAGCTGGAACCGCCATCACCTCAATACCTAACTGCCCAATCGACACAACAAGAGGGCTAACACCATTAGAAGAGGACGGACAGAGAGTAGTGAGTGGACACCGGGGGGAAAGTGTACAAAAAGGCGTTTGGAGGGGGCTTTTCAAAGGCGCCGTGACTTCTGCTTGGTTCCTGAGACACTTTATGGGAGGAGGAGAGGGAGAGGGAGGAGGAGGAGGAGCACGAGGTGGTCGAAGACGAAAACAGACGGACGATCCCCGATCTCTACCCCCTAAAGGGCTTACCCAACGCCCCGGGGTTTCACTTTCGTGCTCACAGTTGGCAAGCGGGGAGGGATCAAAAAGGATCAACGTTAAATTTGAAGCGATACTGTAGATTAAAAAAAAAACTTAAACCTATTAAAAACCAAGGAAAGCTAGAAAATTTCAGTCATATATGAAAACAGGAAATTATGGGCTACACATTACATGAAAATTACGAAAATTCCGTTTAGAGGAGCCAGCCGGAGCGGTTTTTAGCACTTACGATACTGTTAGATTGCCCGAAAAATCGTTTTTTGAGAGAGAGAGAGGGAGGGAGAGAGAGGGAGAGAGACATAGAGAGAGATAGCTAGAGAGAGAGACAGAGATACATAGAGGATGAGTGAGCGAGAGTGACCGAAGAAATCCATAAAAATTCATATCAAACATCACTTCCCCACCCCTTTAAACTCCACCCCACCCCCATCAACACACCATAATCGAAAGTGGTGATGGAGTGAGTACCAGTTCGAATGCGCGGATTTCCCTCCCTTCCCCCAGTCCTCGCACCGGGGAAAATGGTGCACAAGAGACACAATAGCCAGTTGGGCGCTTCGAGACCGCTTCCCCTCAATACGGTGGACCGACTTCCAACAGAGGATTTGGGAGGTGCTGGGAAAGTGAATGGGGCCTGAAATCCGCCCGAATTCCCGACTTTTCAGCCCTCGAGTTTTCGAATATGCCCAAAAAAAACGATGAAAATCGTCTATGAACCCATACTCCCGTCCTCCATTTTTCTTGCTCGCAGTGTTGCCAGCGATCGTTCCGGGGGCTCCAATCTACACGCCGAATCTTGGCTCTTGGCTCGGCTTCAAAATCGGCTGCGACGTAATGTCACCTCGAAGAGGGCATGCATCAAAAAAAGCCAAGTCACAGAATCTGCGTTTTAATGCGAATAAGCCAATTATCGATTGGTTTTTTAATCCAAAAACTAGTAAACCGCAAAAGAAGTAGTTATAGCCTCTGAAGCAAAAACCGGACATCTAAAGGTATCGAAAAAGCTTGAAATAACTTTCAACGTTTTGACGCAAAGAAAAAGTATAAAAAAAAAAAAAATGGTTAAACTTTCGAGGCAGCCAGAAGGAAAAAATTTAGAATTAAAGTCGTAAAGTTCCCGAAAAAGGCCAATTCCGTAGCCCTCGACTTTTGAGAAGCGCAAAGAGCTAAAATGGCAGCTTCCATAGTCAACATTCAACTTTTAAAGGGACAAAAAAACTGCTGTCGTTTTCAAAACAGAAAATTTTTATTACTGGTCAAAATCTCCTCAATAATCCCCTAAATAATCATTAATACATCATAAACACGATCCCTCTGCCCCCGCCAGGTCGAAGGGGGATACGCGCCGAAAAAATGGGGAATGCGGGCTAGGGCAGGTTCGCGAATGGCCGCAGGGCTGATCCCGTCGCCCACCAACCAGGACGGGGGGAGAAGCGCCAATTGCGGAATCATTTCTTTCGTCCTTCTGTTTCTTTTTCTCCTCGTACACCGCTGAATCTCCCGGCGAAAAGCCGCCTGTGCTCCTGCTGTCATCTCTGGGGTCTGCCAGGATGAAGCTGAGGGGGGCTGTTTGAGGGAGCGGCGGCTGGAGAACTTGAGGTTGATAGTGGTCCAGGTGGCATGTCAGAAGGATTTGCGGAGAATGGTGTTGTAAAAAAAATGGTGCTGGTGCGTTAGCGGGGGAGGTTGGCCCGTAGGACCCTGAAATGGAAAAGAAGCCATTTTCATAGCATTTTACGCCGTTTCAATTATCAAAATTAGGGAAAAATCGGATTTTTCGTCCACAATATGCCCAACGACTAAAATTTCAAATTCCAAATTTTCTAAAAAGTTTTTATGACTTTTAGCAGACATGACAAAACGGCCGCCGCGGCCGGCCGGAAGCCCGCAATTTTTCACGGCCGGGGCCGGCCGCAAACCGCAAAATTACCCACGGCCGCAGCCGGGCCGGGCCGCAAAAACGTCCTGGAACGCGCCGGCCGGCCGCGCTTGCAATGAACTCTGCTCGTCGTTGCCTTTTTCCTTTTCAGAAATCATGCAAATCAGTAAATTCAACCGAAATCCAAAAAATAGGTCAATATTTTCGCCATGGCAGCCGCGGCCGCGGCCGGCCAGACTTTTTGGAGACGACCGCGGTGGCCGGATTTAGCAATTTCATATGCGGCCGGGGCCCCGGGTAGCTACGGCCGGGCCGGGCCGCGGCCACTTGCCATGTCTGCTTTTTAGTAACCGGAAAATTTTAAAAACAATAAAAATGGGCACTGTTTTCTTGCTATGCAGAGTAGGAAGAATAAAGGAACTCGGTCCCATCGTGATTTTTTACCTCGTTGCGTGTGCAACGGCGCCCTGTGCGCAGAATAAATAAAAATCCCCCGATAATGCAGCAGCACCTCGACAGCGCTTCCAAGTGGAAAAACCAGTTTAAAAAAACTTTAAAACTGCCCAAAAATATCTAGGTATGATCGCAAAACGACGATGTTTGGTCGAAAAATCGAAGTTTTTGTAGTTCTGCAAAACTTTTATAACCATTTGTTACGCTTGGGAATAGTAAAAAAACAGTCCCTATCTTAATGTTAGCAAAAGTGGATTCTATGGAATCTAGACCCCCCGCTAACAGTACAGATTCGAAAACCTTGTTGTTTTTCTCTTGCGGTCTGACGCTGACCGGAAGCCCCTGGGTTATCCTAACCCCCCCCCCCAAAACCCACAGAATCACCCTAAAACCCCCAAACCCCAAGCAAAAAATATCTGGGCTGATGCGCGAAGATAGCGGGCAGAAAGAATTGCGATGGCTCGGGGGCGAAGCGGGGACTGCCAGTCGGGCGCTTCCTCCCTCCACAGGAGAAACGGGTTTTGACCCTAGTGGCGGGGAGGAAGAGACTGGATTACTCCAAAATCCCGCCGCCTCCGGCCTCTTACTGTCTCCTCTTCTACCCTTCACTCCTCCCCTACCATCACCCCTCCACGATCCTCAAAATCTCTGGTGCGAAATGGGGATCGGGGAGGAGGAGCAAGGAGGTCGAAGAATGGTTGGCGGGTGATCAATGTTTTTCGTTGCCATAAATCGAATCAAGGAAAGACAGGCATGTCTATTTCCAGAAAAACCACAACGACATTTGAACCCGGAAATTAAAGAAGCCCGCACGGTTGTAGTAATATATGATACATATCTCTCAGAGTTTTGGCCTCAAAATATCACTAAAAATTTTTGTGAAAACCCATTGTTCATAGTATAATACAGTGTTTTTTACTGTTCCCAAACGTAAAAACGTTGACTTTATGCTACAAAGATACAAAAAAAAAGCATTTGAAAATGTCAAACCTTTTCTAGGCTTTCTAATTACTTTTTCCGTCGAACTAAGTTAACCTTAATCAGACAATACTTTATATATATGCTTAAGTTTTAAATAGTCCATTTAAAAAACTAAAATACTTGCGAATGCTAGGCTTAGTAAAAAGCTCATCCCCCCCCCCTTTATAAAAAGTGATGCAAGGAAATTGTAAGGGACAAGCTGCTGATCTGCCCTGGTACGACATGAAATTCTAAGGATGTCTTGGATTCAGCAGATCGAGGAGTTTTTTGTGCCCGCTAATCGAATAGCTAAAAATCAACACGTCAGTCTCCCGCCACCATGCTTCCAGCCCGAAAAGAGCTATACCCCCATCGATATATACCCGTTTTCGCTATCCAATGCCGTGGCCGGGATCGAAATAGTTTTCGCCCGCGGGGGCGGACTTTCTTAGGACAGGAAGGGGTTCTTCGACCGAGGCGGTGAGCCGTTCTCTAGTCTTGATCCTCCTATAGATATGAGCCAAAAGGTCTGCTGGCCTGGATAGAAAAAAAGCAGCTCAAGCTCACAAAACCGAAAATTACACAAAAACAAGAAAAACAAAAACAAAAAAATCTTCGTGAAAAATTCCGTAACTGTACTAATGCTTGTGTACGATCCATACAAATGACGTAATTACGGATCATACGGAATGTTCCCGTAAGAATTGGGACCATGAATTTTGCGCAACGAATTTTGCGCAACTCGGGGAAAACGAATTTTGCGCAACACGGGAATTTTGAGCAACTCCCACAAAACGAATTTTGCGCAACTTTTGGTGAAAAAAATATAAAAGGCTTACAAATATGGTTTTTTCATTGCTTTTTGCTGCCGATAAAATAAATGAAGGAATGTAAGAGCTAATCGAAGAAAATTTCCAACACTAGCGTGTTGAATAACGGTTATCTCGTGGATTTTGGCATGGCCGCTGGTTTTCGTGATTTGAAACTGTTTTCTGTGAACTTGAACTATTAGAACGCCTCAATAGTTGTTCTAAGGCCTTTCTTGATCAAGAAAACTACACTGCCGCGGCATATTCCCCATTACCTCGTCGAACACCATATGTCATGCTAGTCGATTATCGTCTAAAGAGCGATTTCGAACCTACTTTACATTTTTCCTACATTAAGTATGGAATACATTATTTTATTTTAATAGAAAACGCTTGACTGAAAATGAAACTTCTTGTTATCAACGATTTTAGCAAAAACCGGCGGCCAGGCTAAAATCCACGAAATGACCGTTATTCGGCACGCCGGAGCTGAAAATTTGCTTCGATTAGCTCTTACATTCCTTCATTTATTTTATCGGCAGCAAAAAGCAATGAAAAAACGATATTTGTAAGCCTTTTATATTTTTTTCACCAAAAGTTGCGCAAAATTCGTTTTGTGGGAGTTGCTCAAAATTCGCGTGTTGCGCAAAATTCGTTTTCCCCGAGTTGCGCAAAATTCGTTGCGCAAAATTCATGGTCGAGCTCAACTCCGGCAAGACATACCTGGCCCTGAAGGAACACGAGAGGAGAGCCGTCGGTCGCAATTACGCGGCCTGCAAGGTTTCTTTCGTTGCCATTTGGGAAACTATGTTTTTAGAATGTCATGCCTCGGCTCGCTAAACCCGAAGTGGAGAAGTGCAAGCTGGAGCTGAAGGATGAATTCGTACGGTGTTGATCCCCAAGCTGTGATTGGTGTTTTTAGAAAGTCTGCTACAAGCTCCGTCCTCCGGTTGCCAGGCTGCCCGAGCCTAGCAAAGCCTCCGCGAGCGATCTCGAGCAGGGCTATGACCCAAAGATGGTAACGGAAGCATGGTATTCATTCACTTCTTTCCAGTTGACGGACGATTATCTGCTCACGGCTTTGATGCAGGCGCCCCCTGTGCAGATGACGCCGATGAAGCCGGCTCCCAGCGCTTGTTCGACACCGAAAACCACGCGTGGTAGCCGTCAATGGCACGGTAGCGTCGGCAAGACTGTTCTGATGTACCGCAAGCGCGACAACCCGGCTTCCAAATCGATTCAGGAGGTAATTTGGCGTTTTTGGGTCTTTGTCCGCTCCTGGAAATTTAAAATTTGCGTATCAGGGACCATTATTCTAAGATAGATAGAGGAGGTGTTTTAGGCTTTTTTTACTATTCTGAAACGATAAGACTACTAATTTTCTGGAGAAAATCCAAAATTCGGTCTTTCAACCATACTGTTAAGTTCTTCCAAATAGTTTCCGCTTGGATATCGCTAATTCGCTGAAAAAAATAGAGTTTTTTAGCTTCTCGGGAGGATATTGGAGCTATTGATGTTAGGGGGGGCATCTTTTTTTTGGCGCCCAGTCTTAGGCTTAGGCTTAGCTGTGACTTCGCGTACGCTTGGCTTATACTTAGCTTAGGCTTGTTCTTCTTGGCTTAGGTTATGCTTAGGCTGGGCTTGGCTTGGTTAGCTTAGACTTGGAGACAAGCTTAGGCCGGAAAAACCTCCAAAAAAATGCCCCCAATTCCCTGGGAATTCTAAAAAATCGTCTGTTTAAATCATCGGCCTTTTTATTTTTAGTCAGAGCCCGAGCGTGGCCAGCCGCTCTACGCCCGTCGCGGTATTCCCGTCAGCAGTTTGAAGATTTCGTCTAGCCCGAAGAAGAACTGGGCCCAGTACTCGCCGTACAATCTGCGTTCGGCCCAGCGCAACAGCCATCTCCAGCGCCTGAACACGGCCAGCCCGAGCAGCATTGACTCACCGTCGGGAATGCTCGCTAAAAACGTTGCCGAGGTATCATTTTAGCCAAAACGGAACGCTTCCTTTTAGTTCGCTCTACAGTCTCCCGTCACGACGCCGTCAATCCGCACTGGCAAGTCGGGCTCGGCCAACTTCTTTTTCGGAGACACTGCCGAACGCAACAGCAACCACTTGATTTAGTATGCAACCCCTTGCACCATGCATGTTTGTTAATGCATTTATTGTTGACCCTTATCACCCCCCAACCCTTGCTTGCTTTTTTCTAAAAGAACTTGCCCATTAATTTCTCAACTTTTAATAGTTGTACAGAATTTTGTTACCCGCCCCCGTTATTCACCCAAATTTGTTGGAGAGCCAGTTGGCCAATAAAGTTATGCATTATCAGGGCCTGTGTTTGGGTGATGGCTGTGAATTACGCGTTGTTTTGCACCAGATGAGTGGTTTTCTAAACAACGATCCATTGAAATTTTTATTCACATTTCATAGGCGCCTCACAATTTACACATAGCGTCTTTTACCAAATTAGGAAGATATTGAATGGAATTGGCTTTACGTGGAGGTGCCTGCAACATCAGCCGCAATCGTCTCAGCAAGTTGATTCTTTGCCTCGATTTCGCTGAAAAAAATATTGCAGCTTCATCAGAAAAAATACCTAATTATCTCCGTGTAAATCTCCATAAACGCGTCCTGGTTGTAGCGGCAAAAATGTGTGAAGTGTTGCTTCAAAGCTCGCAATTCCTGCTGCACCGGCTCGAGGACGGAAGGTGGCTTCTACATAGAAAGAAGGATAAGCGTTGAAATTGAAAAGGGAGGCCTACCACATCTTCTCCTTCTGCCAACAGCCTTTCAAGCATCAACGAAACCCGTTCATCTAAACCAGGACTAAAGCAAATGAGTGTAGACGAACGAATTAGATTCCTAACGGCGTTGTTGGGGTCGACGAGAGCACGGATCTAAAGAATGGGAACGTCAGATATCGCATCCCAAAAATTTTACCTGGGCCTTGAGTTCTGCGAAACGCTGCGCTGTGATGGCGATATCATTGGCGAGAGCATAATCCTGGACTTCCCGAACGGACTCTTCAGCCAGAAGCTCGAGCACGTGAGGCAGATTGCTGCAAGAAAGAAATCATCCTGCAAAAAAACCATAAACAAACTCAAAATCGATATCGTTGGAGATGATGATGAGCTTGTTCTTCAGGTTAACCGCATCATGTTTCAGATATTCCTTCCCGGCCACGTTGATGGATATCTAAAGAAATTATTGATTTGATGGAAAAATAGAAGCTACCGATAGAGCTGCAGTGCAGATGGTCATCTGAAGGAATTTTTCGGCATACCCAGCGATCCGCATCATGTCAAAGAGAAGCGTTTCCGGGATAGCCTGCAGTTTTCCGGATTGGATCAATCTAAACAGGCATTAGAAAATGCAGATAACTAACTTGACATATCCACGACTCGTTATTCGACGAGTTTTAGCCTGAGGGGTCTCAGGTGTCGCTGAACTTGCCGAAGGTGGATTCTTGTCCGCCTCTTTGACTGCCAGTGTCAACCACCTTCTCAGATGAACATCCCCGCCTAAATATGGTGGAGGTTCTAAAAGCAAAGCCGTACCTACCATCGGCCCGTTTCTTCTCAAACCATTCACGCTCGTTCTTCTGAGCATCAGTTACCAGCATCTGGCGCGTGGCTTTGATCAAAAAGTTGGTGATGTCGAGGTCGATTAGGTCCAACATTTCGAAGATTTTCCTAAATGAAGACGGTTTTGGGGGCTGTCCGCGGATCTTCTTTTTCCTTACCTAAAACTTTGCATAAAAAACGCAAAAATAAGAATGTTTCGATAAAAAAACCAAAATAACAAAAAATAGTAAAATTTTCTCCAATTTTTGCTGATTTTACGTAGTTAAATTTCACTAAAAACACTACTAAAATGCCTGCTATTTTCTCACTAGGTGAGCAAAACTGGACTCGACTTATGAGGAAATATTCCTGTCCCCCCACCGATAATGCCAAAGAACCGAAGATATACCAATTGCCGATAGTCTATCTTACTTCAAGGCTTCTATCATATTCGTTTCTTTGCGGAGTTCAACAACCTTCTCATCACGTACGGGGGCACAAAGCCGCGAAAGAACATCGGCGATCCCATTGACCGTCCCTGAAGCGCCACCGATTTATAGTCACACAAAAAAAACCGACGTTTCATATCGAACCTCCCAGATTTTATCTGATCCTTCAACTCGTCATCATCGATCACGTCCTTCAGCTTATACCAGATCGTCTGCGCCCCATGACTTTTCGACGTGCGGAAGATGAGCTTGCTGCGGATGAACTGAAACGCTTTATAGGTTCGCATAAAGACGACGTCCAACCTCTTTGATATCTAACAGCACGTTGAAGGCGTAGTTATAATTGGGCGGGTTGCTGCTCAAATCTTCCTTCAACAAATCCCAAAATGCCACTTTGCATTGCTTTTCGACCACTTCTTCCAATGGAGTCTTCGGGATGTCTTCGATCTAAATAATCTAGTTTTCTTGCTAGAAAATTTACCTTGAAATTCGGGTCAAGCGCCGCCTCGTGCATGATGAATATATCCATAGTACAGTTTGTCTGCTTGAGGAGTTCCTTGAAGCGTGAGAGGTATTTTGGTGGAGCGGTTGCTGAAAAAATGATTTTTTTTTACGAAAATCGCGCAAGCTTACGTGGCACCCATGCCATATCCCCATGTCGGAACGCAGGGCTAGCAGCAGCTGAAGTACTGGGCCCAGGCTGCGACGATGTACTCGGTCCTGGACTTGGTGAGCGGCGACGGGCTGGTTCCGATGCCACATCGTCAGTCTTCTGACGCTTAGCTGCTGGTGGCCGAACGTCTTCGGATGAAGTTCTAAAGTGCTTAGGGTTAGGCTTAGGCTGCTTAGGGACTTATGAGAGTTATGACACGATCATATAAAAATTAGCGGAAAACCTACACAACTGCAGCTTCAGTTTGTTCATCTTCGGCCTCACTGTTCAGCGCAGCCATTTTCGCAATATTATCATCAGCAACGGAGGTTGGATCGTCGTTCCCTGTCGGCTTATCGACTTCCTTGCTCTTATCTTCAACGTCCATTTAGGCCTGAAAGTTGTGATGAATAGAGCGAAGGTATCACTGGAAAAACCGGAAGTATTTTCGATTTACTAGCCCGTTCGATGGTGATCAGCTGTCAGATCTTTTTCTTCTTTCGCTCCCTAACAGCCGGTACAAAGAGGTGGTGCGTAGCCCCCTAAGTGGGAACACAACCCTTTCGACACACACCACATGCATCTGCCCCTCTCCCTCTCGTTTGCCAACCATGAAGCTCCCGAGAGTGAGCCTTGTTTCCTCACGTCATGTCTCTCTCATTGAGCCCCATCTCGCGCTCCATTAATTATTGATGCTCCGCTCCTCTCGATTATTTTTAACGGCTTGTATAGATAGTTAAAGCGCTCGAGCAAACTTGTAAAGTTCGAGCTTTCGGGTGTTCGAGTGATAGAGCAAATTTGGAGCTCGACTAGCTATAAAAAGGCTATTTAATAAGATTTTATGGCGATTTTACGAAGTAGACCAGCTAAAATGCCCGGTTTTAATTATAACATCGCAGAGTTGAAATGAATTTAACAAAATTCTAAAAATTGAAATGATACTAACCAACCTAATCATAAATCATTTGTCGATTGAGCTTCTCAAATTTGCTCGCATTCTCGAAATCTAGAAATTGCCTTAATTTTAACAAAAACTCGATTCAGGATAACTAGGCAATGCGATGAGCGCCAGAATTTTTGCCGCCTTCTTCTTGGTCTCGACCACAAGCCTCCTGCCGTCGAATCTCTTCCAAAATGCGCACGAGGTAAAGTGAAACACCGCTGCGCTTATAGTTCGTTTCAGTACTTTTATTATAAGCTGCGCAACGTCACGACAGGAAATCTCACGGAATGGGGTATGGCTTTCGAAATTTTGTTTCTACCTGCGGATTTAGATGATGGAGAAGAAGCGGAACAAACCCACCTCCAGCACGTTTTCGAAGGATATGTGGCTTTCTGCGGTGGTGTGCTGAACATTGTAGGAACTTTTATAAACGTCCTGGCGACGAACAGGTAAACCGATGGCGTGATTCCTAGACTTCTTTTCAGCGTCTCAAATTATACACGAGTAATCACGGGGCATATCATATGCCTGGCCGCGTTTGTACCAACGCTATTCCTGGCGTTCACCAACACTGATCTCTGTACGGAAAACCGTATTAATTACATAGTCCTTTAGGGCAAATTCCGTTCTTTTGGTTGTCGATGGGTCTCGCTGGTGTCGCGTCTTTCGGATCGATTGGCTTGATAGGTGGCGGTATTACCGGACTTGCCGTGACGTTCCCGGAGATTTACGTGAGGAATTATTGCCTGATTCAAATAGTGTTTAGATGAAAGCCGTAATGTTGGGACAGGCCGCTGCAGGCGTATTTTCGGCCGGGCTGTCGCTTGCGTGCCAGGTAAGCAATAGAATCGAGATATTTATGGAGAATTACTTTAGGCATTTGCCAGCGATGATCTTGTCAACGGCAAGGTTTACTTTTCGATTGCCATCGTATGGTCAGCCCTCAGTGTGCTGGCATATATGTTCTTGATAAAATCAAGGCTTGCAAAGGAGATTCAAGCCAGGTAATGGATCGTCAGGAAAAAGGCTCAAATCAATAGACGAACGTTGATTGTAAGTCCAAATTATTTAGGCTTACGGGGGAGGATGAAGAGTCTTTGATTGACGAGGACGTCGATGCAGAAGAACAGATGATCACTTCCATTACGCCAATGGAAAGCATTGGGATCGCCGACGCATGGCGTGACGTTTTTGACCACGTAGGGTTGACAAAAGTGGCAGAATATCGAGCGTTTTAGGTTGGAAATGAGCTGATCACTACAGCTTTGGTGGTTGGTGTCACACTTTCGGCATTCCCGGCCGTCGCCTCACAAGTCGCCACCGAATCTCACAATGAGAAATGGCAACGTAGGTTTAATGAATCGGGCGCTTGACTCGAAGTTTTCAGGATATTTCGCGGCTGTTTATTGTTTCCTCGTGTTCAACCTGGGCGACGCGCTGGGCCGAGTAATCGGTAGTGTGGTGTCGATGGTGCGTCATGTAATCCTCCACAACCACGCAATTTCTAGGGCCGTAACACAATGTTGTGGCTGTCGGTATCCCGGCTGTTATTCCCCTTATTGCTCGCGCTATGCAACGTTCATCCGAGGCTTCATCCGGCTCTGACGATATTCCCATCAGATGGGATGTTCCTTATGATAATGGTGGTGTTCGGGGTATCAAACGGGACTTTACTAACTGTCGCGGGCGTCGGTTTGAATCGGTGAGTTTTTGGACCACTCTGAAGAATTATATTTTTTAGTTATGTCCCCCCAGAGCTGCAGGAAGTCTCTGGAAGCATGCTAGCCCTAATGGGCGCCACTTCAGCACTTATTGGCTCATTGATTGGCTGCGTGCTCATTGGAATTGTTTGATTTTCATCCCGTCAAATGCTCTGAGAGAGCTCTGTACATTCCCCAAAACCAATGTATTTCTGATGCTCAATGGATTGTGATAGGTACTAACGATACTAACTGGTACTGCCTACAGACTGGTATTTCTTGCCATATAATAACTAGAAAACCACTTAATAAACTGATTTTGGACTTTTTGGGGTTGGTTTTGTGACTGCCGTTGACCGCGGTGACGTGTCGGTTTATCGCATTTTTTTTTGCTTCGCACCTCTATATTGATTTATTTCCGGCTGGCATCCAGGCAAAAAGTTGGCTGGCCGAATTTCATGTTTCGTGCTTGATCTTTTTGAACTTCAATCTTCTGAGGCAGCTCTTATCCATATTTTTCGCCATTCTTTTCCCGGTCTATCGATTTCTCGTGCTCCATTTTCTATTTGCTTCTTCGTTCTCAGTTTTCTTTTTTTTGTTTGGCTCCAACACTTCTCAATTTCCTTTCCAGGTGCACGCCCTCCCTCAAACAACAACAACGCTGACACTGACAAGAGCGCCGTTGCATGCGCTACAGCCGGCTCGCTACGTGTGAGGCGGAAGCGGACGAGGCAACGGCTCTCCTCCGCGACGCACAATCTTCTGGATCCATGGGAGACGAAGTGGTTGGTTTATCTAATGAAATTAAGTTTGGTTTTGATTTCGATTTCGCTCAATCGCTTTCGGTACTCGACGATCTTTTAAGCCCATCCCGATGCTCTTCGCTGGTTTTTGATTGCTAAAAAGCCATAATGACGTTTTTAAAAACTAAAATTGTATTTTTTTGATATGACAGTAGGCAAAAACTATGTCCCCGCTAACAGTCCAATACCATCGATTGCTATCTGCCACAAAAATATTCACAAATTTTGATAGATATTTTTGCAGAACCTGGAGAGCGGCTCATCCGGCGACGAGGTCCATCTTCTGCCAGCCCCATCCGTGTCCGGCTCACGCTGCGGCATGATGGGGTATGTTTGCCGGGCTGCTCGGACTATTCGCGTCTATTCACCCCGCCGCCTTTATCGATAGTGACGAATCAGCTGTTGAGACGCAAATATTTACTGCTAGCGCTTTGCTCGTGAGTTGGGGGGAAGTCGGGGCATGATTTTCTTGCCCATTTTTGGGGGGCGTTTTGACGGCTAGTTAGTAGGAAGCTATTTTTTTGCGCGCTCCGGTGTAGGGAGGGAAGTCGCCGCAAGCTTTGACCCGCCGGCGCTCTCGAGCTTTGTTTACATTTTCGCATCTACTCCACGCGATGCGCGACCCGCCCCAAAGCGGAACCAACGCACGCTGGCTGCGGACGAATTGATCAGGCTGTCGCGGGAATCGGCCATGGAATGGGCTTCACTTACTATTTTCTCTTGTTTTAGTCGTGTAATTATCATTTTGTTCCATCGAAAAAAATTTTTGAGAGAATAAAAATCATAAGGGTCCCCCCTTATGAAATTTTCGGGCCCCGGCCGATTTCGGGCTGTATTACGCTACGTCCCTGACCACGGAATAGACTTTGACTTACTTTTGGCCTGGTCGTCAATGCCGAAGATTCGATGCGTAACGATGAATGGCTCCGAAAACTAAAATTTTTTTAATTTAAAGGTCTGGAAATACCATTTATTGATGAGATAGAAAACCCTCAGTTAATCCCATTAATTTTTCTGGTAGCTGACTAGGAGCATTTATAAAAAATAAAGGTGTCAATGCGGCACCTGCACCTGCTCAATTTTTTCGGCTCGGCGCCCTTGTTTCCCTGGTGACATGCGGGCTTTCTTCGCCTCCCCCCCCCCCCCCACCCAACATTTTAGGTGAAGCCCCATGACGAATAATGCCCGCACGGGCACGGGGCTTCAAAGCATTTTCGATTTTACAACGCTTTTAGACCTTCAAAACCTATTTAAAATTTCGATTCCTTGTCAGTCGATAGCGATTTTTCCGACCCGAACTCTAACCCATCCAAGATTTGCTCTCGCGAAACACCTGATTAGCGCAGCTGGGATGGGTTGCTTTGCGCGGAGAAACGTCCTGCAGCTCGGCCAAACCCTCTCCCTTCCAGCGTTCTCTCAACACTCCCACCACACCATCCGTCGCCCCCTTCCATCCCCATGAGAGACTGTCCACCCCCGTATTTGGGAGTATGTTCGTGTGTTCGCCGTGCTTCTCTCTTTCTCTCCCCCATCCTACACCCACGAGGTTTATGGCTGCGACGACCTTGTTGCCGCGGATCCGGCCTTCTATGCACTGCGGGGCAGCCGCGCAGCCCTCCACCCTCGTTCGCTAGTACTTCCCGCCAGTATTTTTATATAGGTTTACGTTATTTTAATTCGTTTTTATAGTACCTTTTTGCTGGTGTCATCGCATTGCTCTTTTCGAGGCGGTTGGTGCGTTGGAGCGCTGACACCCTGAAATCCTTACATACTTTAAATCGACTTCCGTTTTTCTTTAGTTTTCCAGGGTCGATCTGGCGAATTTTTCCCATAGATCAAATTTTTTTCGCCTTGCAACGTAATAGCCAGTATTTAATCATCTTTTTCTTCAAGTTAACTGTAATTCGTGGGGAAAGCTTTAAAGAACTTTGAGTAGTATTTGAAAGTTTCAATTTTGTTGGAGAAATTCCGGGTTTTTGGAGTTTTTAGAGCATTTTTAGAATTGTTACGTTTAGGATTTGTTAAACACTAGAAACCCTGTAATTACATTCATAAAAAAAGGATGATAAGGGGAAAATGTTTTTCTCCTTGGAAACGCTAAAGGAAAGACTTGCGTTTTTGAGATAGGAATCGTTTCTCACCCTCACGCCCCCAAAACGTCATCCAAAACTTTTCGTGAGGCCTTTGTTATATGTTTTGTCTGGTCCTTCTCCCATCGATAGTTTACTTCACGAGCCTTTTCATCCTAAAAATTTTTGAAAAATTGGCCGCTGCCGATAATTCCCAATGCTGGCATTCCCCGGCTTCTCCCCCCACAATGGGATTTTCCACCCGTCGCGGCACGCTGGTTCAACACCGGCCCAGCCTGGCGCTTCTTCCCGGCGAAATTGGATTCACATCGATTGATTCCTCCCAATTCGACCCCACGGAAATTGCGAGTAGCCGTCTAATTTGGGGTTTCCCGCTGAGTCACGACGGAAACTAGTTTTCCTTCTCTTATTTCCGCTGGGGGTCAGAACCGACCGGCAATCGATGCCAACGGTTGGCAAATTTGTATAATCCTATTCCCCCTCCCTGCAGTTCTGAAAACATTGCCTTGTTTTGATCATTCTTTTATCAGTCCTCGTTTTCATGCATTTTCAAGCAACCACCTGACTTCTAGCTTTTTCTCGTCATCCCAGCCACAGCCTCTCACTAAACCCTATGTGAAGAAAAGGCAAAATGCGGGGCTCGGCATCAATGGAGGATGATATTGTTTCTCTCGAGATTTCTATGGATACAGCTACCACCTCAGCCGGTTCAGCCATGTCCCTGGCTGAGCGGAGAAATAAGGGGGCTTCCCTGAAAAGTAACGCAACCGCGTACACCATCAAAAAATCAAGGCAAGGCGTTAAAAATTAGCGCTATTTTCAATGGGCAGGGTTTTCTATTTTTATACCCCTTACTAAAAAACAATTTTCAGATGCTGTTCGTCATTATTTGGCCGTCGTCGTGTCCTCCATTCGCGAACAGTCCGGATCGGATATGGCCCCCTACTCACCGGCGCGGGCTCATTTTCTCCGAACGTCGTCTGCAACCAGAAATATAACATATTCAGCTTTATCCCACTGGTTTGGAATCATCAGCTGGCATAATTGCTTTAGGTCTTATTTCAACAATTCAAATTCTTCCTCAACCTCTACTTCCTACTGATGGCCTGTACACAATTCATCCCGGCGATCCAGATCGGCTCGCCAATCACGTATTGGGGGCCTTTGGTAAGAGTTGCCTAAAATTTACCATTTTCCTGAATTTAGGGCTTTGTATTGACCATTACACTGATCCGAGAAGCGCTTGACGATTTCGTCCGCTTTATTCGTGACAAGGAGATGAATGGCGAGAGATATGAAAGACTGACGCGGGATGGACTGAGAAAAGAGATCAGAAGCTGGTAAGCTGGATCTTTGCTTCGAAACGGGTTCTTTTTAGCGATATCCAAGTCGGTGATGTCATCGTCATCCACAAGGACCGGCGAATTCCGGCTGACGTTGTGTTGCTGAGAACGACGGAAAAGTCTGGCGCCTGCTTTATTCGAACCGATCAACTGGACGGAGAAACTGACTGGAAATTGAGGGTGGCAGTGCCGGCGACGCAACATGTACATAATGAAGCTGTAAGTTTTTCTATGAGGTTCCAAGCTAGCCTTTTCTTTCGACGATCTAAAACCCAACGCTGAAGGATTCTTTGGAAACTGTTATTTTTAGGACATCATGGAGCTGAACTGTGAGATCTACGCTGAGAAGCCGCAAAAAGACATTCACGCCTTCGTCGGAACCTACAAGATCACGAACGAGGACGGGACGGTTGATGGATCGCTGAACGTTGAAAATGTGCTCTGGTCTAATACAGTCTTGGCTTCCGGAACCGCTGTTGGAGTTGTGGTAAGTCCTCGATTTCCAGCATTAATTTCATAATTTTAGGTCTACACTGGTCGCGAAACCCGTTCCGTCATGAACACAACGTTGCCCGAATCGAAAGTTGGACTGCTCGACCTCGAAGTTAACAACCTGACCAAAATCCTCTTCCTGTTCGTCGTCGTGCTTTCGGCGGTGATGGTGGTCATGAAGGGGCTGGACACCTATTGGTAACTTATTTTTGACGCTGCTTTTTAACCGTGGTTTAGGTATCGCTATTTGATGAGGTTCATCCTTCTCTTCTCCTACATCATCCCGATCTCACTGCGCGTCAACTTGGATATGGCCAAGGTTTCGTTTGTTACTTTTCATGTTCATATTCGTTTAGCTTTTCTACTCTTGGCAGATTGGCCGCGATAAGCACATTCCCGACACGGTCGTCCGTTCATCTACCATTCCCGAAGAGCTGGGCCGGTAGCCATTGAATTCATTAGTTAAAGCTGTTTTTAGCGTGAGCTACTTGCTGAGTGACAAGACTGGAACGTTGACGAAGAACGAGATGCATTTCAAGAAGGTCAGTGGTGGAAACTCAATTTTAAAATATAAAAAAATTCAGATTCACTTGGGCACCGTCTCATTCTCATCGGACGCTTTTGAAGAAGTGGCCAAGCACGTGCTCAGCGGCTACGCGGGAAGGACCGGAAAACACTCGTTCAGCGCCAAGTTGCAGGTTTGACAGGAATTCGAATCCTTTATGCGGGTTTTCAGACGGCTGTTGAAGCCATCGCCCTCTGCCACAATGTGACGCCGATTTTCGAGCACGGCCGAACGAGCTACCAGGCGGCCAGCCCCGATGAGGTGGCCCTCGTGAAATGGACGGAACAAGTCGGCGTTCGCCTCTACACCCGCGATCTGCAAACGATTCGACTGCAACTGCAAGATGGCACTGAACGGTTGTACCACATTCTGCATCTTTTCCCGTTCACCTCGGAGACGAAGCGGATGGGCATTATTATCAGGGTATGGATTTTTGGTTCGGTTCTCTATGCACTGTTTTTTTCTTTTGAAAAATCGATCAAAAAAATCCGAATAGTCAAAATGACCGATTTTCGACCATAATTTCATACTTTTCGTCATTTTTCTATTCAGTTTTTCCACCCAATAGGCTAAAATTCAGTCCCACGGGTTTTGTGAACATCGTGTTTAGGATGATACTACTGACGAAATCACGCTCTACATGAAGGGAGCCGACACCGTCATGGCAGAGATGGTTCAGTACAATGACTGGCTGGAAGAGGAATGCAGTAATATGGCGCGTGAAGGTCCGTTTCCTTAGCTTCTTCAGAATCTTGGGATTTTTTTAGGACTCCGCACCCTTGTTGTGGCCAAGAAAGTGCTTTCCCTTGCTGAATACGAGGCTTTCGACAAGGCTTACCACCAGGCCAAGATGACGGTCAGCGATCGAACGGAAAACATGGGCAACGTCGTGAATCGGATGCTGGAGAAAGATCTGCAACTGTTGTGCTTGACTGGTGTCGAAGACAGGCTTCAGGCATCCAAAATAAACATTTCCAGACAATCCGATTTAGGACCAAGTGACGACCTCCTTGGAGTTGCTCCGCAACGCTGGCATCAAAATCTGGATGTTGACCGGCGATAAGCTGGAGACGGCCATCTGCATCGCCAAGTCGAGCGGGCTTTTCAGCAAGGCAGACACGGTGCACGTATTCGGACAGGTTGGTCCCGCTTTGCTTTCAAGCATATCTTTATGTGTATTATCTTCATTACATTAACTCATTTTTATTTCTTATTTAGGTCCAAAACCGAACCGAGGCTCACAATGAACTGAACGCCTTGCGACGAAAAAGTGACGTGGCCCTGGTCATGTCCGGAGCCGCGCTGAATGTCTGTCTGCAATACTATGAAGCTGAGGTAAGCTCGGTCAGTGTTCATCTTCTAACTTCTTTTCTAGGTTGCCGAGCTGGTGTGCGCCTGTACGGCTGTCGTCTGTTGCCGCTGCTCACCGGAACAAAAGGCTCAAATTGTGCAGTTGTTGAAGTGAGTGCCAGGAAAATTTTCGTTTTTATTTCGAAGAAATCAGCCTCTTCATGATTTTTAGAATTCTGATTCAGGAAAACTGGTTCAGGAAAATTCAAAAAAACCATTTTCTAGGAAGTATCGTGCCCCGCTGCGTGTCGCTGCCATCGGTGACGGTGGAAATGACGTGTCGATGATTCAAGCGGCCCATGCTGGCATAGGCATTGACGCCAACGAAGGTAAGGATTTAACTAAGCTTTGAATAGTTTCAGGAAATTTGTAAAATGCACGAAAAGTGAAAAAAATCGATTATTTTTCAGGAAAACAAGCTTCCCTTGCCGCCGACTTCTCCATCACCCAATTCTCGCACGTCTGCCGCCTGCTGCTGGTACACGGACGCTTCTGCTACAAACGGTGGGGGAACGTCTTGTTTTTTAATGATTTTCGGGGAAATAATTTCAACATAGATTATTTTTTTATCAATTCATTCAGTTTTTCTTGTTTAAAAAATTATATATTTTTGGTCTAGATCATGTGCGCTGTCCCAGTTCGTCATGCACCGTGGCCTGATCATCTCCACGATGCAAGCCGTCTTCTCCTGCGTCTTCTACTTTGCCTCCGTCTCGCTGTACCAGGGTGTCTTGATGGTTGCGTAAGTTTTGGTATGCTTTTCGCGTATATTTCTGTTTCAGCTACTCGACCGCCTATACCATGTTGCCCGTCTTCTCGCTCGTCGTCGACCGTGACGTGACCGCCTCGAACGCGCTCACGTACCCGGAACTGTACAAGGAGCTGGGCAAGGGCAGATCGCTTTCCTACAAGACGTTCTGCATTTGGGTGCTGATCAGTTTGTATCAAGGTAAGGGCTGTTTTTTTCGAATTTGTTATGAAAAGTTGAAATTTCGTCGTCAACATTTTTGTTTTTGGGTCGATTGGTTGATCGCAAATTTCGACATACTAAAATTGAAATACTGAAATACCGCTGAAATTTGATTTGATTTCGACATTTTAAAATAAGTTTATTTTAGGAGCCGTGATAATGTATGGTGCGTTGCTGGTGTTCGACTCTGACTTCATCCACGTCGTCTCTATCTCATTCTCGGCCCTCATCCTGACGGAGCTGATCATGGTTGCGATGACGGTCCACACCTGGCATTGGGCTATGTTACTTGCACAGGTAATGTTAATTTTATTGTGCTTTACTTTTCTTTAGGCGCTTTCCCTCGGTCTCTACGTGGCGTCACTGTTGATATTGGACTCGTACTTCGACCGCCAATTCGTCACCACCTGGGGATTCCTGGCGAAGACCTCGTCCGTGACGGTCATCTCCTGCCTTCCCCTCTACATCATCAAGGCGTTGCGGCGAAAGTTCAGCCCGCCCAGCTACGCTAAAGTTAATTAGGATCTTTGGTACTGCTGCTTAATTTTTGTTATCTAGTCACTTTTACTTCACAACGATTGCAAGAAAGTACCCTCTCCCTCGCCCAATACCCTCCCGCTATTTCATTGCTTCATTGAGGCGCCGGTGTAAGCCAGACGCGTTGTTCCAGCGTTGTATATGTATAGATTTGTGCTATGTTTCCACGCTGAACCATTCGAGATACGATGTCCTTGCCTCGGGTTGCTTTAGAACTGTGTTTTTCTCCCTTTTGGCCCCGCCCGCTCATTGCGGAGTGCTGCTCGCATATTGACTACTGACTGATCAGCCACATTTTTGGAGCTATTTGAATTGGGCGGCCCGAGAGGTGCAAACAAAAAATTAACTTAAAAACTCGTAATTTTAGGCTACAAACCACAAAAAGTTACGAAAACGGGAAAGAAATTAACATAGTTATTTACAGTTTCCTTTTATTGGGTTGCAGTCTAAACTTACGTTTTTTGGGGTTTAAAAGTCGGAAGTTCGGAAAGCGCGGAAAACTACCCGTCGAATTTTTCGAATTTAGTAGTTTGTAGCCGAACGTTAAATTTTGTAGCTCAAAAGTACGAAATTCGAGTTCGGCTCAAAAAAAACTAGAAAAACTACCTAATTTTACCGTGCGCAATTGTGGCGGCTCAACCTAAATAGCTCCAAATTTTCTTTCTTTTCCCTGTCCAATTGTGATACTTCCCCTCCATGCTACATGGTACTGGTTTCCCCCACTCAATTCGCATAGCTCTATCCGTTTTTCATCTGTTCTTCCCCCGTGCCTACCTGCTGTTACTTCTTGACTTTACTGCCTTTGCTGCGCTACTGAAACGGCAAGGCATTCAGCATTCCCTTGCATGCATGAGTGCCAACAACTGAAATAAATAATATCGAGTGTATGAGGCGGATGAAAACGACAGTGTATCAATGTTCGATTAATATTTGTCCCCCTTCTAACCCTGGCTTTTCAACACTTGTCCCGTTTTAGAAAGATGGGTGTGCAACTGGTAATCTCGTTGTACACGATCATGCTGTCGCCGGCGTTCGTGCTCTTCATCAAGCTGGTATCCGGAGATCCGTTACGAATAATATTATTCGCGCTAGGGTAAGCCGTTTGAGAAATTTGCCGTGGCATTTTTTATTCTGACAGTGTTAGGAATTTGTCAAATTGATATACGTTCATTTTTCCCAAGAAGAGGCTGAACTGACACTTCGACCGTCCGAAAAAGCTTAAAATACCTATTGCCAAATTTGAAAAAAACTTTGGACAACTAGAAATATACAAAAAGGTTTTTCGGAAAATGAACATACGTTTGCTAAACCTTATCACAAAAATTCAAAATTTTCAGCGCGTTCTTCTGGTTGCTAGCCCTCCTCGGTTCCGGTATCTTCTGGTTTGCGGTGTGGCCGCTGCGCGACTGGATGAGCTTGAGCCTATGTGTAATGGTCATTACACAGGTCTGATACTTTTTCACGTATTAAGTTTTTATAGGAACTGGCCCGTATCGCTCTCTTCCACGTGATCAAAAAGGCACAACAGTAAGTACCGGATTTTGGATTGGTAGTCCCTGTATTTCAGCGGCTTCAATCAAATGGCCCACGAGACGCGGGAGCTGCGGCAAGCTGGCGGAAATGCGCCCGTGGTTCGAGTGACCCCACCGGCATTCCATGATCTTCACAATGCGCGTCATTTGCTGGCTGTCGTCACGGGGTTGGGCCAAGGTATCGTATTTATTTTTGGTTTGGAAATCCGTGTGGAGATTCGTTTTCAGCAGTTTGAAATAGTCGCTAACAACCATCTAAAAATTTTGCAGGTGTTGTCGCCGCGCTCTTCATGAATATGAACATATTTGCTGCGTTGTCGGGGCCGGGCAGTATTGGGTTGCCGTATCTTCTAAATCGGGTATAACTTTCAGAATTTATCCCATTGGTGGTTGTTTCAGGATTCAACTAAATACTTCATGGAGCCGGACCGCACAGTTCCGTACTATTTCGCCATCTGCGGAATGTTCGTCACACTTCTGAACGCAATGTGGTCCATACAGGTTGGTTTTTGCTGGCTAATTTTTGGGATTTGACTCGTTTTTCAGATCTGGGACTCGTGCCACAAGTTCTACTACCGGCCACAGCACTGCAAGTGGTACGAAGGCGCCGTCGTTGCCATTCTCACACACTTGGCCTTGAGTGGAATGGTGGGTTTTTTATTTATAAATTTTAGCAGTTAAATATTTAGTCGTTCATGAACCGCAACGGCTACCAACTGCCGTACCTGGCCATTCAGCTCTTCTTCTTCTTCGGCATCTTCCTCCACGTCAACAAACTGATGGGCGGCAACTTTGGATCGTTCTTGGCATGTAAGATTTTTTCCTCAATTTTCAACCTCTTCGCTTTCTTCAGGGGTCTACTTCATGTTCCGCGATTGGGTGAAGCTGCTCTGGCTCCGACAGCAGTACTGCAAACTCATGGGAAAGCCGCTGCCCGAGGCGTCGCCGCGCGGAGAAGACCAAGAGGTTTATTAGGATTTTTATGCTTATTGACATTGCTAATTGTGAGCTATTTATTGTACTTGTCTCTTAGCGGGGGACTACCTACCTAGCCAAAAGGCGCTTTATAATTTTTTCGTAGTTTTTGTTTACTACAAGGTCATAGAATCATTGTTGCATAATTGTAAAAACTTGGTTTTGCGCATTTTCGTAGACTGAACAACTTTTTATTTCGATACTTACTTACTTTCGAAAATGACGTAGACGGCGCATGAATTGCGTATATTGTTTTATTTACGTCCCTCGCTAACAGCCCGGAACCAATTTTCATAACTTTTTGCTATTTATCTCGTCTATTGTATCGTTTTTCGTGCTACGGTGAGGCCAAATTCAAGCTCCGCGTCTTTTTGCGATCCGCCCCACCGTCGCACGAATTTTTTGGACCAAGGTTTTCAGATGGTAAATATCCGCCTCCATCACGAGACTCGTGCGGAACGTAGGCGCCAACTGGGACCGCCGATTGAATGCTAACTGACAGACAGACAAACACGAAATTAACGATATATACTTTATAGGTGTTCTTGTATCTTTCTCGAGTGTAATTTTTGATCTCATCAACCCCCTACATGATCTTTTCGTAACAGCGGGTAACTCCCCTTCCCCGGTCATTCCATTGTTATCTTTGTGTTTGCTATCCCCGGCCTAACCATCTGTAGCCATTCTTCCCATGTTGTGCAATACAATACAATTGCCACTCGGTGCTATGCGATTGAAACAAGTTGAATAAAGTGTCGAGAAATGATAGAATTATTATTGCACGAATGCGATCACAGGAATAATCACCAAGAAAATATTGTTAGTCTGAAAATTCTTGGCGAGGGTTTTATTTGGAAGCTTCTTCGTCGCCTTCAATCACCTAAAAATTCGGGGATTTCGCCAATTATGGTGGTTGGCTATGTACGAACCTGAATGTTGTACCGGATCGTTTTCCCACGCAGCCACCCGTATGTGTTGTCGAAGATCAGTTTGTACACGCCGGCGGTTGGTGCGGCAACCTGGACGAGTTTTTGTAAGCTAAGGCGACGAGAATTGGATGTAAGGATGTAGCTAACGATTTTTTACTAGAAAGACTATTCCACCTAGCTTTTTTACCGTTCTAAATAGAAAGGAAAGCGTTTTGATAGGCCCACCTCGCCGGACTCTGGAACGTATTCAGTTTGCAGCTTGAATTTCGGCCAGATCATCGTATCGCTGTCATGCTCTGCCACCACATCTCCATCCTTTGAAGTGGAGAGGTTGATGGAGAAAATGACATCGTTGCTCTCCACTCGCCACCACCACCGAATTTTGCGCTTTGGGTTGTCACCTGAATTCGGGTCTTTTCAGAAACTTGGTTTTTCGCAGACCATACACCGTAACTGGCACGAAAGATGACGAACGGGCGGATACGGTCAATTTTGTAAGCTGATCAGCGGGGAGGTCATTTGCGGGGTTGTATCTAAAATTTAGCTTAAAAATCCGCTTGCTTTTTGCGTTTTTGCCTTGTCGTCTTCCATTAGGATATTTTAACCCACTTCAATTCTTCCGGAACTGGGCCTCCCGTCCTAACAGAACCGTACTCACTCTCGTGCTCTTTCTCGCCACCCCAATGCTTGAAAAGATTCTCGGGGCCGATCGCTTCCTATCAAATATTGATTTATTTTTTCGTGTTAAAACTCACCCTCAGCTTTTCCTTCCAGTCGTCCTTCCCCAAAAACTCAATCTTTTGTTTCGTTTGGGCGGCCAAGCAGGGGGAAACGAGATTCCAGAGGACCTGAATTTTTAATTCTATTAATGGATAAACTCGACGAAATTTTTAACTTTTTGGACCCACCTGTACAAACGCCGGGGCATTAACAATAAAAATATGCCGAATGACGTCGGGGAACATCTCCTGTAGCTGGGAGAGCATCGTCGTGATCACCTTCAGGGCGGACGTGTCGAACTGGCCCATGTTGATGCCATCCAGGTCGAAGATCACGCACGTCCCGATCTGTTTTCCGAGCTCTTTTTCTTTCCGTCTGAAGGAAAATTATAAATTTGAAGTTCTATGATTATTGCCTTGGAGTACGGTACCAACCTAATGACATCCATGACACCCTCGCTTTCGGCGATTCGCATTCTATACAAGTCGGCGTTGCGCACGCATGGCATCAGCCCACCCGCATCACAGCGTCCGATCATCTGGATCACCAGCACGTTGTCGTGACGGTCCCATCCCACCACGGAGCCTAAAGATCACTTTTTTTTGACTTTTTCTTGTTTTTCTAATATTAAAGCTTTTTTCAATTACCTGGCAAATATTGCAACGGCTTGGAGAGTGAATCGCAGTACTCGTTGACACGGTCCAGATCCGAGAAATCGACCTTGTCCAAACCGAGCGCGTGGATGGCCTTTAGCGAGAAGCGGATCTTCGGGACAACGGCGTCTAAACACGTGCCGTAAAAGTAAATATCGAAAAACTACCAAGCTTCCGATCCCATCCTACAATCCAGCGTAACAGTGAGAAATCATCATTATACGCTGGCATTAACTAAATTCGAACTGAACCTACCCGAGCCGGGTATTCCACTCACCTCCAATTCCGGGGCAATCCGCTTCCGCAGTTCCTCAATCAATTTCCGGTCACTGTCCGGTATTTCCTCGAGTTTCATCTGGAATTCTTTGCCTCCGGCACTGATTGAGTTGCTTTTTGAGGCACCCGTTTTCACGCTACCCTTCCGCAACGTCATTTCTGTGGATGGTGCCCAGCCTAGACAACCTTTTTGGGAACTGCACTAGAAAAGGACATTATTACAACGTCAAAAAGTGAAAAAGTACGCCAAAAATGAACCCCCCAATAAATTCTAGAAGGACACTGGCGCGTGCGGGATTCAGCGCCACTGTTTTTCATCGGGCCCCCACCCCCGCCGCCCTTTGTTTGGAAGCGGCTCTCTTGGTGGCATAGCCTAGCAACAACTAGGGCGCACACATCGAGAACTCCCCGGAATTTGGCCCGGGGCCCAGGACAGAACCATGAAAACAACAACAAACCAGAAAAGGGCAGAGTCGGGTAGTGGTTTCCACACGAAATCTACGCCCTCTAATGGAACGAGAAATATTATTATTTTAATACGGTTCTTTAGGATTATCGGGGGCAACTTTTTCTTTGGAATTAAATTTTCTGATATAAATAATGTTTCTAAACTTATTTTACTATTCCTTTTGGTAAGAAAACGACCACAAATGTTTTCTTCGGCCAAAATTTCCAAATTTTCAAAGGTTTTGAGCGTTGAGCCATAGTTAGTTTTTATAAAAAATTTCCCGCCGATAATGCAAAAATTTTCTATCGTTTTTCGTGATTTCGTCATTACCCATTTTTTGCATTGCGTCAGCCTAAATGTTCAAAAAAAAAGCCTTGCGTCGCACGTTAAAAACTGGCGTACACTAAAAACAGTAGAAAAAGTGCACGGAAATTTCGAAAATCCAAACCCAAAGAAAAACCATCAGCAACAAAAAGCAAACGCCATTCAGACATTTTCTAAAAACGTCGAGAATCGAAAAATAGCTAAATATTTTTAGGAAACCCCCGTAAAATTGAATAAACACACAAAAACACAGTCTCCTTAAAAGTTGTATGCGTTTTTAGGACCAACGCCCATCCTCTGACTTCCAAAAATCGTCACCAATCCCCCACAGCAGCCCTAGCCACGCGCTGCGAAAATTCGATATAGAAACCGGGAAGGGGGGAGAAAAGCGGGCAAATATGAAAAGTGACAACGGGCCCTGGCTGTGGCACGACATGTGAAATACCAGATAACAGCTGAGGCCGAGATTCGGTCGCCCCGAACCTAAATTATTGCCCGGGCCCGGGTTCCGGGGTGAAATCATCTACTTAAAAATTTGTGATTCGCTTAGGAGGGTGATTCTCTCGCCAAAAGTCACGTCGGATTTTGAGTCTGGACATTAAGCGAAATAGGACATGACAGATAAAAATATCCTAAAAAAACTCGTATATTTTAGAAAGAAAATGACGATTTAAAAAGATTTGGGCTTTTCCTTAGGATCTGATTTTTCTAATAGGAATGGAGAAAGATATTCTAAACCGTTTTTACTATTTTTTCAATCGTACAAACTTCATAAACAGCTATAGAAAATACAAAAATAATAGATTTTCGACAAAAAATGGCTGCTGCGGAGCAAAATGGCAAAACTTTCGGAATTTTTAAATAGTTTTTCTACTCAAAATCCGGTTAAATTTTCCTAAAAACTCTATTGAAAAACTCCTATTTGTCAATGAGCACTTCTGGAATCCAGAAAAAAATTATGCCCAAAGATGATAACGTTTTGACCGTAGGTTTATATAATTTAATGAGAAACCCTTCTGGAGTGGCAGCACTTCATAAAACACTGAAAAACGTCATTCCCCAGCCGAGGAGGATGCGCGAGAAATGGGGTAACGAAAAACCCTGGTCACATGGTTCTCATTTTTCCACCCCCCAACAAGACTGCGCGTGGCACGGAGGCAATAAAAGGTTAAATCAGCTCCAACGAGCAGAAATGAGGCCTAAGATCAGCGTTAAAACCGTTTCCAGCTCGTCTGCCCGCAGGAAGCCAAAATTTAAGAGGAAGTGCAAACTAAGGCATCAGTTTCAACACAAATCAATTGGTCCTCAGATAGGCGCGCGGCGATGAGTCAGAAAAGCCTTCAAATAGATGAACCCGCCGATGGCATGGGAGAGACGTACGAGCAGCGCAAACAAAACAAAAAAAATATATCATTTCCCGCCTCCCTGTCCGAAAAACAGTGCTCCAAAGATAATAAAACGTTTCCAAAATGAAATCCAAAACGGGGGCCATGGCCGCAATCGATGTGCTTTTGGCTTCACGTTCCCCCCGATCATGACGCATTCTTTCAACTCACCCCAGCATTGGCCATCGTTTCAGGAATATCAGTCTCGAAATCCGGGTCAAGTCCAGCAAGTCCAGCCAGTGTCCACTAGGCGTATGTTGTGGTGGGTGAGTGGCTGAATGGGCCTTCGCCCCACTGGCGAGGGTGCCCTAAAACAAACATTTCTTTCCCGACAGTCCTCTGCACTTTCTTCTCCTTCTTCTTGTCGGGGTGCCGCTCGGTGGGGTCGAACCAGAGAAGTGTGAGGAATTGGTGACGAATCGCGGAAGCCGGATTGCGACTGAAAATTGAAAAGTTCCAGATATAGATGAGATGAAACGAGCTGGGATATAGATATTATCAAAACCAAATAAATTGTCTCATATAAAAAAATTGTAACCATTTTTCATTTTTTTTAATTCATTTTTCAAACTAAATTTTTTAGCGAAAACGGCAGCTTTTCCCTGCCCGTTTCCTATAAACTGGATCGACGCAACATCACCGTAACAAAAACCGCCGTTGAGTGGAAAGAAACGGAATTCTTCGCACTTTTCTTATTTTTCGCTCAACTTTTCTAAATGATAAATTGTAAAAGAATATTTGTTTTGCCTAAATTTTTGTATCACTGATAATACAAGGAAATATATTAAAATTGATCCTTTCCGCGGTCCTAGACACGGTATACGTCGAAAACTGGTTAAAAACACTTTATCAAAAACTAAAATAGTTTTAAAAACGATGCAAAACCTAGTCAAGCAATTTGT
Organism: Mesorhabditis sp. LJ9110; assembly: GCA_038088335.1. Classification (NCBI taxonomy): domain Eukaryota; kingdom Metazoa; phylum Nematoda; class Chromadorea; order Rhabditida; family Rhabditidae; genus Mesorhabditis; species Mesorhabditis sp. LJ9110. The sequence continues at coordinate 239,764 of JBBGBA010000093.1, forward strand.
TGTGTCCGGAATGCTGTAACGTCGAAAACATTGGTTCTTCTTTTTTATATTAAAACCCAGCTATTACCTTCTCATATGTTTTTTTGCAGGCCATAAGCGATGGCAGACGCCCAATGGACAAGATTCGAAAATGAGGCAGAAGCCGCCCGTGATGCATCTCGACTCGGGCAAGGATCACTGCTGCTCAAGTGATTTTTTTGAGTCACAATGTATTCAATTCCAGGACCACGGACTCGAAGGTCTTCTCAATTCGTCCCCATCTCCTCGCCGGCTCAGCGCTGCTGCAGTCGTTCAACGAAGGTGAATTTCTGACTTAATTTTACAAACCTTCTTTTAGTTGCGCAAGAAAACAAGACAATTGTGGCAAATCGGTAATGTGTCCTTGTATATTTTGTCAAATTTTGGTAGAAACACGGGCCCACTCACAATCGATTTCGATGTGCCATTCGAAAGCGGTGAATTCGCTGACGTACGTTTGGATTTATCAAAATTTACGATGTTTAGTTTTTGAAAATTGCGCAAAGCCACTCCCAGGGCACTTTCCGCGCCGTGGCCACTAATTTCCCAGCTTTGATGCGCGCCTTCAAGGTATATTATTTTATCGAGGTTGTCAATGCCTACATTTAGATCGCTTCTTACTTTGACTTGAGCCGCTTGCAACAGGATATCGGCCAAAAGACATCAGCTCTTATCGAGGCAGAGATTTTGTTCGTCGATTTTTATTTTCAAGTGTTTAGACCACCCAACCGCTGGCTGTACGCTGGATGTTGGGGGTAAAAATTACCGGTCATGGATTGAAGCCAATGGAAGTTTCGCAAGTCTGTATTATGGATCATCGTTCAATTGTGTTTAGATCCATCAAGAGGGTCTACTCGACGATTTCACCGACCACAAACCACACCTAGTTCGCGATATTTTCCCCTTCGCATCGCCTGAGCAAGAGCGTGAACTAGAAGAGGTCGGCTTTTCGTACTATTTACCCCGATTTTGTTTTAGCGCCTTCGAGGCAAAGGGAAAAAGCCGGTGTACGATTCGTCTTCTCCGTCTACTTCATCAACTAATAGGTAGCTCCAACTTTTTCATTTTCTAAATAAGCTTCTCTTTAGCCAACATGCTTTCGCGTGCAAATGCGTGTCATGCTTGCGACTGCTCTCCGACGAAGAGTAATCACCCCCGCTTTCGATGTTGGTTAGTGTGTGCTTGTTTATTGACAAATTGTGTAACAAATTACTAAAAATGCGTTGTTTGGAATAAAATTACTTAGCGAAGATGGGGTTTTCGTATGACATGCGTTGATTTTGTGTGACTAGAACATTTTTATTTCACTAAAGCTTGGCACGCTGTGCCGCTCGATCACGTAGTGTTCGCCGTAGGATCTTGCCGGCAGCCGATTTCGGTACCTCGTCAATAAATTCGACGCCTCCCTTTAGCTGCTTGTAGGCAGATACCTTTTCTGAAAAGCAGTGAGTAGTAGCTGCATCTTTCCCGCACGTACCCTTGACAAAATCAGCAACCATTTGCTCGGTGAGGCTATCGTCTGCTCTCACGACATATGCTCTAGGCAATTCGCCAGCCCTTGCGTCGGGGATTCCTAGAAAATACGTTTATTCTTATTCAGAAAATTAACCGATTACTGCCGCATCCCGAATCTTAGGATGTGACAAGAGAAGGTCTTCTAATTCAGCTGGTGGTACCTGTATTGATATAGTATTTTCATCTATTTTTCCATTATCTACCTGTAGTCCTTTCACTTTGATCAATTCTTTCAGACGATCGACAACGAATAGATCTCCATCTTCATCAACATATCCGATATCTCCTTTAGCAATTCGGGATGGCCAATAGATTTAATGGGTTACTGACCTGTGTGTAGCCAACCATCAACGATTGATTCTCGGGTTGCTTCATCTCGCCCAAGGTATCCCTTCATTACCGTGGGGCCCTAGATAGTTTTTATTGCCAGACACCGATTCGTTTTACCTTTATAACCAGCTCTCCCCGTTCGCCAACCGCGCAAACCTTTTTTGTGACCGGATCAACAATCTCCAAATATCTTAGCGGTTAGTTTTAGAAACTTTACCTTCATCTGGTTGTTCGCAATTAATCGCCCCGTAGCACCAAACTTTTGCTTTTGGTGCAAATCGGGGAAATGCGAGGCTAGGGAAAGCTCGGTCATGCCGTAGCCTAAATTTTTTTTGAGTGCGTCCTGAACCTCTTTTACCTTGTACGATGTATTTCAGCGAGGGGAATCGGCGTTGGACCTCTTCGCAAATGTCTCTGCCGGCCGGGGCGGCGCCTGAGCTTATGGTTTTTTCAATTTTGTCCAAGGTCACCTGACATAATGATTTCCAGGGAGGAGAGGTCGTATTTCGCGGGGATTGGGTGTTTGCCAAGAAAGACGAGGATGGGTGGAACTAGGGCGATTCCTCGGATCTGGAGGGTTTTTTTAGGACTTTTATTTAAGTGTCACTAACCCTGAAGTCCTGAATAGCCTTGCAGAAGACATCCGGGTCAAAATGAGAGTGGATAACGCCGACTGAGCGCAGGTAGAGTGATGACAGCTAGAAGAGAGTTCGTGTTAGTTTATTTTTTAACGTACGACAACGGCGAATCCAAAGATGTGATAGAACGGGAGGAAGAGGTTCAAGTGCTCCTTTTCGTTGTCCCAGTTCGGATCGACGACCCGAGAGATACGAAGATCATTATGGCTAAAACCCATAGGTTAGCTTTACAACTACGAAGTTAGTACTAACCCAGTATAGATCCTTATCATCGTTCCAAAATTCCGGTGTGAAATCATGACACCTTTCGGGGACCCAGTAGTGCCACTTGAATAAGGTAGAATCGTCAGATCATCGTCCAGATGAATAGATTCATCAGCAGGAGGAGATCCCTTCGTTTCCATTGCTTGTTCCCATGTAAATACATGGCTTGGAAGGGTCTTTCTTCCACTAATATTTCCCTTCTGCTTCTCCACTACTAGAATTGTCTAAAATTGGTTTTTATCTATTTTTAGCGGGATTTCTATACCTTTATAAGTGGGCAATGAGCAGCTGCTTTCAATACTTTATCCAGTGATTCTTCACCCGTCAATACCAAACTGGCCTTTGAGTCGAGGAATTGACGTTGAAGCTCGTCTAAAAAAGGAATTTAGCCGAGATATTGAAGACGTACAGTCAGTGAATAAAGCTGATGCTCCCGAGACGACACCGGCTCTCTTTTGAGCTGCCAGAAAGAATGCCGGCCATTGCCAACAATTTGGAAGAACAACGGCAGCTGTCTCACGACGGAATCCACGATTGTGCAGGAAGGCGGAGATTGTGTCCACGACGACCAGTAGTCGGCCGTATGAAATACGCTCCGCGTAGTCAAATGCGTCGATCTGGAAGAGGTTAATATAATTTTTAAAGCTTTTAGATTCGTGTGCTGCCTGGGAATACTCACAAATGCCGGCTTGTCGGGATTCTTGGCCGCCTGTTCACGTATTCCACGCAGAATCGTGTGATGGACGGCTTCATCGGCAAGCGGTACCGAGGGGTATTGTGAGGAGTAGATCATGATTTAGGTTAGGTGTCCAAATTTTGCCCTAAACTGTAAGGGGGTAGGGATAGATGGAGGTACTGGACGGTTAGCGGGGGGCTTTCTTTGACAAGCTGGGCCTTCTTACACCAATAAGTTTTTTTGTCGTTTTTTCGGTATAGAAACCTTACGAAACTTCCTTTTTTCAAAAAGTGCAAAATAAAATTGGACATTTTAAATTTTCTAAAATTTTCTATGCTTTTTGGGTAAAACAAACCACTAAAAATCCTATAACTTATATTTTGCAGATTTTGGTAGATAGGAACAGACTAAACGGCCATCGCCCGCTAACAGACTAGTACCCCCATTTCATGACCAAATTAAAGAAAATGAACTTAAAATGTTCGGCAGTTCAAAAATGTAATTTGTGTTGTTTTGACTGGAGGGGGAGTGTGTGTCTCTGTCTTTCAATACTTTCAAAATCGATTTTAGTGAGTAATTGGAAGACTAGAAAAGCGTAATTGGGAATGATTCGGCTCCGCGAAAACCGGGGATAGGATCGGCGCGTACTGCTAGGTTTGATAGGCCGAGTGTACCATCGGGAGGAGATAAGTTGATCTCGCTTGAGCAAGCTACAGGATACACAATGACCATCTTGGGGGGGGGGACATTTGACTGATAGGGTGATAAGTGCACGTGTTCCGGTGTGCCTATCAGTAGCTTGCAAGTGGTGACCTGCTGCGTCTGGGCGGAGCAGGAAAACAAATTTTGTCTAACTGGCACGATCCCTTTAATTTGGCTGTAAGTACCGATTTGCAATCCATTTTCACTGTAGAAATCAGGTTTATTGTATATAAATTTAATCAAGTATCTAAAGTTTAGCCCGCTGTGCAGCTCGATCACGTAGCGTTCGCCGTAAAATCTTCCCGGCAGCAGATTTTGGCACCTCATCAATAAATTCGACGCCTCCCTTTAGCTGCTTGTAGGCGGAAGCTTTTTCTGAAAGATCATTTTAGAAAGATCTGGCTTTTGGCTTTTTGGTTTTAGCAAGGAAAAACAGTTGTTTTTTTGGCTAAATTAAACGTTTTTTATATCGTTCGGCCGGCTTACCCTTGACAAAATCGGCAACCATTTGCTCGGTGAGACTATCGTCTGCTCTGACAACGTATGCTCGTGGCAATTCTCCGGCCCTTGCGTCGGGAATCCCTCGAAAACACAGGTTTGTTTTATCGAGAAAGGGAACCGATTACTGCCGCATCACGAATCTTTGGATGGGACAATAGAAGATCTTCTAATTCAGCTGGTGGTACCTGTATAAAGATATTTTAGATTTAATTGCCTTTCTTTTTCTACCTGTAGTCCCTTGACTTTGATCAATTCTTTCAGACGATCGACAACGAATAGATCTCCATCTTCATCAACATATCCGATATCTCCTGAGGTAATTAGGAGAAAGTAAACGATTTAATTGGATTCTCAACCTGTGTGCAACCAGCCATCAACAATAGATTCTCGAGTTGCTTGCTCTCGTCCGAGATATCCCTTCATTACGGTTGGGCCCTGTGCGGAAAAGTCTAATTCAGAGCTACGATAGACTACATTATTTACATTTAGAATCTTCGAAAAGCCGTTTTCAAACGATTTACTCACCTTGAAAGCTATTTCGCCACGTTCGCCAATGTCGCACAAGCGATTCGTGCCCGGATCGACAATCTGCAAAATTAGGCATTTTTGGAATAATGAAAAAAGAGGCCCCGACGAAGGCGAAAGAACCAGATAACGGATGTGCTATGGTTTTTACAAATTTTCCGAAAGCGCACTAATGACGGCATATTTTTACCGTTGCAAAAGACCTACCTTCATCTCATTATTCGCCGACAACTTCCCAACAGCCGCCATTTTCTGTATTTTTGGCGTAAGGTCGGGGAAATGGGTCCCCAAGCTCATCTCCGTCATCCCATATCCTAAAATCCGGGGTTTTTAAAGGATAAACTTTACCTTGTGCAACATATCGCACAGCTGGAAATCGTCTACAAACCTCGGCAATCGTCTCCTTTCCAACCGGGGCGGCGCCTATGTTTTTAAAATTAAAAAAAATTGCATGTATTTTTGCCTGTGACAATGACTTCGATGGCTGATAGGTCGTATTTCGAGGGGATGGGATGTTTGGCCAAAAATACGAGGATTGGCGGCACGACGGCCAGGTAGCGAGTCTAAAAAGTTGGCATTTCGTGTTCAAAGTTTTTTAAATACTAAAATGGATAGTTTTGAAACACAAAAGTTCTACTTTTTAGTAGCCGATACCTTAAAATCCTGAAGTGCCCGGCAAAACGTATCGGGTTCAAAGTGCAAATGGATTATGCCGGTTGCACGGAACCACAATGAACAGATCTAAACTTGGTTTTAGAGGTGCTTTTGCATTATCGGGGGGTTGGGGGCGTGTATCAGCCCAGAAAAGCCTAGTAAATGGTAGTAAATATTTTCATGGTATTTTGAGTAAAATTTAGCTTGATTCCAAGTTCTATCGTAAATACTTTAAAAAATTAAAATTTTTGGTCGGAAAATCGATATTTTTGTAAAAAAAAAGTTGTTTCCCCCCTGATAATTCGAAAACAACCGTTTTAGACTAGATTAATCAGATAATGCATACCATAACGGCCATCCCATAGCAATGGTAAAAAGGAAGAAATAGATTCCGATGCTCGCCTTCCATATCCCAGTCCTTATCCAGCACCAATGCCAGCCTTTGGCGCCAATGTCTAAAAGTTTACATTTTTACGATTATTTTCTATTTTTAGTACGCTTATTTTTCTTCTTTAATAAATTCCTTACTCCGCATAAATTCGAATCATCGTCGCGAAACTACCATGAGTGATCATGACACCTTTCGGGGACCCAGTAGTGCCACTTGAATAAGGTAGAATCGTCAGATCATCGTCCAGATGAATAGATTCATCAGCAGGAGGAGATCCCTTCGTTTCCATTGCTTGTTCCCATGTAAATACATGGCTTGGAAGGGTCTTTCTTCCACTAATATTTCCCTTCTGCTTCTCCACTACTAGAATTGTCTAAAATTGGTTTTTATCTATTTTTAGCTGGATTTTATACCTTTATGAGAGGACAATGAGCAGCTGCTTTCAATACTTTATCCAGTGAATCTTCACCCGTCAATACCAGACTGGCCTTTGAGTCGAGGAATTGACGTTGAAGCTCGTCTAAAAATGGAATTTGGCCGAGATATTGAAAACGTACAATCATTGAATAAAGCTGATGCTCCCGAGACGACACCGGCTCTCTTTTGAGCTGCCAGAAAGAATGCCGGCCATTGCCAACAATTTGGAAGCACAACGGCAGCTGTCTCACGACGGAATCCACGATTGTGCAGGAAGGCGGAGATTGTGTCTACGACGTCTAACAGTTGACGATAAGAAATTCGGTCCGTGTAGTCGAAGGCGTTGATCTAGAACGTTTAATGATTTAAAAATACCTAAAACCGAGAGCAGGACTCTATAACACTTTTCTTTTTACTTTTTAGCAGTTTTTGAATTAATCATAAAAGATTATTATCAAAAACTAAAAAAAAATTGAAATTCTTGACCAAACAAATTCTCGGAATTTGAATAATATTTCCGAGCTTTTTAGAGCCAAAAACATCGTACATTTCCATAAAAATTGTTTTATTCCGCGTTATAGAGCCGTATACTTATCGCAATCCTAATAAAAACCCACAAAAGCCGCCTTTTCCGGATCTTTCCGGGCGGCTTCCTGAATCTCGCGCAGCAAAGTTACGTGTAGTGGCTCAGTGGCTAGCGGTACAGAAGGGTACGGTGAACGGTGGATCATTGCTGAAAAGCGAAGTTGTAATGGCTTATCAACTTCCTTTTCAGAGGGCCCCTCTCTAAACAAGTAATATCCTGCAAAAACAGTTGATAAGCTTTTTGAAAAAAGGGTAATGGGGCACCGTGGCTGGCAGGGTGGTCTTTTGGATAGTAGGACTTTTTTCGGCTGGAATTTTGAGCGTTAAGTTCAAAATACCCATGGTAGAAAAGTCCCGGATCATCCGCATCTTTTATCGAAAAAGAAAGGGCGAAATCACATTGGGGGAGATGGGCTTGTTTATCACTTTTTTGGATTTGTATCTTGCTCAGCCGAGGTCATGCTCGATATAGTATGTGTTTTATAGTAGTTTTTCTACTGTATTTTTTATATTGATCACTTTATTCTTATTCAATCGCTTTCTCCGGAACCTCGGCTCCATCTTGTAGGCGCGAGATGCTAAAAACAGCTTTTTAAGGCCAAGAAATTACAATTACCGATAGTGCACATTAATTGAGAAGAACCATGCTTTCTCGTTGCCAAAGCTCAGGAAATAGAAGCCTGGAAACTTAAAAAAATTTATATTTTTAAGTTTTACCGCTTTTCGGCGCTACCCAGTGCCAATCGTCGATCAATCGCAGCGCCGGTCTCTCACACCCAGCGTAGATCTCCTGCCAATCGGCCCTCTCTTTCTAAAATTTCTCGATTTCCTAGTTTCCGGCACACTACCGTTTCCACCGGCGAATAGTACACGAAAAACTGGAACTCTTGCGAGTGCCGCATCTGGAATCGCAGGCTCGTGCCGGCCTCCCATTTGTATCTAAAAATTGGGTTTTATCGTTTCCGCCTAAATTTCACTTTTTGATGAGTGTGCTGCCAGCGGAAATTGAGACTGTGTCCAGCTCGATGTCCTCGTTTTTCGAGGTTGGGAATGGATGGGCTGGGGCCTGAAAAGAGGTAAAAAGGCAGATTTCTGCTTACCGGAATCTCAACGAGTTCAAAGTCGTCGGCGCCGTCCCTGGCTTCACCTCCATATTCTTTTGGTAGTGTCGTGGAGCTGATATGCTTTAGAAGAGTGGATGAGGGGTCGGATGAGGAGCAGATTTCCATGCGGGACTGAAATTTGGGAGCTTTATAGCTTATAGCTAAAATTCGACGGTTTCTACTTCTTTTTCTTTGATTAGTTTTCTTGAAGTTTCTAGTTTCCTATAGCATTTTGCGTATATTTTGCTACCACTAACCCTGTAGTCATTCGGAATAAACGGGATACACGTCGAATATAGCAGGTTCACAAATTTCGGAGCCCGGACGATGACGATATGGCGAATCAGCTGAGGGTACTGCTCAAAGAGTGTGCCCCACATTATCCGATAGGGACCTAGATTTAAAAAATGGTTTTATAGCTTTATGAGTTTTTAATAATTAATATATTCATTTCATACTGTACCTGCCAGCAAGGAGAGCAGTGCCGGTTTGAACTCGAGCCCCTCAAGGTCCATGACGAGAAGCCCGCCGGATTGACGCCCGGTGGCTTCCTAAGGCAAGAAGGGTTAGAAATTAATTTCAAATATAAAATAGTTAAAAACCATATTAACAGATAGACTCTGGTTTTTAAACCCACCTCCATTTCGATGACTCGCCGGTGAATTCTTTCCATCAAGCGAAATTTGGCACGCATGAAGGAGGTTACCTTAAAAAGGAGAAGATTTACCTTACCTATGTGTAATTTAAAACAAAAACTCTTTTTTAAGCTTATTAAACTACCTTCACGTTGTCGATCAGCCCGTGAATATCAATCTTTCCGCTTTGTTCGAAAAGAACAACCTACAAAAATTCAAGCAGAAACTAGCGAGTTAAAAATAATGCTTACCTTGTTATCGTCATCCCGATTCTGCCCCAAAATCGACAGAGGAGCGTACTGATCGACGCGTTCGTCAAATCCAACCGTCTCCTCCGGCCACCCGTCCCATCCCATCACTTCGCGGAGGTTCAAATGACGGCGTAGCACCTAGATATCATATTTATTAAAACGACAAGGATATTTTACTAAAATTCCTACCTCCGCGGCCGCCGCTTCATCCCCCTCATAAGCCGTCACCCATCGATGTACGTTAAATAGATGCTGAACATAGGGGTGCCCTTCCGCCTTCGCGAGCCCAATCGTCCTCTGGCAGGCCTCCAACTCTTCCGTAGTCAACGTCATCGCTTAGCCAAAAAAAACGGAGCGGCCGGGAAATCGGGGGCCTGAGCCACAGTCGAGGTGGAAAAGCCGGAGCGGATCGTGCTAGAGGATCTGGCATCGAGCTTGGCGCCCGCTATCTCGGTCGTCATCTGAAGGCGGCCGGTGGCTCCACTTTCTCCCCTCCGGGCGCCCGCCCCTGCGCATTTTTTGGGGGAGAATAGCGAAGGTTGATTCAATTTCAGGTGCCGGGGATTTAAGAATATGGTATTCACCGTACTTTGTAATTCTGGACAAACCGTAACCGTAACCAACCGTAACCGTGACCAAAGTAAGACTTTTCGAACAATTTATAATTTTTATGAGCGTTTTATAGCTAACAAGCTGTGTAAACCGCCATAAAAATTGCCTATCCGCCGCGCTAGGGCTGTGCCGCATTACCATGGAAAATCGGTCTCTCCCGAAACCGGAAGCACTAGATTCAGCCGTATCCCCCAATTTTTCATGTTCGTGTCCAATACAGTGCAAACACACGACAACACTCCGAACGATGTATTCTAACTCAAAAATAAATATAACACACAAAAGTTTACGCAGGAAAACGCTGAGATACCGGTAATGGGCCGTGAGAACAAGTATAGGATCCGATTGCTCAAAGAAGTCCTTCCATTTCTCGCATGAATTCGTTGTACGCATCGTCCGTCGACTTGGATACGGGCTGCTTCGCTGGTTTCGCCGGTTTGAAGGCCTAGAATGGAGGTTAAAAAAATCGGGCCAAAACCGTACCTTCTGTTGAACCTGGATGGGGAGATGATTCGTAGCCATGTGCGGTTTCTTCTTGAGCACGGCTGGAACGAACTTGGCCGCCTCTTGGCGCAAATCTCGGAGTTGCGGCGCTCCGACCAGTGTCGTCGGCTGGACCGGGCCGATACCGCTCTGCATCCGCGACCGGATCTGAAAAAATCAATTAAATAAAATGGTTTAATTTGAAATTAACATCAAAACAAAGGTACGGGAATTTAAACAAACCTGCGGGGCACTGGAAATCGTTGCGTGGTCGGGAAGAGTCGACGGGGGCCCGGCAACGATTTGTGGTGGTTGGAATAGTGGAGGGGCGACCATTTTCGGAATTGTGGCTAAATTGGAATTATCTATATTCGAACACGCGAACTTACGTCTCAGCAATGGATGGGCGCTGAAGTTCGGAAGTGGGATGCCAAATCCAGGGGCGTGGCCCAATTCCTCGGGAACTAAAAAAACGGGCTACGTATAAGTCTAGCATCCACACAGATCGTTTCAGTAAAAGTACATAATCACAGAATCTTACTCGGCACAGGTCCCAGATCCGTGTCTTCAACGTCGAAATCATCGTTGACCATCTCGTCCTCACTAGCACTCAAGTCTGGAGCCGGGCCACATGGCGGGCCTGGCGGCTTCTTCCGATCACGGGGCAGCTTGAAACGACTAAACGAGAACCAATAAAGTTCGAATTAAACTCAAAAAATACCTAATTAACAACTACAAGAATCATTAATTTGACAAAACTACAAACTACTTACACGCTACGTTCCTCCCTTCTCGATGACTGTTCGTAGACCCTAGGGCCCATAAGTTGCAGTTGACGATCGGCTCCCTCTTTTAGATCACCGTCGGGTAAGGGGATAGCATTAGGATCCACCGATCGCGCCATCTTTTCTTGCTCTATACCAGAAATTAAGAAACTCTTTGAAAACTAACCTGCCAAGCGTTTTATGCTAGCCACTTGCGCGTGGTATGTCTTCATCGCCTCGTTGAGCTTCGCGATTTCCATTTCGTCCTGAATCAATTAATCAAATCAAATGAGCAGACAAAAGATCATACCTTGGAATTGGTCAAAACCGTCCTCCGCTTGTCGATGGCATCCATAATAGCCTTCTGCTTCTTTTTGAGCACTTCAATCGCAAACTGCCTTTCATCGAGACCGAGTACTGCAAAAAGGATTAATTACTTAAAATAGAGCCATACTTTGTCGTTCAAGGTTCAGCGACTTCCTCAGGTTACTAGCCACCTCGGTGTGTTTTGCGATTGCGACACGAACCTAAGAAAAATAAAATACAAAAACCAAGAAAAGCTTACCTGTTGTCGTTCCTTCTTGTTTTTCTTGATCACACGCATCCGTTCTTGCTTGCGCGCCTATTACGAGATATTAGAAAACCAAGAAGCAATCATACCTGATCAACGGGCGCCCTGTATTGTTTACCATGCTTCGTTTTTGAAGCGCCACCCATTCTGCAAAAATATACCGTTAAGTCTACTAAATTTTTGTTTATAATTTATCAAAATCGGGGAGCTGAAGCAGCACTCGTTTTCCGCCTTACTCGCCGGGCGTAAGGCAATCCGCCCACCCGCAAGCACAAGAAAGGCGTGTCGATAGCGCAAAACTGTTGCCAACAGCCAGCCAGTCTCCAAAACTCCCAGATATCTTTGCAAATGCTTAAACATTTACTTTGTCTTTCCAAATGGCAAATGAATAAATATTTATCTAAAAACAATATTAAAACAGAAACCGGTAAACAAGCAAACAAGCGAACAAGAAAATTTTTGAATCCTAGCTCCAAAGATTCGATTTTAATCGGAATCGTCTTCATCATCACTTTCTTCTAACCAATCCACAAGTTGTTTCATCAGGGGCCTGGAAAGCAAGAATCAAAAAAAATCGTAGGAATTACCGCAAAGGGCTGTCGCCGTCGAGAGTGTTATGCCATTCGAGAATCGAAGTATCATCCAAGACGCCGAGCCCTTTATCCTCGTCGTACATGAAATGGACGATCAGGGGCAATTTGGGCCCAAATCCATCATGCGCGTGGTAGTGCTCCTAAACAATTTGTTGTAAATTGAGCACGGTAGCGTACCTCCAAGCCCATCAACAGTTGAATTTGACATCTTTGTGGGCGATAGTAGTTGGTGTAAAGATTTTTCCATTGCAGAGCGAGCTGAAAATAAATAATGATAAAAACTTAGGCTGAGTAACGAACCGCTTTAAATCCGGGAATAGTTTGGCACGGGTCGAGCTGGAGGATGGATTTGAACAAATACTTGGCCAGATCGTCCATTGATATGTTATTAGCCAGTTTTGACGAGTTGATTTCCAGCGTGAGATTGCGGACCTAGCAACAAATAAATAAAAAAGACCCCCAAAAACCTACTGTCTGATCATTAAAGCCCAGCTCGATGATTCGGTTCATGCTGTCAAAGATCTAAAAAGAAAGATTTTCGTTTTTAAAACGGGTATACCTCTTCTTGGAAAATGGACACCGGATCGACTTCACCAAGATCATCCTCGTCTTCATCCTCCTCTTCCAGATCGTCACTGTTAGAGCCACTAAATTTATTTCGATTGCAAAACAAGGAAGCGACCGTACCCGCCGTTGACGCTAAAAAGCGCGTTGTTCCGCAGGGCCCGAGACCATACAGAGAACCCAGAGGTCAGCTTCCAAAGATATACATTATCTAAACCACTATTAATTAACAATGGATTCTGCTCACCTTGGATCTTCACGCACTTAATTCCATCTTCCGAGTCTTCATCTGGAGGTAAAGGGCTCAGAAGCTGACCAATGAAATTCAACTCGTCGGATGTACTTGGGTAAATCAGCTGAAAAGAGACCCTTAATTCAGAGACGAAAATGCTTCTCACGTTATGGCTAAGGATCTGCTTCTCCAGTCGACAATTATCGGGTATTGTGACGTTATCTCCGATGAAGGTGCTTTCCAGTAGACACCCTTTCCCGATCTTGCAATTCTTCCCCACAATCGAGTCGGTGATGCGCGTGGCGAGGCCTGGAAACTTCTGTAAAACAAGCCAAAAACATTCAAAACTGTCTGGAAAATTGGCAAATGCAATGCGGACGGACAAGAGGTGGAAAAACAGAAACCCGAGTGCAAGGTGAATAAAAACAAGACCATGTTCATTCGCCCCACCGATCGTCGTCCCATTTCCAATCACCGAATTGACCACCTTCACGGCCGTTTCATACGTCCCTTCTTTGCCCAAAAGCGAGCTGGTACCGAGCACATCGACACGCAGGGCTAAAGGCACGATGCGGGTTTCCCAACGAATAAAACCTTTCAGAGACCCGTATCTTATGCAATCTTGTGCATAGTAAATGTCGGCCACGTTCGATTGCATCGCGTAGTCTCTCGACTAAAGCAGAAAATAGAAATTTAGTAAATAGACGCACTTGGAACAAATTTTCAGGCGACAGGGGATAGAGCCAATGATTCAGCAGCAGCTTGGAAGCATAAACGTACGAGTCGTAATCGCTAAAAAAATATGTGAATACAAAATATAGTGTTACTATATTTGAACAGCACCCTCGTTAGCGCTCAACACGTCGATATGAATATTCAGCAAGAGGATCTCTTCGTTGACCAAGATCTCCCTAAACTCATAAATGGAACGGACAAAACCAATGCCTGATAACGTCGTTCCGTTGCTTGAAGTCAAAATTTGTGCTGAACTGCACCAAGATGTTGACAGAACAGAAGGCGATTCCCGTGTCGACGAGATCACGGCGAATCACGACCTCTTCCGTAAAGAGATTCTGAACCGGGTTGCGTTAGAAACTAATATGTCGTACCTTTTCCACCGTCACTCGAGACGGGTGATCAGCGCTGTGGAAGTAAGCCAACTTCTGGGTGCCCTTCTTCACTCCAATCACCGATTTTTGCGGGTCGTCGGCCTTCGCGTAGATGAGGGTCATCACATTGTGCTTATCAGCATTCCGACGCTCTCTATATTATCCAGAAGTCAAAAATGCTCTGAAGAACTCACTGGAATGCTTGCAATTGTGGTTTCAGGGTAGAATTCGTGAATGTAGCTGGGTTATCGATGAGCAAGAAATCAGACTAGAAGAATAATTTCAAAGTCAATTATAGAAACCACACCGTAACCAAGGCCCGGCTGTCGAGCTCGCGTAGAGTGTCACCAACGGATAACGCGTCCTTACAACTGACGATGAGAAATTGCTCAAAGTGGATTCGCCATTTCCTAAACATGATTTGGAAGAGATCATAGAAAATTACTCCTCAACGGGCTTCAAATGGTTGTAATTTCTTTCAGCAACAAGAAGGATAACTTTTGGCAGCTAAATGACATGATTTAAAAGATTCGGAACACGCACATTTGCTCGTAAAAGCCACTCCAACGTTATTTCGATTATTGGGACGTTGCACACGGCTTGTTGGCACTAAAGAAAAAAAATGTCCCGAAGAAAAATACAGCAAACCCAGGTGCCTCCTTCTCTAAAAAGTGCGTCAAATCGATGCTCGAAATTGTCCGCGACAATGACCGCCGAAAATTTTGCCTAAACACGTAAAAACACGGAAGAGACCGATTAACCTCATTGTCTTTCTTCTGAATCGAATCGCGAGCGACGGCTCCCCAGGGCACCATCCTAATATATCAAAAACTCTTTTCTGAAACCAAATTCTTTAGGAAAGCGCGGGTAAAGCCGTTAATTCCGGAAGAACAAACTACAACATTTTATACAGGATAAAGTTACAATTTATATACAGAATAATATGAAACGATTTAAACTTGGGCTTCGCGAAGTAACTTGATAAGTTGTTCGTGGGAAGCATAGAGAGGCTCATCGGTGAACACATCTATCCAACGCACAGCTGTTGCATCATCGGCCGCCTGCAATAGCTTACGTTAGACGGGAAAAGGGCCCGAAAAGAGGGAGGACTTAGAAAAACGAAACGCTACCTCCAAATCCACATCCTTCAGCAAACCGGCATCGTCATGAAAATGGACACATACTGTTTCCATCCAAGAATTATCCGTGTTGCGAGGATCATCAACATAGCCCTAAAGGAGAATAAACCCAATTTCGATAGTGAACCTTGTAAAGCTCCTTGCCCCTCGTCCACAATTCCTTCAGTTCATCTGGCTTCTTTCCTCCAAGTGCCTCCTCGGAAAATTCGCGTTTCAATGTCGCAGAGACATTCTCTCCAGCATCAACCATGCCACCCGGGATTGCCCACTCGCCTAAAACAACACAATTGGCAATCTCTAAGGCTAAAAAGAGTCTTTTTAAAAAAGGGCTTTTGGTTTCGCAAAGAGAGGAATTCTGTGGCAACAAAAGAGCTAAATTCCTTTCAAACTCTTAAAATGCCACAAAATTGCGGGAACAACAAAAAGTTGCTGGCTATTTAAAATCTTAATAAACTCGGTACCATCCCAGATCACAGGTCAGGTCCACAGTTTAATTTCTAGTAAGTGTAAATAGATCATAATACAGAAATTATTTGCAAGCCGAAACCGCTAGAAACTGAATCGGTCCATTTTAATAAGGTGCCAGCAACTTTTGGTTGATCCCACATTTTGTGGCATTTTTAAGAGTTTGAAAGAATTAGTTTTTTGCCACAGAATCTCTTTGCAAACCAAAGCCCTTTTTTAAAAGACTCTTTTTAGCCTTAGAGAGAATTTAGCTTTTTTTGCCTCAATCTTATTGTTAAGATCGTAAAATGGGCCAATGAATACTTATTCAGATGAACTCTTGTACGCAAAACTTCAAAAAAATTTGCCTGCGGCGCTTTGTAACGGCACTAGAAACCATAAGGATGCACGGGGACCAATCGGCAAAACGGAGGTTGCGGGTGGGGTTCGAACCCGTGGGGCAAGACTTCCCAGTACAACGTGCTAATCACTTAGCCAACGGGGAGACTGGAGGCCTGTCTTGGGGAAGCTAGACCCGCCCGCCCTGACTCGGGACTGGGGCCGCCAAAGGGGAGGGTGGCGCCCCGTATGGCGAAGGTTTAAAGTTATAATATCTCAGAGAAGAAGCATTCTTTCGATGCAATTTCTTTTTTACTTTTTCCGGCAAGGTCTAATGCATGTTTGAGCAAAATTTCAGCCCAAACGGACATCATTAACTCTGGTTTTGGCCGCAACTTAGCTTTTAAACTTAAAAATTAAATATAAATTTTTTAAAAGCCTATTTTGAAAAAAACTCTTCTTGCGGTCCGAGATTATCATTTACTCAATAAGTGTGCAAAATTTCAGCCCAAACGGATGGTGGGAAGGCACTTTTTGACGACTACAAAGGTTTTGCGGACAAACATACAGACATACAAACGCAGACCCCCCCCCCCTCGAAACGCAATTTAAATCGGCTGTTAAAATTCGAAATTTCACTTTTTTTCAAATTTTAAAAACGTATAGTATGCAAAAAGTGTCGCCGGTTCCGATGGTGTATTCCGTTTTGCGATCCGGGGCTTGGTTCTTTTTTAAATCCGGAAAAGGGCCCCAAAAGAGTCGTATGGGGGTACCTCAAACCAAAAGGGGTTAGCGGGCTACGCCCGCGAACCCCGACTAAGCAATCAATATAGGATACCTGTATCACTACGTTGAATCGCAACAAAATATAGACGTCCATCCTTGTTTCGTGTAACGATCGGGTCAGCAGCATGGTTCGGTCCCCATCTAAACAAAATTGAAAAAGTCCTCGCCTTCGTACCTTCCCAACACGCCACGTCCACGCAGCCCTGTGCGTCCCATCGGATTCAAAGGACGGCCTTCATCGTCAAATGAATAATCACTAAGAAATAATTTGTTGGCACCCTCCAACCCACACGACATGAGATTTTCGATTGATCTTTCCATCGACGGCATTCCACTTTATGCCATCCAATTTGTCATCAGCATAGGGCTTTCCGAATGTTTTTGGATCAGTGTAGTCAGGAGGGCTAAGAGAGCTATCGTCAACTGGCTATTCACACCTGTACTCCGAAAAATCGGTTGACCATTTGACTTTCGCATCGGGAACCTTGACTCGATGTATTTGGCTGTGCAAGTAGGGCGCGTCTGAAGCAACTGGTAATTTGCAGCAACCGAAGAACCTGTGTTCCTGCACTTGGCATGAATGAAAGCCATCGCACGTTTGCAGAGCTGATGATTCCAAAAACTCATAAGTCTATTATCGTGACCAATCGGAAGGACATGTTACCGATCAGCCCCCGATGGAAAAATGGCAACGCAAAACCGCGAAACCACGATAGCCAGAGCACCTCCAAGAAGGTCGCCATGCAAAATTCGCCCAAAAAAAATAATTTTTATTAGTTCCTATAACGTGTGGTATCACAGTTACCCGCCAGAATGAATCACATGCATCACAAGGCAGTCAAATTAACAATAACAAAAAACTGGTTATTATGTTTAGTAAACTGATTTCTGATATGTGCAAATGCAGTTTTGGTCTGTTTTGTTTTTGCAGGTCTGGTTTTGGTCTAGTTGGGCTGGAAAATGCCGGGCAGAAGCGGAAGCAGAAGCTTGATTAATCCGTTTCGATCAAATCATCGAAGTAGTCGGCCTTCAATATGTGTTGCTCGTCATTGGCAAAGACCGAAATGTGGGCGATCACATCGAGCCGATGCTCTTCCAAGTAGGTCAGAAGAAGATGCCTCGACTCGGGGGCCTTCCAATTCTGAAAACAAAAATACGAGACCATTTTGCTGCGCACCTCCAAGATTTGCCGATCTCCTTCGAGCGAGATGTATACTTCTTCGAAGGCTTCGATGAAGACGAACCAATCCCGTCGGTCCCGTGAGGTAGCGAAACTGAAAACGTTGGAAGGGTAAAGACAAGCGGGTAAGATTACTTGTGTGCGACACGCTGTAGCCGTCGCATATGTGCGCTGATCTCAACTTTTCGCCCGTAGTTTGGGGCCGCCCTAAGTAAAAAATATTGCTAACCAAGAAAGGTTTACTTGAAGCGAGAAGTCAACTCGTTAACGACGCCTTCCAAAAAACGAGTGAATTCATCTACGATTGCTTCTTCCTTTCCAGGGTCCGCCTGCGCCTGGGCTCTCTTGTGTTGTGGAATGTGACGGGCAACGGGTGATGCGACGTTAGAGACTCTTCCGGTTGCAGGGATCTTTTCTCTCGGTAGTTCCGCCTCGCTGGTGCGCAGTTTGGTCCTCAGCATGCTAATCGTGACAGCATCCAATGATGGCTCAAAATTGGCCAGGCCGCCAATGCGTTCCTCTTCGTGGAGCACGAGTCGCCGTAGATTCTGAACGAGGTTGACTGGATCGATAATTCTCACCTTGACGTTTAGGCTGATAAGCCCTTGATCGCTGTATGAATTGGTTCTCACGCCAAAGATGTTGTCTTCGGTGAGTAGTATCACTTTTAGAGGACACGTCCCTTCTACTAAAACTCTAGGTTACCGTTGATCAAAGTTTGTACCTAATTTGATCAAATCCAAGGCCCTCTGCAAAATTTTGCCGTCATTGTCGGAAGCCGTATCGACGCGGCCAGACTGAAACAAGGAAATCGTTACTGATTATAATCCAGAATTTTACGTGTTCCAGGATGGCCAGCTCTGAGTATGTAACTGACAGCGGGGAGGTCATTCCACGTAGTACATTGTTCACGCATGCCAAAGTCTTCTGAGCACAACATTAGTCATAGCGGAACGTTGACCAACCATAAGCTCCGGCTTTCTTTTCAGCCGTTCTAATTCGCTTTGGACGGTGCGTGAGATAAAAACAGCGATCTTGCCTGGAGACATCTTTTGCATTAGCGAAAAAAATGTCCTTACGGGACGTGAGAAACGGAAGGATCCCTGGATCTCGCAGCAGCGAGCATGTATCGCAGGTCACAATAAAGCTGAACTTGTCATTCACCTAAAAAGCCCGTAAAATAAAGACAAATCAGTCATACCGCCGGAAAGAGACCATCCACTTCCATTGCATCTTCGGGAATCGGAGCTGGTTCTACAGGAGAAAATAAGGTGGTGAAAAGGACGCAAACCAGTGGTATCCTGACCAAAGAGTTTCTTGATCTGACTGCGACACTTCTCCTTCTTAAGTGGGCTGAGGTTGAGTATTTGCTTTTCATTTTGCTTCTTTTTGAATGTCGGCAGTTTTGGATGCAGCTTCCCCAAATTCCTAGAAAGCCGAAATTTTGATCAAACGAAATCTTACCCTTCCGATTTTTTGTGGGGCTTTTTTCGGCTACTGGGATCAAATGGCGCCGTAGAAGTGGTGCTGGGCTTGGGCACAAGTGCCGGGGGAATCGGAACCTACAAAAAAAGTAAAATCCAATCCAACTTCTTACTTTATCCCCTTGGTCTGGATTGGGGATTTTCCATATGGAAGATCCGTCCGGGTGCGAATAGTAGTTTAATTTGCGGCTCTTCGCCTCGAATGCTATCCATGGGTACGGGATGTTGGCATCATCATAAACGCGTTGGCTGGGCTGAAAAAAAGCTGCTAGCAAAAGAAAAGAAAAAGGTCGAACCTTTGGTGATAAGGTGAGGTCGAGAGACGTCTCCTTGGTTTTGGCGTTGACGTAGTAGCGTACATCGCCGATGTCATAGCCGATCCACGGGAATGCCAATCCTTGTACATTTACCCGTCTTGGCTCCATTAGCTGCTATTAGCATCTGGAACAGAAAGTAAAGAATGAAGCGAGTACCAAACAATTGAAACATCTGAAGTAAAAGGTAACTAGAGCCAAGAAGAAAACGGATGGAAGAAGTATAGAGGATGAAAAACTCTGGGTTGTGTGCTAGGAACAAAAAAATGATATAATTTATCGCTGCCGTCCAAAAATAAAACGCGGATCCTTTGCTTCGAGAAGTTTCATAAATTCGGCCTCCCGATCCGACAATTTCTCGTTGAGACCGCGGAGTGCGAACAAAATCTCGCCCTAAAAACATATTCCGTTCGATACAATTGACGTAAGTCTGTGATCTGTACTGTTCCGTCCTACACCTTTGGACTGTCTACTGTAATAGCTTTCTCGCCGAGACGTACTTTTTGCGATTCGAGAGCGTCGACTTCGTGTTTTTTGCCGACTTCCAACTAAAAATTTATGCTACACAAGTTATTCCACGCAATTCTACCTCGTTTAGCTTCTTTCTAAGCTGGGCTTTGTCTCGTTGCGCAAATAAAGCCATGATTTCTGGCGTCCTGAATGCTTCTTGTATAGCCGCCCGGATCGCCTAAACTTTCATCTCATTACTTTTTTCCGCTTTCTACCCACCATTTTTGCGGCCGTAACCTCATCTACCACCGCCATATCACCACCTTCGAGCTTGTCGAGCGCATTCCCCAATTCCTGAGCAATCTTTTGATGAAATTTAGACGCCCAAACCTGCAATTGCTCTCTAGCATCCTTTTTCATATCCTGATATTCATCGTCGCTCAAGGAATCCCTAAAAAGGAAGTTTTTGCCGCCGGGGATTGCAAAACCGCAGGGGACCAACCTCTCTTCCTCCAAATCTTTTAATTGCTCTAACAGTCGTCCAAGTTGGGTTTGAAGATTTTTTATTAACGCAGCTTGAGCCATTTTTATCGTTGACGACAACAACACTGAGGAATTTTGTTTATGCCATGTTATCTTTGAGCGCTATTTCGCGACTTCCATGCTGCGCTAGGAGAGTACATTGAAACCATGGAGGAACTAGACGCCCGACACTCTGACGCGCTCTCCTATTTCTCTCCCCAAAACCCGTCCTTTCGAAAGTGCAGTTCTGAGGAAGCTGGTTTTTTTGTGACCGTAATCGATTCTTCTTTGTTTTCTAATCAAAGAGATCAGCGATAAGAAAGAAATTTTGCAGAAGAAATGGCCCTGGTCGGGATCGACTTTCGGGCCCCTTTGCGGGATGTAAAGAAGGTCCAGTTCGGTATCCTCAGTCCAGATGAAATTGTGAGTTTTGGGCCTCTAGCACTAATTTCAAATACAGAGACGCATGTCCGTGGCTGAGATCGAATTTGCCGAGATCAACGAGCATGGAAAGCCCAAACTTGGCGGTCTGATGGACCCACGGCAGGGCGTCATCGACAGAAAGTAAATTTGGCGCATTATTCTGACGAGCCAATTTCAGAGGCAACTGCATGACGTGCACCGGAGATTTGGCACATTGTCCGGGCCACTTTGGTCACTTGGAGTTGGCAAAGCCTGTCTTCCACATCGGGTTCATGACCAAGTCGCTGAAGGTGAATTTGGCGTCCTTATTATTATCCCCCGTTTAGGTGCTACGTTGCGTCTGTTTCTACTGCAGTCGTTTGCTTCTTGACAAGGAAAACCAACGAGTAAAGGAGATTTTGAAGAAGACTGCGGTCCGTTTTGATTGGTAGAATATTATTCTCCTTTTTCTTTAGGGTAACCCGCGCAGACGCTTGGCGATGATCTATGATCTCTGCAAAACGAAACAAGTTTGCGAGGGTGCGACGGATCCGACTAATCCTGATGTAAGGAGAAAATTTCGGCCAATATATCTTCTTAGGAAGCGGAGGAGGTGGATCCGGATAAACCTACAAGATCTGGCGGATGTGGGCGATATCAGCCCAACTATCGCAAGGTCGGAATTGAAATTACCGCTGAATGGAAGAAGAATTTCAACGAAGACACCCAGGTTTGTTCCTCACAGAAAGTATTCAACAATTGTTATAGGAAAGAAAGATCACGGTCACCGCTGAGCGGGCGCTTGATGTTTTTAAGGGCGTTACCGATGAGGATTGTCTAATCATCGGTAGCGTGACTTTCTGAGAAGAAACTTTTCTTCCAGGAATGGACCCACGGTTTGCAAGGCCGGACTGGATGATCGCTACAGTGTTGCCTGTACCTCCGCTTGCTGTTCGTCCGGCTGTCGTCACCTTCGGCTCAGCGCGTAATCAAGACGACTTGACGCACAAGCTTGCCGATATCGTCAAACAGAATAACGAGCTGAGAAGGTAGTGCATTTTTTGTAAACACATAAAATCATCCCTTTTCTAGTAACGAAGCCAAAGGAGCAGCAGCGCACGTCTTGGCCGACAATGTCAAATTGCTACAGTACCACGTCGCTACTCTTGTGGACAATTGTCTGCCTGGAGTCCCAACGGCTACCCAAAAAGGAGGACGCCCCCTGAAGTCGATCAAGCAGCGTCTGAAAGGAAAGGAAGGGCGAATTCGAGGAAACTTGATGGGAAAACGTGTCGATTTTTCGGCTCGTACCGTCATTACCCCGGATCCCAATCTGCCCATCGACACTGTCGGCGTTCCGCGGACCATCGCTCAGAACATGACTTTCCCGGAAATCGTCACCCCGTTCAACATTGACAAGTAAAGTTGCTCACTAACTTATTGTATCCACGTTTTAGGCTGCAAATTTTGGTCAACCAAGGCGATGCTCAATATCCTGGCGCGAAATACATCATCCGTGACAATGGGGAGCGTGTCGATTTGCGCTATCACCCCCGTGCGGCCGATCTTCATCTTCAACCTGGCTACAAGTGGGAAATATGCGAAAACTTACTATTTGAATTTATAGAGTGGAAAGGCACATGCGTGATGGTGACATCATCGTCTTCAATCGTCAGCCAACACTCCACAAAATGAGTATGATGGGTCACAGAGTCAAGGTTGGAGATATTCTAAATTTCTAAATTGCAATAGATTCTGCCGTGGTCTACCTTCCGCATGAATCTGTCTGTGACGACACCTTACAACGCCGATTTTGACGGTGACGAGATGAACCTTCACTTGCCCCAGTCGCTCGAGACAAAGGCCGAAATTGAAGAGGTAAAATTTAGCGAAAAAAATCATGTTGCCTTTAGATTGCGCTGGTACCGCGTCAACTGATTACGCCGCAAGCCAACAAGCCTGTGATGGGTATCGTGCAGGATACACTTTGCGCCGTCCGCATGATGACAAAACGCGACGTTTTCATTGAATTTGTTAGTTATTATTTTTGGTGTCCATTCTGTCTCTTTGTTTTAGCCGAGATTGATGGACCTATTGATGGCGCTGCCGGATTGGGACGGAAAGATTCCGCAACCAGCGATTCTCAAGCCGAAGCCGCTCTGGACCGGTAGAATAATACAATTGTTGGCTTTTATCGTGTATTTCTAGGAAAACAACTCTTCACGCTGATCATTCCGGGAACTGTCAATGTAATCACAAAGCATTCTACTCATCCCGATGAGGAAGACTCCGGCCCATATCAATGGATCACGCCCGGTGACACCAAGGTTGGATTTTTCGGCATTAAACAATTACGATTCTAGGTTCTAATCGAGCAAGGCGAGCTGCTGACTGGTATCGTTTGTTCGAAGACTGTCGGTCGATCGTCTGGCAACTTGATGCATGTCATTGTCCACGAGCTTGGCCATGAGGTTCGCTAATTTTGCTCTGAGAAATGGTTTCATTCTAGACGGCCGGAAAATTCTATTCTCACGTACAAAAAGTCGTCAATCAATGGCTGTTGATGGAAGGCCACACGATCGGAATCGGTGATGCCATTGCCGATCAGGACACCTACAAAGACATTCGGCGCACCATCGAGAAGGCCAAGCAAGAAGTGGTCGATGTTATTGAAAAGTACGAGCTATTATTCTTTTTCATCTATGGCTTTTAGAGCGCACAACGACGATCTCGAGCCGACGCCTGGTAACACGTTGCGTCAAACCTTCGAGAATATGGTTAACAGGTGGGTTTTCGGAAAGCCATCCTGACATCCGTTCTAGAATCCTCAACGATGCCCGGGATCGCACGGGTTCATCGGCTCAGAAGTCTCTTTCTGAATTTAACAACTTCAAGTCCATGGTCGTGGCTGGTTCTAAAGGATCGAAGATTAACATTTCTCAAGTAAATTTTTGATGATTTCGCTTTTATGTTGATAGGTTATCGCTTGTGTCGGTCAGCAAAACGTCGAAGGAAAGCGTATTCCCTTCGGATTCCGTCATCGTACCCTGCCGCATTTCATCAAGGATGATTATGGCCCGGAATCCAAGGGGTAATTTTGTCCTCAAAATGGTCATTTGGATTAGATTCGTCGAGAATTCTTACCTGGCCGGTCTGACCGCTGCTGAATTCTTCTTCCACGCTATGGGAGGTCGAGAAGGTCTGATCGATACGGCCGTCAAAACCGCCGAGACTGGTTACATCCAGCGTCGTCTCATCAAGGCTATGGAGTCTGTAATGGTCAACTACGACGGCACGGTAAAATTTCATTTGAGCGTTTAGCTCTATTTTTTAGGTCCGTAACTCGATAGCCCAGATGGTCCAGCTTCGTTACGGTGAAGATGGTCTGGACGGAATGTGGGTGGAGAGCCAGTTTATGCCAACGATGAAGCTGACAAACGCCGCTTTCGAAGACCGCTTCAAGCTTGACGTGACCGATGAGCAGGCTTTGCGCCGTGTCTACACCGAAGACGTCGTCCGCGAACTCATCGGAACTCCTTCGGCTCTGAACGATGTTGAGGATGAGTGGCAACAGCTTGAGGAGGATCGGCGGCTACTCCGCAAGATCTTCCCCAAGGGAGACAACAAAGTTGTGCTGCCCTGCAATCTGCAGAGGCTGATTTGGAATGCCCAAAAGATCTTCAAGGTCGAGACAAGGTAGGGTGTATCTTTCAACCTCTTGATTGTTTTTTTTAGGAAACCTACGAGTCTCAGTCCGATTCGTGTCATCGAGGGCGTCCGCGAGATCTCCAAAAAGCTGGTATATTTATCTTTTTTTTCTAACCAAAATTTAGATCATTGTGTGCGGAGACGACCGAATTTCGAAACAGGCTCAATACAACGCCACCCTTTTGATGAACATCCTTATACGCTCCACACTCTGCTCACGACAGATGGCCGATAAGCACAAACTCAGCGTGGAAGGATTTGACTGGCTTCTTGGTTTGGCGAAATCGTATTCCTAAAATGGATTTAGGTGAAATCGAACACCGCTTCCAGCAAGCCATCGTGCAGCCCGGTGAAATGGTCGGCGCCTTGGCGGCTCAATCCTTGGGAGAGCCTGCCACTCAAATGACCCTCAACACCTTCCATTTTGCTGGTAATTATTGGCCTCTGTCCTTGAAGTTGGTTTCCAGGTGTGTCTGCGAAGAACGTGACGCTCGGTGTGCCTCGTCTCAAGGAGATCATCAACGTTTCCAAGTCGCCAAAGACGCCGTCGCTGACCGTGTATCTGACCGGTGCGGCGGCAAAGGACGCCGAAAAAGCGAAAGATGTGCTCTGCAAGTTGGAGCACACAACGTTGCGGAAAGTTACGGCCAATACTGCAATCTACTACGATCCCGATCCCAGGAACACGATCATTGCTGAGGACGAAGAATGGGTATCGTATTTTAGATATTCTTACAACGTATTTTTAGGTTTCCATTTTCTACGAAATGCCTGATAATGATCCGTCTCGATGCTCTCCCTGGTTGCTCAGAATCGAGCTGGATCCAAAGAGGTTTTTTTTAATCTCACTTTAATATTTTTCCTTCAGGATGACTGACAAGAAGCTGACGATGGCCAACATCTTCCTGAAGATCCAACAAGGCTTCGGCGACGATCTGAATGTGATCTACACTGATGACAACGCTGATTCGCTCGTCTTCCGCATTCGCATCAACGGACAGGATAACGACAAAGGGGACAGCGAGGAGCAGGTGGACAAGATGGAGGACGACATGTTCTTGCGGGCTATTGAACAGAATATGCTCACCGATCTCACGCTCCAGGGCATCGAACAGATTGTCAAGGTATGAATTTTTGCTGTAATTAATAAAATTCTTTAAGGTTTACATGCACAAGCCGACGACTGACGATAAGAAGAGGATCGTGATCACCCCGGAAGGAGGCTTCAAGGCGATTCCTGAATGGCTGCTTGAAACGGACGGAACGGCTCTACTCCAAGTGCTCTCTCAACCGAACGTGGACCCCGTGCGCACGACATCCAACGACATTTGCGAGATTTTCGAGGTTTGTTTTACCTCACCTTTGGATTTGACCTACCTCACCACTTTCTGGAATTTAACTGTTTTTAGGTGCTGGGTATCGAGGCCGTGCGCAAGGCCATAGAGCGTGAAATGCATCAAGTCATTTCTTTCGACGGCTCCTACGTCAACTATCGGCATCTGGCGCTGCTTTGCGATGTGATGACGGCCAAGGGACATTTGATGGCCATCACCCGTCACGGAATCAATCGGCAAGAAGTTGGTGCGCTGATGAGGTGCTCCTTCGAAGAGACGGTCGATATTCTGATGGAGGCTGCCGCACATGCTGAAATGGACCCTGTCAAAGGTAAACAAATTACTGGGAGGGAATTAGGATTTTGTGTGGCATAATAAGCATCATTTATATAGCTTTTTACGTGGTTTTTAGTCATAGTTTTACGCAGGATCATTTCAATTTTCGCATGGTTTTCTGGTAAAAAATGTATGAAATTGACCCAGAGCTCCAAAACACAAATTAATTTTCGTGGAGGTAGGCATAGGCTAGCTAGGATAATAGTCCAGTACCGCCAAAAATTCTTTTGATGATAACCTTTTAGGTGTCTCCGAAAACATCATGCTTGGACAGCTGGCCAAGGCTGGAACCGGTTGCTTTGACCTTGTGCTCGACGCGGAGAAGTGCAAGCTGGGCATGGAGATTACGCTGAATTACCAGGCGCTCGCCCATGGTATCTTTGGTGCGCAGAGTCCGGCGAGGTAAAGAATTTTTGTAAATTTTTACTAACTATTTTAGTTCGTCGATGTCACCATCAGCTACACCTTGGGGTGACGGCGCTACGCCAGGTTATGGCGGTGCCTCGTGGTCGCCGGTTGGACCGGGGATGACGCCGAGCGGAGCTGGTTTCTCGCCTGGCGGTGGTTCGGAAGGCGGATTCAGTCCGGCAGGCTTCAGGTAATCCTTCCCTGGCTTGCTTTGAATTCAAATTTTCAGTGAGGGCGGTTGGTCCCCTGGTGGCGCAATGTCTCCGGGAGGTGGCATGTCTCCTGGTGGTGCATCGCCATATGATGCCCTTCTGTCACCACGCTACAGCCCGACCTCTCCGAGTTCTCCTTACACGGCCGCTAGCCCGAGGTTAATTTGTAGTTTCTTGAAAAATATTGTTATTTAGATACTCCCCAACTTCACCGGGATACTCACCAACATCACCTTCCTATTCGCCGACGAGCCCAAGCTACAGCCCGACATCGCCGAGCTATTCGCCAACGTCGCCATCGTATTCGCCGACGTCTCCTAGCTACAGCCCGACTTCGCCAACTTACAGTCCGACGAGTCCCACGTACGTTTAAGTCTACGATTTTCGAATTTTTGTCACAATGTATTTATTTAATGGATATTTTATACCGGAAATGCCAAAAACCTGTGTTGCCCTTTTATGGTTTGAGACTTCATGCTCCGTTTAGATATTCACCAACGAGCCCGTCCTATTCTCCCACGTCGCCGACCTATTCGCCTACTTCACCGACTTATTCTCCGACCAGTCCGACTTACCAGCCTGGAGGTGCAGGCAGCTACAGCCCTACAAGTCCGAGGTTAGAGTTTCTAATTACTCCTAGACCATCTGATTTGAGGTACTCTCCGACATCGCCGGTGTACAGCCCGACTTCTCCTACGTACTCGCCGTCGAGTCCGCAATACAGCCCGAGCAGCCCGCAGTACACGCCGACTTCTCCACAGTACAGCCCAAGCTCGCCGGTTCGGCAAGGCGCTTCGCCGAGCTACACTCCAACCTCGCCGCAATATTCGCCGACGAGCCCGGTATACACGCCGTCGAGTCCTCAGGTACGAAAAATATCTGTTGTCTAATGCCGTTTAGTACACGCCGGCGTCGCCGCAGTACCCTGGAGGATCTACGTCGCCGAATCCGGTACATATCTTTCGCCGCGCTTTATACTTATTTCGCTTTTTAGTATTCACCATCGTCGCCGCAGTACAGCCCAAGCTCCCCGCAGTATTCCCCCAGCACTGCGCAGGTAAGGAACATATCGTTTTGCTGGCAGGATTCGGAAGTTTTGCGGTTTCGAAATTCAATGATACGCAAATCTGCTAACATCGGCATTTTTGGAATGTCGATTATATTAATTTTCCCCTTTATGAAAGTTGGCTTTTTGAAAATCTGCGAAAATTATCGCCCTGTTTATATCAGTTCTTTTAGTACTCTCCCTCCTCGCCCCAGTACAGCCCCTCCTCGCCCGTCTACGGCGAGCCCGACGATCAGGGCGACCAACAACCCGGTGGATCCAAAGCGAAGAAATAACCCTTCTCGGTGCGCCACGGACCATTTATTTTTACATGTTTCTCTGTCTCGATCATCAGCTTGTTGTTCATAAATTTCGCTCCACACGGGTCACACTTTGCAGATTTAATTGTTGGTCCATTGTTTCACGCTTTTACGATAAATATTTATTCGAATGTGGAACGAGCTGGGGGGTGCACACCTTACGCGAATGCTTTGGGTGAAAACGAGTTGGGATGAACCGGATGACCCAGTTACGAGACCGGTAGCCGAGCCGGCGGGAGATAAAAAGAACCAGGAGTGGTGGCTCTGGTAGTCGAAGATGGGAATCGTTGTGCTAGCCAGCGCGGCTTCTTGTGCATCATTGCTGGTGGTGATCGTCTGCTTGCTGGCTGCTTTCGATGTTTCCCTCGAGATCGAGACGGCCACTGAAGAACTAGCGAGAGAAATGACCGAGTTTAAAGTGAGCTTTGCTCTTCCTTTTCACCCGGTGTTTAGGAATCGACAGACCAGCTGTGGAATGGAATTCGCTCCAACGGCTTCCGCGGAAAGCGCCAAGCATACGGCGCCCAGCCACCTGGTGGATACGTCGAAGCGAATGTCGCTGAGGTACACGCCCCGGGCATTGAGATAAGCCTAGATTTTCACCCCCAATTTTTATTTAGGTGGGTCCGGCGTGCCAATGTGATGTGGAAAGGCAAAGGAAGTGCCCGCCTGGGCCATCTGGACTGAAAGGAACTCCCGGGAAGCCAGGACCCAATGGTTATGCGGGAATTGATGGAAAACCAGGTATAAACAAAAAAATCATCTCTGATTTCATGATTGCTAAACATTTTGAGGAAAATTTGTAAGGTTTTGAAGATCAAAACTTCCGAGGAATTCCGAGGATGTTTATCTTACAGGAAATACCGTATTCTCCTCTTCCAGGTCATGACGCCGAGGACGTTACCCCCTGACAATACGATACCCCGCCATGCTTCATGTGCCAACCCGGACCCCAAGGTCCACCTGGACCTTCAGGAAGGCCCGGACCTCGCGGTATGAAAGGCGAAGAGGGGCGGGCAGGTCGTGATGGGCGAGATGGACATCCGGGACCTCCTGGGACGGTTGGTGACAATAAAAAGAAACTATAATAATACAAATATTCTAGCAAAATAGATGCAAAGGAAGCTGTCATTTTAGATGGGGGCTGGTGGGCCTCAAGGTCGACCGGGGCCCGAGGTGCACAGGGCGAAAAGGGAGCGGATGGGAGGAAGCCGATCGGACGACCTGGGCTTCGTGGCCTAAGAGGCCCTCAGGGAGAAACTGGTGCTCAAGGTGAACCGGGAAGAGATGGACCGATAGGACCGGCTGGAGAGGCTGGGCCTCAGGTGGGATGGGCGAACTACCTACTAACTAAGACTTTCTCTTAAATCCGGAAAAAATCAATTTTCCGATTTAGGGTCCGATGGGCGTCGAAGGACCTCCTGGACCGGACGGCGGCCCTGGCGAGGAAGGTCCTCTGGGCCGTATTGGACGTGACGCCGAATACTGCCCCTGCCCACCCAAACGCGTCAGCGCTGCCGGCGCCTACACGCTACCACGTGGATAGGAATAAATTCATTTGCATGTCTCCGACCTGCACAAAAGTTAAATTGTCTTCAAAGCTCTTGATTGGGCCAGAAACTAACATTTTCCGTAAATTTGCATCTTAAAATAAAACCCGGAAATGGAATAAATCTACCTTAAACTCTTGCTACAAATGGTCGAGAGTCGCTGCTAAACTCATTTTCTACTGGTTTTACTTGTTTAAAAGAATCCGACAATGCCAAAGATTGAGGACGCAGTAAAAGTGAGTTTTGACCCGATCTTCAGAGTGAGCCGCCTTTTTCAGGGTGGCGGTGAAAAAGCGAAAAAGAAGGGATACGACGATGTGGAGATTGACCTCGACGATGACGACGATAAGAAGGGGAAGTCGAAGAAGTCGCAGAAGAAGGACGTGAGCAAGGGAAAGGAAAAGGTAGCCAAAAAAAAGTTTTAGAAAGAGGAAGAGAAGGAGGAAAAGAAGGAAGAGAAGAAGGAGGAGGAGAAAAAGGAAGAGAAGAAAGAGGAGAAGAAAGAAGAGAAAAAGGAGGAGAAGCCGAAGGAGGAACCCGCAGCTCCACCGCCAAAGCCAACACCATCTCAAGTCCAGCCGCCGTCACCGTCGGCCGGCGGCGGTGGTGGTGGCCAGTCACAGATCGCTCCCGCGCCCGAAGCCGCTGGGGTAGCCGCTATTTCGCTCTCCAACCCGAAGTCGCATTTCAAAAATGGAATTACATCTCGTGCAATCAGAAATTAGTCTTTGAAAAGAAAAATCGGAATTACGTGATGAAAACTATTTTTTTAAAGATGGGTTGATGCCAAATGTACATACTTCTCCCCCGCCTTAGTATATTTTTTGTTTAATAAATCTAGGAGGCGAGTCTAAGCTGTTTTTTTAATATTTCTAAGGGTAAAAACACTGTAAATTGATTCTTCTAATAAAAGTGGCCTGTTTTCGATCAAAGTTTTAAAAAACTGCCAGTTTATCACTTGAAAATTTTACCAAAAACGCTATTAAAACGCCAAATACCCAAAAAAAACACTAGTTTAGACAGCTGAAGCGACGACACCCCTGCCCGAGAAGAAGAAAGGCTGCTGCACCATCTTATAAGCCCCGCCCGGTTCGACCCGCCATCGCCGAATATCACCCACATTTCATTCTTCATTATAATAAACGCTTGATTGCGCTTTCCAGCCGATTCGCGAAGGGAATGAGAATAATCTTTATCGCTCTAATTCGATATGCGAAGAGGGTGTCTAGCACAAAAAAACGGGGGGATTCAGAAGCAAAAAAAGGTGCCCGCTGGCTGGCGTGGCCACCAGTAAAAAAAACCCGTGGGGCAATACGCGAAACATCAAGACAACGTAAGAAAAAATATGGAAAAGTGACGCATTAATAGACGATACAGCATTCAAATAGGGCATTCCCGTTTTACAATTGGGGGAAGAGATCGGATGTTGGTTGAATGGAGAGGGAGAGGGAGCGAGGGTGTGAGAGTGAGTGAATGAGTGTTATTCTGGCTGGCATTCGATGCTTGAGCTACACAGGGCGACTATCACCGGAATTGATTTTGGGAAATGAGGGAGGCGAGGCATAATAAAAAAAAACACAGAAAATACAATATATAACGTTGGCGGGGGAGATCTGCGGGAATGAAGGGGAGAGAGAGATTCGAGCAACAACTTGATTACACGATGTTTTAGAGAATAAACCGGCGGACGTTGTGGTACAGCTTCAGAAGGTTCTGCATGTGGATGGGAAGACAAGAGCGCCGGTCGTTCACCATCGGGTCCATCTCGAGCCATGAGAGGCTGTTGTACGTCTCGAGAACGTTGCTAAAAATGGGTTAATGAAACGTTTTAGTTTTTTTCTGCAATTTGCTCTAATTAAAGTGAAAAAACTATTTAGAAACTTTGTTAAAATCTTAGAATCGTTGAAATATTACGAGCTTGATCAGAAAATCCATCTTTTTTGTGCTTTTTTAGGAAAATTTATGAACTTTTGCGAATAGAAACAAAAAAATGGTAGGAAAAATTTCTATACGAATCTCGAAAAATCCAAAAAAACTGTCCCGATTTTTCAAAAGAGCCTAATCGGCATACCGAAGCACTTCATCGGTGCGATTGCTGTCGAGCGGATGGCTGTACTGCTCCTGGGCCTTGTCCTTGGTCGTGTTGCCGGCCCCGAACGAGTCCTCGGCCTGCACTTGGGTCACGTTTATGTGCAGGGAAGCCTGAAAGAACTCGAAATTCAATTTGATGAAGCCGTAGAACCTCGAAAAACCCGAAAATTTTTCAATGAATCACCTTCAAATGGGTCGGAACCTGGCCGCGCGAGCTCATCGCCGACGCCCAGAACCATTCGGGCAAATCGGGAGCTGGCGCCGTTGAGATGTAGTACCCGGCTGCGAGGGGCTGATTCTCGAATGACGTGTCTAAAATAAAGCACTCCTTGAGAAATTCTTGAAAGTTAAAAATTCCAAAAAGCAGAAGCTTCAAAAAAACTTACCGACACCGTCGAACAGATTGGCATAGTGCGAGCGCAACCCCGCGGTCTGTGGCTGCAGATCTTCCTCGCCGAGATCCTGCAGGATGCCGCGCATGTCCTCCCCGATATCGTCGATGCCGATGTCGAATTCGAAGCCGGCATCGTCGTCATCGTGGCCCTGGGCCAGAGTGTCAGCGGTCACAGGCTAAATAGTAAAGTTAGTGATATGGAAGGAATGCTGTATCAAATAGGTATAAAAACCAACCTGAACATCTACACTTTGCGGGTAGACGATGATGTGGGTGATGGATTGATCTTCGGGGCCTTGGCCCTGTCCACTGCGGCCGCGGCCACCTTTTTCGAGGCATGAAGGGAGGACTCTGAAAAAGCAGATTTAGTAACGTAAAAACACATAGAGAAAGAGAGCGAGAGGGCGAGGGAGAGAGAGAGAGAGAGCGGACTAGGCTAAAATCTAAATCCTTACCTAATCGTCGGTTCGGGCTCAAATGAAACGAGACAAGCAGACAGAATCACGGGGCACTCCTGATGGATGACCGGAATGTGCGC
This sequence comes from Mesorhabditis sp. LJ9110, assembly GCA_038088335.1. Taxonomy (NCBI): domain Eukaryota; kingdom Metazoa; phylum Nematoda; class Chromadorea; order Rhabditida; family Rhabditidae; genus Mesorhabditis; species Mesorhabditis sp. LJ9110. The sequence goes on from JBBGBA010000093.1 coordinate 272,893, forward strand.
CGGAACGTTTTGGCAATGTTGGCATCCATCTTTCATCCGCGCGTTGTACCGCTTCAAGCTCGGCTTCGACAGCAGCGCGGCCCAGGCCTAAACAATATATATTACCAACCTAAACCCCGACCCGTACCTTAAATTCGGTATGCCCAATTCGTCCGAGTTTTCCGATGACCACCCGCCAACACGACGTCGCAACCGTCAACTGGCCTTGAATGTACAGCCACAGCTTCTCCATTGCATCGAAAATCTGCGTGCGCTTGCGGAACTTGACGACGAGCCTCCGCGGGTTGTCCGGCTTCATGTTGATGAGACAATTGTCACGCAGCTCTCCCTGCTGATCGGTGACGGAAGCGCATAGCCACTCATCACCAAGTAGGCAGTACGTGACGTACAACACCTGTTCGGGCAAATCGACGTGCGACAGGGTGCCGTCCGGTCTTTCCTGAAGCAGAGCGTCCGGGGCCAATTTCAACGGGTTCGAGTGGATTTGGTAGAAATAGGGGTCGGTCCAGCGGTCCATTTCTTCGACCATGCCGGAGGCGGGCCCGAATTTGGTCATGCTCTTCGGCTGGATGGACTTGACGCATTCGTTGTCGAGGACACGGGGTTGAGAGTAGACGGACAGGCACAGATCTCGCATGTAGTCGTAGGAGGATTTCGTCTCGACGTGTTCCGCTTCTAAAAAGAGAGGTTGATAAAATTACAAAACTAGCAAACGATCTTTTTACGATAATAATCGAATTTTGTGATGTGATACAGTTTATTCGATTCGATAGAGGTTTGCTGAAAAATGCTAGAGCGCAAACTTTGATAAGGACCCCCAAAAGGGGCAAAATCTGAAGGTTTCTCGAAGGCCGTTTCTTTTTCTTGTTGGCTCCGAATTTTATATAGACTAAAACACGTACGCGGTCTCGATTGCTGCGAGTAGAGGCCGTAGTGGTCGAGAATCTGCGAGGCGGGCACGATCTCAAATTGGATGCGAGCACGCCATTTCACGGGCAGAAGCTGGCAAATCGCCGAGTACGTTCGGAGGTAGGCCTGGCTGAGGACACGGGCAAAGCGTGGGTCGAGAGCACGAGCTCCGGTACAGAATGGGTCGACCTGAAATTGGGAATAGATTTTTGGCTTATTTTCAAAATATCGACCATAATGTCAAATTTCAAGTTCGTAATTTTTGTGGTCCTTGGGGATTTCCACGCTAAATTTGTCCACGGTAAACTTCGGCATTTTGCATCTTCGACAGTCTCATAGCAAATTTTTAAGGTAAAATATCCGAAAAAACCAACCAGATAAATGACAATCACATGGTTGAGAAGCCCGGGCTCGTCTTCTGGGATATCCTCCGGCGGCAAGGACGGCAACTTTGGCGCTGGCGTCGGGAGACCACCGGGGAACTGCGACGTGTACTTCGGGGCCTGGTGCTCACGCCGGATTTGTTCTTCGCGCTGCTGTGCCGTCAGGGCAGCCGTTGGTGGTTCCGGGGCGGCTGACGCTGACGGTTTGGGAGGTTGGGATGAAGATGAGGCCGCGGGTTGCTGTAAAATAATTGTTACATCAAATTTATCCCGGAGCAAGCCTAGCTTTTTAAAATAAATTTTAGGCATTTTTTTGTTTATCGTTCTCACCCGCACCTCCATATGCAATTTCCAAAAAAAATTAGTCTGAAAATCTATTCTTTTCACCCGAAAACTATCAAATGGCCGCCATTTTTCCATTTTTCTATTTTTACAAGGTACAAAAAAAAATACAGCTAAATTTTACTTAAAATAGTGAATTTTTTATTGATAATTAAACTTGAATCATTAGAAACTTCGAACCCCTTGCAATGCACAAGTACCACCTTTTTTACAAAAAATATTACATACCTGCGCCGTCGCGTTTGGATCATTATTGACGGATTTCGGCTCTTCCTTGATCTCCGGCATATCTACCATCATCGGCTCGCCAGCGGACGGTTGCGACGTAGCTTCACCTTCCGGAACCGCAGCCGTGGCCTTGCTCGTCCCAGCAGTATCTCGTGCCTGTGCCGATTCCTTGCTCGAATTTTGGGCCTCATCCTGCGGCTCATCCACCAACAATTTGTCAAGCTGGCAGTGGCGATAGACGCTGTTCTTTTGGCTCGTGCTCCGCCGGTCCATCTGTTTCATATCACTCTCAATGGACTTGGCGTACAGCTGCATCAGCCCGATACGTCCTCGCTGATGTTCTGCGATAGTGCGGCGGAAAGTCTCGCGCTCAAACAGATTAAATCCGTTTCTGGACAGCGTCCTCGCCACGGTCGCCTCGATCGTTCCACAAAAGTGCTGAACGGTGATCATCACCTTCAGGTCGTACTGCCTCGCCAGGGGCGTCTTCCAGAACGCACAGCTCGACATCTGGAGCTGATTGTTCTGCTGGCGAACCGGCGGCACGCGCAGGATGCCGTTGGTCTCCTTTGGATCATTGCGCGGCAGTGGGACGTGTTTTCCGTAGCGTAGCTGTTCGTAGCGTTTGCTGAGCTCCTCGAAGTAGTTCTGGGCGCGGTCGGCGAGCTGGGAGTCGTCAAGGGTGCAGACGAGGTAGAAAACGTCTTTTGGTTGATCGACCGGGCCGAACGAGGCGGATTCCCAGAGGGGAATTGCTTGCGGGCTGACGCGCATCACGCCAGAATCCCGTTCTCCGGCCACCACTATCGACGGGATCGGTTCCATCGTTTGGCTGGCCTGCTCGCGCTCCTCTTCCTGCGTGGCCTTGCTACACTTTAGCGCGAACTTGCGCCACGTCAGAGGCCCGTCAACCGCTTGCGTGGTTTGCGTATCCGGTTTCGCGTCGAAATTTTTGGCTGCCCGAATGGCGAGCTCCAGCGCCGGTTTCAGCTCGTCGAGGAGGGCCCGGTTTTCGTGGTCTGGGACGTCGTGAGTATCCTTGGCTTGTTGCAGTCCCCATGGGTGGATGTATTGGGATATCTCAGGGCCGGCAGGGAGTTCATTCGGTGCCAAACGGGGCATTAGGGCGTTGACGGCGGCCGACCAGACGAGGAGAAGCTCCGTGCGGTCCATGTCAGATACGAAATACTCGGCGCGTTCACCTAAAAAATTTAAATAATTAAAAAATCTTTTCCCGTTTTTTGTAAATCGTAAAACCGTAGAAAAAGAAATTGTTTTAAAAAGTTTCTAAACTCTCATTTTTTGGCCAGAAGCCTAGTTTTTAGAGCCATATATCGGAAATGTATTTATATCGTTTTTACGTAAACTTTCATAGATTGAATTTTATCCCGAAAAATCCACCTTTCGCCCAGTTTTTCTAATGGAAATATTGCCAAAATTTTCTAAAAATATCGATAACACATCCCACTCACCAAGTTGCGTGGGGTCTCCGTAGGGCGGCGGCCGGGCCTGCGGTTTTTGACTTTCGGCGGTCTCGGCAAGGAGCAGGGCCCTTTGGATGAGGAGCCCTGGTTTCGAGTGGAGGCTCATCCGCCTCACCATGTCCAGCATGTTCATCGCCTCACGGGCAGCAGCACGCGTCTGATGCTGCATCGAGATGTCGAACCATATAGACGGGTCATCATCTCCGAGCAGTCCAGGCATTTCGGATATACTAAAAAACATATTAAGCCGATTTTGGCATATATACGTGATTTGTGTAGATTTTACGCCGTGTTTAACTATATAAAATTCATGGAACATTTTTATGATTTTTGAAAAATCGTCAAAAATTTCATTTTTTCCACATTTTTTATACCACCACGCTTGTAATTAAAACTACGACGTATCGGAAATCGGCCTAAATGCCCCCACCCCTTAACTCAGTACTAAAAAATCACCAATTTGGCAAACAGATTGTTACTCACCTAACATCCCCAGTAGCCTCTCGCGCATCCTCCGGGAAAAGTCCGGCTCGCATCGACAGGGCCCTGTAGCGTATGGCCGAGAATCCGCAAGTGCAATGCTGGTTTTGGTGCAGGAAGAAGCCGCTCCAAGGCTGGATGAGCCGTCCTTGTTCCGCCGGGCTCCTCGTCAACACTTCGTGGGGAGATAGGTAGAATCCGAGTTCGCGGGTTTTGATGGAAGCATTGCAGGAGCAGAGGGGGCATGCGTCAAAGTTGCTGTCAAAGTGGAGGTCGAGGATTGTGTCGGAGAGGAGTAGGGATAGCGGAAGGGATGGAAGAAGGGCCAACGATGGGTCGACTGGTTGCTCCGGCAGCATTTCTTGCTGAAAAGAAGCGAATTTAAAATGCCCGCATTACTCTGTTGAGCGGCGTAATAATCTAGGAAACTAATTAATAAAAATTTCAATCGTTTTAGCAAAATTTGGCTATGTTCCAAGAGCGGCAGCGTTTAAAAAGCTTAGAAATGTCGAAAATCTTGTAAATCTCTTAAAATATAGCAAAAATATCCGTTTTTTTGCCCAAAATTAACTTTTTTGAACCTTTTTTCAGGTCCTTTTTGTAGGTTTTTCAATCGTCGCCCCCATTAAGCGAAGGACCCAATTTTTCTTTAATTACCTTGAAAAGCGAAGCCGGCGGCCCAAGCGAAGGCATTTGCTGATGCGGATGCCCTCCGTACGGTCCAACGCCAGCTGGTTGTTGCGGTGCCATCATTCCAGGGGGTCCGAGCTGGGGCATAGGCCTCGGGGCCATGGGTGGAGCTCCGTACTGTGGGTGGCCATGCGATGGAGCAGGTTGGTAGCCGCCAAATGGCCCAGATGGATAGGAGATGGCCGGTTGAGGGGGTGGGTACATTCCTTCTTGTGGCCCGCCCATCCCAGGATGGCTGGGCCCGGGGCCGAAGCCGCCCATTCTGTAGTCGCGCTGCCACATCTGAAAAAGACAAAAAATATATGGAGAATTTTATCGATTTCTCGTTTTTTGGTACTTTGGTGTTAGCGGGGGGAGGGGCTAGTTTTAACATTTAGCTTGCCTATGCATATATTTTCTGGCAAATTTACAATATTTTGCGTAGTTTTTGATTGTTAGACGGTCACATAGTTTTAAAAAGCCGTAACATTGAAACTTTTAGGCCGTTTTTTACATTATGAGCAAAACATTTTTAGCTTATTGGTTTTTGACTGACAGAAAATTACAAATTTTCTTATTTCAAAGTTTCAAATTTCTCGCCATTTGTGATGCATTTTGACCACAAAAAATCCAAATTGTTCGCAACCTATTGCTATAACTTTTTAAAAAACCTTTTTTCAAAATTTTGTGCGGCGCTGGTTTTTCATTTGTGAATCAATTGTTCATACAAATTTTCGCCTGCGGCGCGTTTTCTGCTGTGTTTTCACACGAATTTGAGTGTAGCAAACGCTTTTTTGCTATTTTTTTGCCTGCGGCGCTATTATTGACGCGATTTTCGGATGTTTTAAAAGTGGCGACGGGGGTCGCCAAAATTTTGGGCCCCAAATTCATTTCCCGCTACGGGCCTGATCGAAACACAGCGCAAGATACTCAAAATAATGGTTTATATGTTTCCAGGACCATACGGGACTTTTCTTAATAACGTTTCCCATATTCTTATTTTTATCATACTTACATGTTGTTGGGCCATCTGCGGGGGCACACTCGGCGGTCCCATGGTTTGTTGCGGCTGCTGGTTCATCATCGAGTTCACATGGCCCTGCGGACCGCCCATCATCATCGGCTGGTGGTGGCCCATCATTCCATGGTGGCCCATAGATTGGGGAGGGCCCATCGGAGGACCCATCACAGGTTGCGGGCCAACACCTCCGCCCATCCCTGGCATTTGGCCGCCCATCATTTGCCCGGCACCGCCCATCATCATGTGGGGTTGAGGAGGGGCCATACCTGGAAATTAAAATCATAAGACAGGCAGAAAAAAAGATTTTCTACCATTTTATCGAAATTCGTTTTGTCCAGATTTCATTTTGTAGTAATATTGTTTCGTCGAAATTGCAATGCGCTGAAATTTCAAATTGCGCAATGTTCGAGATGAATATTTGAGACGAAAAAGGCATTGAAATTTCGACAAAGGTGATATTTCGGTAAAATGAAATTTCGACAGAACGATGTTTAGACAAAAATAATTCGTTAAAAACAATTTTCGATAACATGAAAATGAGCCACAAAAACCGTACCACTAGGGCCCATATGTCCCTATGCATGTGCGGATGTGGGGGAGGTTGTTGGGTGTTGCGGGCGGCGGTACCCATGTGTGGGAGGGATGGCGGAAAAAAATCAACTAGAGCAGTTTTTATTTGGTTTTTTGCCTTATAAGCGGAAAAAAACTTTATAATTAAAATCCAATTTCTCTATTTTAAATAAACAATAGAGTTTCTATGGCGTTTTTTTTTGTTATTCCTAAAAGTAAAAACTTAACAAAATTTGTTATTTTTGTTATAGAAAATAGCAAAACTATATATTTTTTTCTACAAATCTGAAATTTTCCGAATAATTTTTATTACGAGAGATACCCTCCTAGGCAAACAATTAGATTATCAACCAGATATGGATTTTATCAAAATGCCCCGTAAACTCACGTTGCGGCACTCCAGGATACGGCGCGCCCATTCCGCCGTACGACGGGTTGTTGACCATATTGTGGAGTTGCTGGACGGGATGTGGGGATTGTGGCATGGTGGATGGGCCAGGGCCAAAGTGGCCGGGCATTCCGTAGCGAGGTGGGGGCCCAGTTGGCATTCCGGGTCTTCCGGGCATTCCGGGGATACCGCGTGGAGGGCCCATCGGTGGTCCCATTCCGCCCATACGGTGATGCATGGCCATCATGCTCGGGTGCTGGGCGGCGTTCTAGAAAATGTCGATTTCTTCAAATTCGTCCGTCAATGATGAAAATTCTGAGCTAGCTTTTCTTTTGTAATTTGGCCCTTTTTGGGTATCTTTCAACAAAACTAAAATGTTCCAAAAGGTTTTAAGGTTTCTAGCGACGTTTCTATACTTTTGTTTAACTATCTCACCTGTTGCTGCAGCAGAAAGACTTGCTTCCGCGTGTCCATCGTCCTCAACACGTGCATGACTTTGTCCATCCAACCGTCACCCTTGCGATGACATCGCTTTAGGCGGTGTTGAACCTAAAGTTACCGGTGTTCATTTCGTTCGCCGGTATACACCAACCTTTCCGTAGTCAACAAGCCCATTGTTGCGAAGTCGTGGTGCTTGGCGGGTGTTGCCGGCCGAATAGCGCGACGCGCGCGGGAAATCGCCCCATTTGTCGAGCCGGTAGAATGGGTTCTCCTTGACGTACGAAACGACTGATGCCTAAAAAGTTGGCTTGCGAAATTTCAGATTTGAAAAATACCATTGCTTTTCCACAAGCTCCGTCGGGAACGAGGTTTTCGCCGTCGATGTGCTCATCCGACCATGATTCTTGTGGGCATCCGGTGACTTCAGGGTGGTGATGGACGGGTGGGCGCTGAAAGAGAAAGCATGTTAAATTGAATTTAAGTTATTGAATTCGGATGTTAAACTGTCTCTTTGGCACTGGATTGTTAGCAGGGGAGGGTCTTGAAACTGGCAATAATAACCCACCAATTACATAGCTTTTTACGCCGTTTTGTGTATAGAAAGTGCATCAAAAACCTTATTTTTTATCAAAAGTGTCCGAAAATTGTAAAAAATGTCCTATTTTTAATCTTGTCTAAAAAGTTTTATGAATATTTAATCATCAAAGCCAAAATACGCTAAAATATTGAGACCAAATAGTTCTCCCGCGAAAATCCAGTACCAAAAAAAGTAAAAAAAATTCCAAAAGTCACGTCGGCCCACCTCGACATGATTGTCCAGCGGACTGGGCTGTTGCGGCTGCACAGAAGGCGGCGTTGGATAAATGTTATTCAATTGCGGATCAAGATGAGAAGGCGGAACACTCGGGGGCCCACGCGGAAATGAATGGACAGAAGATGGGGCCTGTAGCTCGTTGCTTGCCGGCGGCGACAAATAGTCAGAAGAAGCCTGCGCCATTTGGCCGGCCACCATACATTCATCGGCGTCCATCATATCGTCAGTTGGTGGTTTCGTGCCGTAGTTCCAAACGAGACTTCCGGGCCCTCTTCCGGGTTCGCATACTTCTCCAGCCGCGCCTCCAAAGAAAACAGGGACGGGTTCGCCCTCGGATTCCTCAGAAAAGGTGCCTTCGAAGGGGTCTTCTTCGTAGTACTCCTCAGTCTCGATGTTTCGCTCCAATGCCTCGCCGAGATTCGTGTTCGAGGAGCTCGGCCAATCCACGCGTTCCAGGCCGATTCGGCGCTTTTCGAGAAGGGGTGGGCGGGCTGGTCCTCGCACTTCGATATCCTAAAAAAATTAGTATGAAAGGTGGTTTTTTAGCATTTCCAGGGGAAACAAGTTTTTTTTCTACCCAGGATCACTTCTTTTTCCAAGATAAATAGAGTAAGTGTTTCTGCAATGGTTTTTTCATTATTGCTACACGCAAAAACCCTACAACATTGAAAAATACTAAATCGCGGTTTTCAGACTAAAGAATGAGCGATTTTCGATCAGAATTTGCAATCACCGTCTAGTTTTCTAACTGGTTTCTCCACTTGAAACATAGCTAAATTTTACTATGCGTAGCTGTTATAGAAAAAGTTTCCCTGAGTAAAAAAATTCTAACTGAACTTTTTGACTTACCTTTCTCTGCTTCCGCTGCCCCGTCTTCCTCCTCAATTCGCTAGCCTTGGGTTCTGGGTCGCAGCTCATCGCCGCCGGTTCCTCGTTCGAATCCTCGGGCTCTTCTTGTGGCCACCGTGGCTTGGTGTGGGGCCACTTTTTGCGTAGATGCATTGCGCGTTCTTCTTGGATGCTGGCCATCAGCTCGGCGCGGCTCTCCTCGTACTTGCTCAGTTGCTCGGCCGGGTTTCCCTCCCTTGCTAGTCGAGCTTCTTTGTCCTGAAGGAAAATGTAAATTATAGATAAGAATTGGTCGAAAGATTCGGGGGATGAAAATCGCACAAAAACGTACCCTCGGTTCGCCAAACTTTCTCGTGTGATAGCTCTCATATTTGATTTTGCCGGGGTCTTGCTCACGGGGATGGAGGGTCCTGCAGGGTCGTGGTTCTTCGGAGTGGCAGGGAGATACCGCCTTAACAAAGCATATTGAAAAGAATAACGAAAGTTGTCCGCTTGAGGAAGCTCGTAAAGTCATATAACTTACCGTAATCGGGGAAAATGGCTGAATTTCCGGCTCCTCGGGTGCCGCTTTCGACGTGCTCGGCCCAACGAAATGATAGCGATACCTGAAAATTTATGTTTGGCTACAAAATCCTTTTTAGCGTAATAGAGGCCTAGGGCTTGCAAAAATGCCTAAAACTCACGGTGCCGTCTCCGCATTGCAATAAATGGCCGTCTCGAACGGGTCGACACGATGCATCGTCAGCCAATCGTCCTCCGGCTCCGAGTCGCTACCTAAATTGATTTTATTTTATTAAACAAAATCCATAGACTTTATGATATTTAGTGAAAACCAAATACGCACTGTCTGCGGAGCTGTCGTCCCGCTTCTCGTCGATTGGGGCTGGTGGCAGACGGGCCTTGCTCAACTTGCCGTACTTCTCCGAGTAGCTGTGTCTAAAACGAGTTTTATAGTTTTGAAAAAATCCTCCAAAAAAAAACGAAATTCTAAATGGTGCTCACTTTATCCTGGTTTTTCTCATTTTAATATGATCGATCAACTGGCGCCATCGTTTCGCCCGCTCGCCGATCGGCCATTTCCGTTTCCGGCGTCCACTCTGGAGGATCTTCTCGGCCCTCACCGCCTTGTCTTTTTGGCGCTCCTCTCGAGTTTTTTCAGCTGGCTTTTGATTATTTTTGCCCAGAGCAGGATTGCGAGGCCCGGCGGTCAGCTTTTGATCGGCTTTCAGTTCCTAAGAAAGTGTATTAATCGTTGTTCATTCAATTTTTTGGTTTCTAAAAACAAGGAAACCCTTGTTCTAGAATCCAGATATTCCAGATTTACTTTATTTCTATTTACCGTACCTCCTCAGCAAGATTGTCCAGAACCGTCTTCATCACCGTCGTATCGTACGGACATCTCTCCGATTCGGCCGGGTTGTTGACGGTTGCTGAAAAAGTTTTAACTTTTTCTTTCCGAATAAAACGCACCTTCTATGACCCGTATATATTGCCGCTTTCCTTGGAGCGCTGACACCAACGGCGCCTTGCGCAGCTCTTCCTGACGATCTCTCGGCTTTACCGGCTAAGAAAGCTCGATTAGTCAAGCAATTTTTTGCCTACCTTTATTGGCATCCCTCCGCCGCAATCGAGGCACAACTTGCACGGCTCACCGCCGCGGCCTTTCCGGCAAATTCCGGTCCGCGCGGGGTCATTTTGCCTAAACAATTTTGATCATATTATGGTTGATTCTCGAAAAAGATCTTGCAACCTATAAGGGGAAAAAACCTACAACTGGAGAAGCGGCCCTGTCACTGGCGCGTCTGGCGCCTTGGAAAATGTGGGCTCGGCCGACATCTTTGGCTGCAGCAACACATTGTCGATGCTCAGCCCAAGGACCGGCCAGATTTCGCCCTCACGGCACAGGATCGGGTTTTTCAACTCGCCGTTTTTCACTAAAAAAGGAATCAAGATTTGAACTAGCTAAAAAGCAGCGGATCATTTCAAGAAATGCCCAAAACCCAGCAATTAAAGACGTCGACTGTTAAAACGCAGAGAATCAAAAACATAGAGAACAAAAAGTCGTTTTTGCGTTTTGGTTGTCTGTGTTTTAGCTTTCGGCGTCTGGAATCCTGGAATTCCATCGTTTCTGGCCTCATTTGTGCAACTCACTTTTGATGCCTCGCTTCAAAAATTGGGGCTCCTGAAGGTGCTTGGTCGATTTTCGGGGAGGCTGAAACAATCGCTCCTTATTCACCGGTTCCGGCTCCTTCTTCACAATATGCCAATTTTTGTTGGCCAACGGGCACTGCTCCCAGGTGACGGCTATCTAAAACGAGGTTCAATTCCCAGAGTTCGGAGATGGATACAAACCATGGCGGTCGGAACGATCATCGGAGTCTTGTCAATTTCGACAATCACCATTCGTGGCATATCGGGTTCCAGGGCGATTTCCTCAAGACCGCCCTCCGAATGGGCGAACCAGAATGGTCGCCATTTCGGGTACTCCACCTCGGCGTCGACGTTGTACTTGGCCAAATCGATGCCAACGTAGGTCGCACGGAGGGACCATGGAGAGAGAATTACGCCAAAACGCTCGCTGAAAAAATAGTCACGTTCTATCGTTGAACGCATCTCTATGAATGTTTTATTTCCGGCTAACGACCAAAAAAAAACAAATCATAGGTCTTCAATTTTTTATTTTTTTGTTATCGTGCGCATGGCTTCAGTTCATAATTTCAGCGGTTTAAAAAACTTACTTGAGATCGATGTGAGCTTTCGAGAGTCGAAAAAGGGTTGGCTGTTTCTGGCTGACAAATGCCACGCAGACGGTGCTGGCGCCAGCGATGAAGAACCGCATGCTGAAGCCGAGGGTCAGCCTGAATGAGCGATTGGTGATAGTGTTTCTGTTGAAACTGTAGATTTTGATCAACTTTCAAAAACCCACTTTTCTTGGAGATGGCCCATGCCGGGCCGGGGCGGTGATACGGGTCTTGTATGCCATTTTCCAAAGCGGAGATGTCCTTCGCGAGTGAACCCCATTGACAGGTAGGTGTGGAAGGCGTTGAAGAGCATTTGGCGGACCTAAAGATGCTTATTTGACAGTAGTTTACAACTAGGTTCTCAAATCCAATAAATGCCTACCTCCGGGTTGATGATCGGCTGCGCGGCGTCCAAATTGTTTTGAGGCTTTTCTAAAGAGTTCAGTTAAATCAAGGTTACAAGACAAGCGGTACCTGTCAGCCCTTCCACCGCCGCAGCCAAAGCTTCCGGCTCGTCGGCGGTCAGCCAGAATACCCAAAGTTCTTTCGGCTCCGAGTCAGAAAATACGGGCATCAAGACCTGTGTCTGATTATCGGCTAACGGGGGCATCTGTCGTCGGTAGGTGCAGAGTAATTTGCCCTAAAAGGGAAAATAATACTCGACGCATCCGAGAACTAGAAATACCTGCAGACAGTTGCCATAGGCCTTGATAACTGGATCCTCGTGTAACCGGGACAGTGATGCTGTGTGTGATGTGTGCTCGTAGATGCGCCAGTGCAGCTCATTTAGCTCTGTCTGAAAATCACAAATTTACCGATCTAGTATAGCTTAGATTACCAAGGCATAGACATTCGTGTAGCAATCATCGAGGTTGCCGCAGACGGCGCCGTCGCGCGGAAATGACGTCCGGTGATCGTCGCCGCCGCCGCGGTCCCTCTCTTTACTCGACATCCCGGCCGTGTAGCCTCAGCTGTGCGTCGGTACGTTTTGCTGAAATTGGAGATTGTTTTCTTCAGAAAGGGAAAGCCAGTGTCTCACAAGGAGTGTTTTTCTCTGTGTGATTTTTCTGTAGAAAACCAGGACAGAGCTTTCTGCAAAATTTCTCTACGGAGTCTTGTTCAGAATACAATTATTTATCGAATCAGCTAGATCTTGAAACGCTTTGCCTATCACACTCCTTGTCCTTTCCTTGTGAAGAGTACCAAAAAGCACATACCTGCATGCGCTGTCCGTTGAAATTAATTGACACAGATGACCGTGTAGGGGCTCACGGTAGCAACCTTGAAAGCTAGTTTTTTAGTTCGATCTAGAGGAACAAGGACATAAAGAATGAGAAACTTGGAAATAGCGAAAAAGCGTTCCTAAAGAAATCAAGAACATGATTGAGTGAGTTTCAAATCCAAAAAAATTTACTACCAAACCCGGAAACTTCGAAACCCAAGGACACAAATCACATATGCCCCGGGGCCAAGGCCCAGATGGCAACACTCCGGTAGTGCTGGGTCGATCGAAGAGCTGGGCCAGGTGAAAAAAGCCGAAACACATGGACCCGTTAGACGCACAGTATAGATACGCGGCAATTTCAAAGGAGGTTTCCCGGGAGTTAACCATGCGCTGAGTAGCCGAGACACAGCTCCAAGGGGGCATCGATCAGGAAACCGGTTTGGTGAGATTGGGCTTATGAGAGCGAGAGCCAGGGTTTCGCGCTGAAGACGCCAGCGTTCGGTTTCTCCCATGCCTGGGGGCCCAAAGAGAGCAAATTTTGGAAACGTGATTTTTATAGCTGTATGGAGCTAACTGGTGAAGCCAAACTGGAGCCGGGATGAAGCCCTTCGACAGATCGATTTAAGGAAATCTTTGCCCAAGCGGAGTTTCCCAGCATTTCCGGGTCCCCGGGGGTGCTAGTAAAAAGAGAAGGCCGTGGGAACAAATTGATCACGCGCAAGTGTAAACTATAAATAGTACGACACCAAAACAATACTCCGACAGAAATTTTCTTAAGAACGCTTGACAAGCTACTACAAAAGAATTTCCGCTTTCCCGTGCTTGCTAGCAAAAAGATAAAGCCTTGGGAGCAAATTGGTCTCACTAAACTACAAACAACAAATAGTTTCAAAACCAAATAAGGTTTACAGAGAAACGAAGCCGGCTTTGAAATCGGGCGGTTTCCTGTTCTTCTGGCTCACTACTAAAAAAGGAAACGGTAAAAATTGATCGCACTAAACTACAAACTACAAATAGTACGAAATCAAAACAAGACTTATATAGCGGCTAGCCAGCCTAAAATAGGGGCTGGGGCCTCAGAATAGGCGGCAAATGGCAGATCAATGGTCCCAGCCAGCTGATGCTCTACCACGGCGGGATGTTGATCGTTGGGCCCTCGGGTGCGGCGGGGGCCCAGCCCATGCTTCTTCGCACCGAATTCGGGAGGCGGTGGCCGCAACGCGCGGCGCTGCGTCGCGTCTGCGTGTAGAGAGAGAGAGATTGGTGAGGCCACCACCAGCGGGGCGGCCTTCCCGAAACGGGGCCACCCATCTATCCCCCGGCAGCGGTTATGTGTCGCGATTTACGGCCGCAGCCGAAGCGATGAGACGGAAGCTAGCAATGTTGATTTCTCTGGAAAGAAAGAAAGACTGTTTATCGATGGATACGAGGAGAGAAGTGAAAACAACGTGCTTGTAGTACGCCGGACGCAATTTACGGGATACGGTAGCCTGGGGCGACCGTATCCTCAAGCAGCCTTTCGCAGTTTTTATTGGTTGTTTTAATGACTTTTAGATACGAAAACATCCTAAGATCACAATAAAAGCCCTAAAAATTGAACGATTTCAAGAAAAACTGTAACATCGATACATTTCACGGGATACAGTATCCAAAAAGCTCCGTCCCGACGTTACCCCAAAACTTGAAAAATTGCGTTTAAAAGCTGAATAGCCCGATTTAAATAAGTTTTCAACGTGATTGCACGTATCTTTCCTTAGTATCGCGAAAAAATATATGTATTGGTCAAATTCGTTCCATAAATCTCATATTTTTAAATTTAAGATGTGGATGTTTTAAGCAGGAAAAAAAAATCAGCTTTTTTCACTTTTATCGTTCACTCTTCTAAATCGAGACAATGACCACACAAAAATTAGCACTGATAGGTAGGTATTATGCAAAATCAGACCCGAAAACGACGTTGCTAGCTTTCGATCCCAGATCAAAAAGCTCTCAACAAGACCCGATCACAAAAAAAAAATGTTTGGGTGGAGATGTACATGGGAGAAATCAATACATAATGTATAAAGTAAATTATTTTGTCGCGATCCACTCGTTTACCCATTCGGCTCCCTCGCACCGCGACTCCGCCTGAAACCACGTGTAGACGTCTTCGACCTGGAAGAAAATCACGTATATAGAAAAAATAATATCCTTACCGTATTCTCGGGTTCCTCAATGTCCCAAAGCTTTTCGCAGAGCTTACAATAGCCGTTCCGGAAGCCAGGAGCATTCCACGGCGCCTCGGTCCACCCTGGAAATCGTTATTTTATTTTTTTGTCTCCGCTTTACCTCCGTTTCTCCATTTGAAGTATTGCGAATAGGCGGTGAAGTTTTTCTCCAAGCCTGTCAGAAAATCGGCCATTTCCTTTGGGTTGTTGAAGTCATCAAAGGCGATGACAGATTGTGATGGAAGGTTTCTAAGCGATTCTAGAGTTTATGTGGATAGAACTTACTCATTTCGATAGGCACTCCTGCGGAGGACAATTGGAATCGATGGTATCCGTTTCCTCGCCCAATACTTCTCGGTGACGTAGTCGTCACAGACCTACTCGTACAAAATCTATTATTTCGCGATCATCACCTACCGTATTTTCGACAGCAAAGAAAAAGGGATACTCGGAGAAGATCTTCTCACAGGCATCCCCTGGCGGACAGGCATGACGGTCAGCTTCTTCCGTCGCACACTTTCCTGCGATGCGTACCGGCATGTGTTTTCCCAATTCTTTGATCGCCAATTCACGTTTTGACGGGGTATTGCAGTTTGAGATCAAACCAAATATGCCACTTTTGGTTTTGCGTAGGGTTCCTAAAAGATAAAATAATCTTTTTAACAATTAGTGATTTCTTTAGCATGACAAAACTTTTGACTGGTGCACTGTTTTTTTGTAAAAAAAACTTACTTTCGGGCACGAAATAGTCGGCCACCTTGAATCCTCGGAGTTCAGCTTCTTTTGATGTCAACCAAAAGCCTCCATACTTGAAGATGACATCCGATGAGTGGAGATGCGTCATCGTCCAGTTGAAATATTGCTCTGATTTTTTTTGTTTTATTCCTTCTTCGCCTCCTTACTTGACACGTTAAATTTCGGCAAATGCTGTGGAATCTCCATCGACATAAACACGTAGCGTTGAGATTGCTTTCTAAAACAGTTTTACGCCTTCAAAATCGAAAGCAATACAAACCGGGCTTCGGGTGGAGGCAGGCCCTCATTGATATTCGGAGCGTGGATCAACACGGCATCGGCCACACTGATTCGGCTGCGGTCAGAGTCGAGAATACATCGATCCTAGGAAAATTTCAGGACAAAAAGCTAGACTACCGATAATCCAGGGCATTCTAACATGTGCTTGTTATCCGGGTGAGTGCCGAAAATTGAATTCCACACCAGGATTCGCTTTGGGGCCAACGTCTCAAATCGATGATCCATTCTAGACAAGCTCTCTTCCCACACGATTAACAAATACCTATTTTTATCGACCGTTATGTAAAGATGTTTTGGGTTTTTCGGATGTGAAATGTGCTTCCCGTCATCGTAGCCGAGGATCGAGGTGCACGCGTAGAAAATGAAAAGCGCGCCGACGACGAGAGCCAAGTTTTTGTAGACGGCCGCCGGCCGTACCCGCATCTGCCAAGAAATCGGTAATTTTAATAAATAAAGCCTGGTAAATTTCATAGAAATAAGCTGCTTGGTTGGCTTGTTAGTAGAATTACAATCTAGCACTGAATTCTACAAATATTTATTAAAAAACAGCTTTGAGTATTTATTGGATGAGATCGAGATAAGACTAGAGAAAATCACAAGATATCACATCATTGGGAAAATTGATATGGAGAAAAACTCTGATTTCAACGCATCATCAAACCATCATCGGGAAAGTAAAAGCCTTCAGTATCTTCCTTATCCATATCGCTCTTGATTTCGGTGGTGATCGAGGCGAAGAGGTAGTCCCAGTTCCAGGGAGTGTCTTCATCAGTCACCTCCTCCTCTGGCAGGGTGTAGCGCAGAAGCAAAGTCAAATCTGAAATTTCCCGGTTTACTCTCATTTTCTCTGGTTTACTCCGTATATGGGCTGAACCTACCGATGTCGTCGACCTTCGTGAGGTTCGGATAACGACCGCCAAGCGAGTCGATTTCAAAAACGCGTTGCAGCACATCTTTCGGGATTAGTGGAGCTCTCGCCATAGCCTCCAATTCAGGGTCTAAAAAGGTGTTTTCTGCCAGTTGATTTATGTTTTTACTTACTGTAAGGGGAGTAGGCCGGGCGATTGGATGGAACGGTTCCGTTTCCGGTTTGTGCAGTGAATCTCTGTAAAATTTATTTTTACGCTTTTTAGTGATTTCTACGTCTAATTTTTTGGATACAAACCTCGGGTTTAGGAGAAGGCGCCTTTTCATCGTTCACATTATCATCATCCTTATTTCTGCCAGCTCGCGAGCCAGGGCGACGAAAAAGTCCAGTCAGGGGCCGTTTGATCGTCTCCTTCAATTCTGCAGCAGCACCAGCCGCCGCTTCCTTGTTGAACAGCCCCTTAATCCCGCCCGATTGTTGTTCCTAAAAGTTTGGGTTGATTTTCATGAAGTCTTGGCTACCTTGAAGAGCCCGCCAGTGCGTCCCTTTTTCGGCGGCTCTTCCGTTGAACGATCCTTCACACGAATGTTTAGATCCATGCTTTCTAAAGGCCATATGCTCTTCAAACAATGTAGTATGATCCATAAGTAATTAGCATTCCGACTTACCGCCATATCCCGTGTTTGATCCACCGTCGTCATGGTTTGCGTCATTCGACATCAGACCAGACCCGGCTGTCAGGTCCTGCGTCGTCTCCAGTGCCTTGCGTCTACCCCTAGCACTGTACCCGCGACCTTTCGGCTTGCTATCGATCCCGTGGTCGTTCGACATCCTAAAAGCCGACGGATGCAATAGAAAGGTGTGGAATCGATTCGATTATGAAAGAAAATCGCGCAGGTGTATGGTCCGAAAACACTAATAGAGGGGTTGTTTCATCGATTACTTGTTATCATAAAGTTACCGATTAGTTTAGTTTATAGGCTATTTGAAACCTTATAGCATGAAACTTTGGATGAAAAACATGAGGAAATCGATCCGTTTATGTAAGAAAAACGGGGCATTTTTAGGGTAGGAAAGATCCAAATAAAGGATTTTATGGAATGCTTGTTAACACAGACTTCTTGATTAGCAGATTTTTATTTGATATTTCAAAGTTACTTCTAAAACTAAAACTTTGGAATCGATTTGCTTCCGCCAGAAAACTGGGCGGGTTTAGGATACAAAAGACCAAAAGTAAGGGTATTATCGAATGCTTGTTATCATACCATTATTGATTAGTAAACTTTAGTGGGAATTAAAAAGTTACATTAAAAAACAAACATGTTTACAAGTTGCTAACTCGCGGGTCGATTGCCCTAGAAAATTTCCCGGATCGCCGACGCGACACCCCTATAGACAGTTGTCATTTGTGTGCGCGTTGCCATAGTACGCGGGGAACCAATCAGCAGACGAGGGGGCGGAGCCGAGTATATAAAAGCCGGCCGCGCCAACATTTTCCTCAGTCTGACGGGCGGCTACGGGCTGAATGGTGGCTTGTGCTGCTTTGTCCGCTCAACCCTTCTTCTCGCTCGCGGTTCCGATGACCACGGGCTCCTTGACGGCTGGTTACATTGACCAGCTCAGGCAGCAGCTCCAAACTGCTTTAGAGAATGTAAGCTGAAATATATTGATTGGGTCTCGGGGGCTCCTCGAGGCCATCCATAACTGATAAAAAATTTCATTTGGTAAATTGAATCATGTAATACAAAATAACGTCCTTTCTTTTCCCCCGTTTCCCCGACACATATCCACAGAGTAACAGTTTATTAGAATTTTCGATCGATACGGCCATGGGTGGCATGAGTCATCCTCTAGTGCCGGTAGCTTGGCGGCGCTTGTTTGCCCCGCGTTCATGAAATTCTTACCATGATTCAATCAGGGTGGCAAATTCGTGTTGATCGTTCTTCCGGGTAAACCATCTTACATATTTTCGAAACGATTCTAGTCGTTTCGAAAGATTTACACAATGTCCCACACGCTCAACTAGCGAAATTTCTCTTTTCCCGCGGGGTCTTATGTCAGCACGGGAGGTTTTCTCGTTTCTGGCTATTGCCGGTTTAGCAAGTGGTCGATAAAATATAGGGTTTTGAATCCAATAAATTCATTGTTTCTCAGCGGTTTTATTCCGACTGTTGTAGGATGATGAAGCGAAAATCGGTGCTCTGGTGGGCGAGATCGAGAAGCTGGAGTTGACCAAGGAACTTTTGGAGGTGAGCAGCATGGGTTCGGGTGCAGCAGGGCTGGGCGGCCCATCCACCCAGACTGACGCCCTGTCGGGGTGCCACTCCCCAGCGCGTCTGCAGGCTCAAGTGTCTAGACTCTCGCCAAAATCAATACGCGCTAGGGGACAGCCCGATCAGTCTAGGCGCCGCCGCCATGCCTTGCACTATGTGAACAAACAAAGCGCAAAAACCGTATTTCCTTGTAGAAATGCGCGGGGTCGCTGGAGGAAATTGCAAAATTCAAATTTGAGGGGATGGTAGCAATGTATGGTTTTTCAGAGTACCCGATTCGGCGGTGACATCAATGTCCTGCGACGACAGATCGCCGATAAATGGCCTACCATCGCCAAGCAATGCCGGAATATCATCAAGAATTGGAAAGTGCTGGTCGAGGTAATTAGGCTTTTTACGCTTTTTAATTGTTACAGCCTACGAATACGTCTAGTGGAACGTCGTCGGCAAATGGGACACCTCATATTTTATCAAAAAGGCTCACGCCGGCCACACCGGCGCAAAGGCGGCTAGCATCTACCGGATTCACAGGTTTTTGAATTGACCTGACTTCTATGTCCTTTTTCGATTTAGATACCAGACAAACGCTGTCGCCCTCCGGCGGCTACGCACCAAAGTCTGCCATCTCTCCGGCGCCTCTTTTACACAAGTCGCAGACGATTGCCGTTGAATTGGCTGCCAAGGCTGAGGATGGAACGATACGGAATGGAAAGCGCCGTGCCGATGATGGTTTGTATTTCAGCGCGTGCTCTTTGTTTATTTGACAACAACAATGTCATGGGAACCTGGTTTGTCATGAAACGGAGAGAGGGCACGGTATCGAATGGAGGGGCGAAAGAAGCCATAGCAGCTGGGTCGTTATGGTGGCCGCTTGTGGGTACCCCCAGGCGCCGGGCTTTTTGCCACGCCTCCCGCAGGGCGGGTTTAAGCCCCGGGCTGTCCCTCCAGGGATAATTAGCACACCAGTCGCCAGAACTGGTGTGAAGGAAGGACGCGGGTAATTGTGATCAAGGTGTCACTGGATTATGAAAAAAGCTGGGTTTTGAAGTAGAGTAACTTTTTCAGACATCAATGCTGCGCCGACCTTGAAGCGGAACAAGACAGTGGCAAATCAGTTGGCGTCTGTAGGCACCCCGACGCAATCTGTGCTGGCTGCCAGACGGTGTGCAAATGCTATCGCATTCATGCAATCGTCTTTAGCCAAGCCTCTCAATCGACGGCTGATTTGATTGCGCAATTGTCGTCGAATCTACCGGAAAACCTCAACGTCGGGGCGAACGTGCGGCAATACGAGCAGAAGGTCAAGCGCGAACAGGCAGATGAGCAGGTATCCAAGCGAAGGCGTTCCTTGATTTTTTTTATTATTTTAGTATGCCCAAAGTCTTCAAACGGCCACCCCATCGCCTTACCTCAAAGGCAAAAGGAAATATGAACGGAAGCAGGGCAAGAAGGATAGCCCACCGGCACCTTCTCCGTTGGTCAAGACGAGCCTCGAAACGCCAAAGAGCGGTACGGAACCCTCAATACCTCATAGGAAAAGAAAAATTTCTAGGCGGCATCGTTTTGCGTCTGAATATGCTGCCAAAAGCTGAACCACTCGAAGAAAAGCCATCCACGTCGGTGCCTGAACCATCTACCTCACAAACATCAATTGTAATTGGAATCGGTTGATCTTTATTGCCATTTAGCCGCCGACGCTTCCGAGCAAAGCATCCGTGGGCCGACCAAAGGTGGACTGGATGGCGATGCTGCCTTCGCTTGCGGAGCTACAGATTCGTGCCGACAAGATGCGCCCTACCAAACCCATTCAAGACGGCAAGAATATTCATCTGATCAAGGTTTGTCATTTATTTTTTGCCCACATTTTCGCAAGATCTGATCATTAATTGGAGCTCGGACGCGACCCTGATTTACCTCTCCAATTTAGAATCGAGATCGTACGATCAAAGCTCTGCCTCTGCTTGCCGACGTGGCAGCGAAACCGGATTTTCTCTTTTACAAGTGAGACAGTTTCGCATGGTTTTATCTTACAACTTTTTAGGTATCCGACCCAGTCGCGGTACTATGCCGAGGAGAATTTCCTCTACGGCGCCGAACGGCCCGAAGATTGAATCAAACGGTTACTGCCTTCTTCCCATTCCCCGGTGTACAGTTAGGATTTTCCAATTGTTTGTTGTGGTTCCCCTCGCTGGGCCAAATTTGTGCTCTCCGTCTAGGTCTTTCCCCTTTTGCGGTTCTCATTTGTTGACAAGTAAACTACGGGATAATCACGCGCATCAGAATTCTCGCCTCACGGTTCTACCCATTTCACTCTATCATCACCTTCGTTCAGTCAAACCTAGAGCTAGAATGTCGTCGCCAATTTGTTTTTAGCTGTCGAAGCGATCTCATATTTTGTCAGCTTGTCCGGGCTCAATTTTGCACTTATAGGCCGGATCGGAGGCTTTGTGCCCGCCGCCTTGCCGACCAATTCCTCTTTCCCTCTCCCCAAGCAATTGTGCACCTCGGTGTCATTTTGTAACAGATAATTTATTTCCGGATTTCTAATAAAGTTTACGTTCATCATGCACGTTGCTCAATCTTCTGCGCCAATAAACGTATCGATATACCATCCTGACAAATGCACCGGGATCAAGCCTTGTAATCGACCGACTGTTTGGGACTTGATTTTCACCGTTTCCGCATCCTAACATGCGACCCGGTGACAAAACCCGGCGCTCTGCGTGTCTACCAACCATATTAGTAGCGTAATTTTTTTCCAGCTTTTGCGATCCGGCTTCTGCGGCTTTTATTTCAAGATGCCGTTCCGGAAATACCGAGCCATCACAGACTTCAGCAAGAACAATACAAGGATTTTCAAGAGAATCTACAGGAACAAGTTGCACGAGAATGCCCCCGAATTCAGAGTGCCAGAACAAGTCCGGGTATCCTCAATTTGTCTAGAAATGACTAGGGTTTTAGGCAATGGGTGTGACCGTCTGGGACCCGAATGATAAACAATTCCCTTACGTCCATTACGCGAAGAAATATGGGATAAAGGAAGAAATAACTCCAGATGGCGCCGTCACGGATCCGTTTGCGCAAGCTGTACGCTCTTTTGATTATACTATTCTTACCAAAACTTTTTCGGGATGAATAGAATCTCTAAAAATCTCTATTTTAGTCAGAGGATCCGAATTATAAGACCGACGCGTGCTACCTGTTTGAGGGAAGTGAGCCACTGTCGGATGGCTTGACACAGGTGCCAATTAATTTAGGTTGAAAATTTGTTGTCCTTTAGGCAGCTTCGCTTGCCCACGCGGTACTTGTTGAGGAGCTCCCCGAGCGCGTCCTGAAAGGCGTTAGCGGCTACAATTTCGATGCGCAGAAGGTTTTGGCTTTTGCTTTCCGGCAAGTCAGCAATTTTAGGTTACTGATCATATCCTGCACGCCGAGAAGTACGATCCCACCCTGGAGAAGTTGCCGCGGCGCTTTGATCCCGTCATCTTTTGGAACCCACATCCGCGCGTATTCGGCACCCCCGTGGTCAAAAGAAAGTATGGTTCGCTTCCGAATTGCAATTTATTTATTTTTAGCAACATTATGCTGGACAATTTCTTCCGCTATGTATTTCTCTCAGCCATTGAGAAAGGTGCTAAGGCAGACAGATTCAAGTGATTTTAATTTGTTTTTCTAAACTCGAATCAGGTTCGACCGTGATACTTACATTACTGCCACTCTACGAGCCGCCAGATTCCATACGCATCCATTGGTTCTGCGATTCCAGCCACACATTGTTGCGCAGTCGGCGGCGGCACCACCACCCTGGGCAAAGGATGGAGACCTGGCTGAACTTATGTTTGTGTTTTGTTTCACTGGCGAAAACGTTTTTTTAGGAAACTGCCGGTTCAAAGCTGCGCCCCAGTCGATCCGGTGATCGACCTGACTCGCGAGCACGTCTACAATGATGGTGCTCATCTGGCGCGACAAGATCAACCGATCCGCCTCAACACCCTGATGTGGTCGCGTGAACAAGATCAGAAATATCCATGGACAAAGTAAAACATACTTCTTAACAGACTTATTTTTCAGGGAACAAAATGCTGCCAACGCCGTGTTACATACTTTCGGCGCAGCTGTTGCCCAAGCCAAACGAGGGAAAGATGTGGAAGACTTGAAAGAGGTTTGGATTTTTACGAGCAATAGATTAGAGAAGTCTAGCCCAAATTAGCTGATGACCTTAGTTTACAGCTCATATCCATCTTTTTAGCCTGTTCTGGTAAAAGGCGTACAGCTGGTCGATGGCCTGATGGATTTGGTCGCGGTCCAGTTGAACACTTTGGATATTCGGCCGGATAATCCGACCAAAAATGTCGTCTGGATAGAGAAAGGTAATTTTTATACATTTTCTGATTTTTTTTCGCTTTTAGGTCTTCGACTTTACCGACCGAAGCCCTTCTATGAACCCATGGTTGAAGTCGAAGAGCTGAACATGGACACTTTCGATAAATTCGCGGCCGTGCTGCTTTCCTAGTTATTTTATGACGCTTTATGATGAGTTAGGGATGTTATTAGTGTTGTTGTTTTTTTGTGTGTGATGAAATAAATCAATTTATGGCAAAGTTGGTATCACGAGCGTTTTATGGATTGTTGCCAGTGCACCCTGTATTGACGAATGCAGACATTTTTGGTGAGAAATAACCATCTTTTAGAAATGTCTGACCAATTGCAATTTCGGAAGCATCACCGTTACTTCGTGCGGCATCTGAACAGTTTTCCGGGTCAATATTCATCGCTGGATAGCACCCGGTTAACTATGCTCTATTTTGCCGTCTCCGGGCTCGACCTTCTGGATGAAGTCGAAAAGGTGCTTGTGATTGTCGCAAAATGACAACATTTTTAGGTCTTTGACGCTGAACAGAAGGCCAAGCTGATCGACTGGATCTACTCTCTTCAGCTGACATCCGAAACAGGTATGTCTTTTGTTAAAATTGATTGGCCCAGAACCCTTCCTCACTTCCCCCGCTTCTCCCCATTTGTTCACTTCCATCTTTTTCAATTGCCATTGAATAAATTTTTTCATGAAATCTCTTCGGTTATTTGTCGAGTCTGCTTGTATCTGAAATAAACATCGGGCCCTAAAGCCCCAACACCAATTCAGGTTTATGGTGAAGCGATGGTTAGATGTACCAGTACGCTCATTGGGCGTCACAGATGCCGGGTGCTCCGGCTTTACAGCGATGGCGTTCGATGGCAAGGAAGCTGGCCAATTTATTGTCGAAAGCAACCTGGCCTATTTCTGGGATCGACCTGAGCTGTTCGGCGATTTCGACACATTACCAGTACCGGTTGTCCCCAGTCGTCCACTGCCCGGGGCATTAACCCGTCTACCTGGTTACTTCAGATACGATCTACCTGAGGTGAGCTTTGGAGTCCCTTCAATTCATTCTTGTAGGCCCAACTGAATCACCGTAATGCGTTGGTTGCAAAAAGTGTCGGCAAGAAACGCGTGAAAGTATGGACCGTCAGCCAACAAAGTGACACAAAGACTATGGAGGAATTTGTCTTCAATATTAACCCTGGTTTGTGAGATTTGGCTTCTTCGACGAACTTTTTAGATGCATGCACCCTGAAAAAGGGACCTGTTGCAACCGCGGCGGACGAAGAGGTTCGACAATTAAAAAACGCGAGCGAAAGTTTTGGTGGAGAAGTCTGGATCCGAACTCGATTGGGGCTATTGCTGAAACAAGGCGATTCTACTTCTCAGGTTTCGCATTCCAAAATCCCCATTCCAACCTCTTTAGGTCTTTCGCGGTCACGTTCCCTGCTTTCATGAACATCCATATCTTCCGGAAATAACGATATGTGACGCTCGCGAGTTTATCTGGATCGGTCAGCCTGATAGATTGAGCCGTGTGAAGAATCTATGCGGCATCACGACAAAGGTGACGAATGCGTCACATATCTTATTGATGGATATTCAGTTTACAGCGCCGTACTCTCATCCGAAATTCTTGTTTGCCGCCAATGAAGATCTGGTGCGACTCCTTGATACGCGATCGGATACGCGGCCTGAGATTCTATATACCGTTCCTGAATGGTACTATCCTCGCAAGGGATTGTTAGAAACGGTAAATTTCCGCACGCCGCCAATAAATGTGTTCTAGACGGCAGAGTTCTTCGGAAAAGATGAAATCCGACATGTCGAATCCGTGAATGGATCGGAGAGATATTGCGTACTCATCACCACTCGTTATTTAATCATCGTTGATTCGCGATATCCCGGAAGACATTTGCTAAGAATCGGCCATGGATTTGTCGGGACGGTAACTCGTTACTACCCTTTTACTGATAGGTTTAGGTTCATTATGTCGAAACCTCGCCTCCGATCGATGATCCGCAGAACGGCGGCAAGATCTACAATGTCAATCTGCTTGGCCACACGCCACCCCTGACGAAGACGCTCTCTTTTTATCAGCATTGTGATGGACTTTGGTATATCTTGCTTTGCAAATCAACAAAATCGCTTCAGGTCCTCGTTGCGCCCTGGATATGATTGGCGGCATCCACACGGTTTTATGACTGCGTTTCGGATGGATACTCCCGGGCCGTCGTACAAGCATTTGTTTCCGCCCGTCCGCTCAATTGCAACTGTGAATGGTCTAGGGTAATTCCTACTCATACGTCGTAATTGGTTTTCAGGGACGAACTTACGTTCCCGCGAGAAATTGTATTGTCCGCTCTTGATGACGGGTCTATATGGTCTGAATACCGCGGCTATCAACGGATCAGTGAAGAAGAGCACACGCGCAGGATTGACAACTCGATGAACTCGATCAAAGAGTACGTCGAAACTCATCGTTCGACGAAACCCACCTATTTTCATGATATTGACAACGAGCTTTTTTGTGACAGGTATGATTTTACCTCCCGTTTGTAGCCTTGATTTAGGACAAAACAGAAAAAGGCTAAGATTGTCGTTTCTGAACGCGAAATACACGATGTTTATGCGCTCGAAGAATTTGATCCAGAGATGGTAAATTTTAATTTTGGTCTCAAATCAAAGCTTTTGTAGCCGTTCCGGAGGCACTGCCCCCCAGCCGATACGCCAGTTATTGACGAGCTAGACCAGACAACCGCCACACTTTCCGAAAAGGCTACTAATATGTACCTCAACAAACCACCGACGTTGGAGCAGTATCAAGAATCTTATGATCAACGCTTCCGCCACGGCACTCTACGCGCTGGAATTGATCGGAATTTACGCGCCAACAAATTCGAATCCAATGACGTTCATATGGAGCCAGTCGAAGATGAGGAAAACTCTGAAGACGAACTGAAACAACTCAACCTTTATTTGTGATTATGTATCATGGCGGTCACCTATTATTTCTATATTGCTATGTCCCGGTCCCACCCCCATAAATTGCTTGATGTTTCCAGATTATTGTTGAGACTAAAGTGATTTTTTTCAGGTTGCCCGGCTTCATATTGTGGTTTTCGCGGATCGCACACGGTAGCAACCGCCAAGCCAAACGAAGATGATCAGCCTGATGGCGACCGGCCTTGGAACAGTGGGATTCCCTTTCAGACTCAACCCGTGCTTTAGAATACGATCATGCCAACTTGGCGCAGACCTACTCGGCTCTACTGAGTTTGCTGGTTCTCGGCGACGACCTTTCAAGAGTCGATAGGCGTGCTGTGCTAGAAGCGATTCGCTTGGCTCAACGTGACGATGGATGGTGATATTTTGGGCTAGGATATCATAGGGAATATTTTCGTCGTATAGAATTCAACCCGCGGAAATATCAGCAGGGGGTGACAGTAATTTATCGATGAGGTTAAATCTATTTTTTTCGTTTTGCTTCTAAGAATAATTTTTAGCTTCTGGGCTCAAGGCCCAGGCAGCGAGTGTGACATGCGCTTCGTCTACTGCGCGGTAGCCATCTGCCATCTTCTCGGAGATTTTGTGACGATTGATTGGACGAAGCTAGCCAGGTCTCATTATTTTTTTTAATTCACCCTGAATTTAGTTTTCTACGTGCTAGTTTCTCCTATGAAGGTGGATTCGGTCAAGGTCCTATGGATGAAGGGCACGGTTTGTTTTAAATTTTCCGCGGAACGACTTTTTCTTAGGTGGCTCTACGTACTGTGCTGTGGCTGCGTTGTCCTTGGGCGGAAAACTGTGGGATGGCTCGGTGCTGAGCGACAAAGACATCAAGCTCCTCACGAAATGGGTGCTCAATAAGCAAGAGGTATTTTTCAGGAATATTTACTTCACTGTTTCCTAGGCGGGTTTTCACGGCCGATCCGGAAAACCAGACGACACTTGCTATGCGTTTTGGCTTGGTGCCACCCTCAAGGTATGTCTTAAAGCTTTTTTTTTGGAGTGTCTATTTTTCCTTGTAGATTTTGGGTGCTTATCATCTATGCGATGCTGCGCGGATTCGCACCTTTCTGCTCTCAGCCCAACACAACCATATGGGTGGATTCGCTAAGCTTCCGGAGCCCGGAATGCATTCAGGTAGCTGTAAATTTATAAACCATCTTTCTCGTCTGCTGATGACAGAATGACTTTAAAAGTGTTGGACCTGGCCAGAAAGGACGAGATTTTTTAGATCTTCTTCACAGCTATTTCTCCCTGGCTGCGCTCGCCATTCAAGACGAACCCACGCTATCCGTCATCAATCCATCGGCCAACATTTCTCAACGAACATATGAGCGATTGATGAAACTTCGTTTCGATTAATCCCCCCATTCCTTTTGGTAGTGAATGCGAGTATCAATTATCATTCCCCCAGAATTTTTGCCATAAGTTGAAAAAGTAATTTAACCTTTGCTTTACGCCCCCGCTCCTTTGATATCCGCTTTTTGCTCAGTTTTGCCAGCTCCCCGGTGTTGTTTGGAGTCATTTTCCCATTGTGCATGCTGCTCACGACGTTGTACATAAATTCTCCAACTTTTTAGGAGAATGTTCTTGCGAATAAACCTTTTCATCTTCACGTTGGTTGAGGCGCCCTCGAGGGTCTAACATTTGGGCGGCGCTGGTTAGCGCGCAAAGGGGGTGCCATTTGAGCCATCCCGTACAAAGTCTATGTCTGATTGTTTGTGGTTTGTAGCAGCCGTGCCATTTCATTATCAAGGCTATCGAAGGATGGGTAAATAGAGACCGGCGGATGCTAGATTGGGTCGAGAATGGAAGAAGAATGGCGGATTCCTTCTGTCCCACCGGATCTCGGCCCCGAAGAAACGATCCATCGAATTCTCGATGCAACACAGCAATTTCTGAAAGTTAGTTAGTTTATAAGGTGATGAAGTCGCTGAGGAAAACACTGCGTAAAAACAAGATCTTTAGAAAACCGACGAGATATTCAACCGGGTTGAGAAGCGAGCTATCCAGCTTGAAGATCGGATTGCCAGAACACGAAATCGGGCTACAATCATAGCCGACCGGGTCCATAATGTGAAAGAGGTGCGCTAATCATTCTAAGCAACTTAGCAAACTTTACTTATGAAATAGTCTTATAAAGAAGCCCCGTTTTCAGCTGAATAAGGCGTTGGTCCTCGAAGCACCTTCACGATTGGTGGCCGATGAATGTCCACTTAGGGAAACATTGCTAGCAACGACCGGCACCCTCCCCGGCTCATCAGCACAATTTTCAGGTCGCTAACTTTAAATGTCTCTTAATTCTCGTTTAGAGCCGTTTGTCTTCAAAAAACCTCCATGTGATACGGACCTGAAACGAGCTTTGGAGGATAAGAAGACATTCTTCTTGCCATCACACTTGTTGAAGTCTTATAAGGATAAGACAAAGAAAGGTACGATTCCTACTTTTTTACACAATTCTTTGATCAAGGTCAAATGAAGGTGCCGACCAGCTTGAACAGCGTCGCCGACCTCTATTTTTATGACACACAACGGGTTGCTTATGATAATGTAAGTCAAGGAAGGGTCGGCTCAACTTTGTCATTTTAGGTAAATCTCTCGCTTAATCAGCGTCAGCGGCGTTACAGCGGTACTACTGTCAAAACGGTACGCTTTTTTCGCTAGACATAATTTAGTTTAGGGTGATTCCTTCGGGGCCACGGTCTCGACTCCAGCCCTGGCTTCTGCTATTGGCTACCGGGCCCGGGACGAAGATCCATTGGCCTATCGGCCGCAAGCGATGACTTTGGAGGACATCGATTTGCCGAGTATTTTACCGGATCTTCCCGGTATGAATTTCCGGATGAGAACCCTTTTCCTTGGACTTAGGTTTACTGCTATAAACAATATTTGATTTCAGGTGTTGCTGAGGATATCTCGTTCTATGGCCACGACGGCTCATTTTTCGGCTTCTCCCCACCGTCGCTCCCTGATTTTGTCGACGTGCCAGACATTCCTACGAAAACAACATCATCCACAGTCCAAAATCCAACGGTGAGACGTGAGCCAGTGCTTGATTATTTAATTTATTAAGCGCATCGTGAATAATTGAACACGCGGACTTCTGATATATGTAGTGGTGTAATTAAAAATTATAAGTAATTTCAGATCGTTTCCGCTCCGCCACCTCCACCAACATCAGCCCCCATGCCGCCCCCACCACCGTTTCCCGCTCCTGCGCCAGCTATGGTAGCGATTTTCTTAACTTTAAAAGCACTCGAATTCAAGTCAACAATTCCTCCGCCACCTCCGCCTCCTCCACCTCCGCCTCCGCCTCCGCCAGCTTTACCTCCACCACAAACCGCATCGACTCCAGTCCCGGAAGGCGGCAGGTTTGTGACACAGCCAAAAAATGAGCAAAAAACCTTATAAATTATATATTAGAGATCTTATTTTAGAGCCAATCTCATGGAAGCTATCCGCGCAGCCGGTGGAGCGGGCAAAGCTCGCTTGAAGAAGATTGAAAAAGATGGTGCTGAGGGACAGAAATCAAGGAGGACCAAAAAGGTAGACTTTCAAAGAAAAAAGGCACTTGTCTTTGAAGTTAGCAACTGCAAAATTGTTTTATAGTTTTAGTATGTTTACAGCAGTTTTTATCTTTTATTTCAACCAGATTTTTGCAACTACATTCTTTAATCCTATTCTATAGAGAAACTTTGAAAACCAACTTTATAGGAAAGCGAAGCCAAGGGCGCTTCCGCGCTACCCCAGGGCGGTCCAGTCGATCTGATGTCCGCCCTTTCGCTAGCATTGAATGCCCGTCGTAAATGTAAGTCGCAAAATATTAACAAAAACAAATTAGAGCCGTGATATAAATAAAGTTTATTTAGACATATCTGGACAAAATGACCGGACGGGTGAACGGACAGAGTCCACTTCCGCTAGCAACATTCCGCCGCCGCCCGGCGGGGCCAGTGATGAAGAATGGGGATAACTTATGAGAGTTTTTTTTAGATATTTACGGTTTTGTTCTTTATTTTTGTTGTACACATCTGATGCCACGTTGCCTTGTCGTCGCTTCAACAACGATGTTTATACCCTGGTTGTGACCTTATCCGTGTCTAGGCCATTTTCATGAACCGCGTGCATTCTTGTCACTTACATGCCAAAATTTATCGACACGAGTGTTGCTCAATTTCTTCTTCAGTTATCCGAGTGAATAAAGTTAATATACTTTACGTTGTTGATGGCCGAAAGGTTGTTACACTTAGACATACTTCAGCGGATTGTTCTATGGCATTTATCCGAAACTTTGGTACTGGACTGTTAGCGGGGGGATGGATTTCTCAGCGTTCGATTAATTAGACGTATGATTTATGTAGCTTTTGCGCCACTTTAAAATATAGAAAGTTCATGAACAATTATGTTTTTTGGTAAATAATCCATGAAAATCTTAATTTTAAATTTTTCAGCCTATTTGCACCCTCTTTACTAATTGAAAGCTAGTAGATTAGTAAAATACCATCAAACCGGTAAGAATTTTTCTAGGTCGGCCCAGGATATACACCCCCCCCCCGCAAACAGCCCAGTACTGAAATCTTCACTAGCCTCATCTTTAGTTCGTTTATGAGCGGACGAGTCCCACTACCCAGCGAGGAGATCCACACACCAAATCCGCACCCAGCAAGAGGTTTTTGGTTTTTTTGCCTCGACAATTTTTTAGGAATCTACGGCTTCGTCCTCTACATCGTTGGCTGGCTCGGGCTTGTCAGCTACCTGGTGTGGGCCATCGTACCAACGCCTATTCTGGAAAGCTTTGGTATTGTTTTGTTAAACTGTTTAGCTTCTACCGCAAACAGATACCGTTAAAATCTCTCACTTATAATTTTTTCAGGTATCACCTACGTTCCCGCAAAAGCCTGGGCTATTGCCGTACCACTATTCGTGTTCCTATTGACGATCATCTACCCGTTCACGCTTCTCGCGATCAACATCGTTCGCTTCCGAGGGATTTTTGAAGACGTTGGGGTTAGAAACTGATTGCTTTCTCTAATAACGTGTTTATAGTATATCGAGAAGGACTTTGGCGATCACACCCTACCCATCGACCCTATTGAAAAGAAGATAAACTAAAAGCGAAAATGGGCAAGACATCCAAGGACAAACGCGACATCTATTACCGGATGGCTAAAGCCGAGGGCTGGCGCGCTCGCTCTGCCTTCAAGCTGACCCAAATTGACGACGAGTTCAAGGTGTTATCCGGGGTCACGAAGGCCGTCGATCTTTGCGCAGCCCCCGGGAGCTGGAGCCAAGTTCTGTCACGACGCCTCTTCGAGGTTGACCAAAAGGCCAAGATTGTAGCCGTGGATCTCCAGCCAATGTCACCCCTCCCCGGCGTCATCCAGCTTCAAGGAGACATCACCCAGGTGGAAACGGCCAACCAGATTGTCTCCTACTTTGACGGTGAAAAGGCCGAGCTGGTCATTTGCGATGGAGCGCCCGACGTCACGGGCCTGCATTCTCTCGACGAATACATGCAGAGCCAACTCGTGCTCGCCGCCCTCAACATCACCACCCATATTCTGATGGAAGGCGGGAAATTTGTGGCCAAGATCTTCCGGGCTCGCGACATCACGCTCCTGTACGCGCAGCTGAAACTGTTCTTTGATGACGTCTACTGCGCCAAGCCAAAAAGCAGCAGACAGAGCAGCTGTGAGGCGTTTGTGGTGTGTTTGGGCTACCGCCCACCTGCCGATTATGTTCCTTCTATGACAAATCCGCTGCGTCTACCGGACTACGATGATCTTTCGGCTCAAAACGGCTGCAACGCGTCAATCGTGCCGTTCGTGGCTTGCGGAGACCTTCATGGATGGGATTCCGATCGCTGTTATCCACTAGATGCCGATATTATCATTGGAACATTGCCGGAGAAGTATGTATACCGCGAGCCCGTCCAACCACCCACTGAACCGGCTTATAAACAGGCCGTCGAGCTGCGGAAGAAGGGCGCTTTGGTCAAAGCTACAAATCAATTGGCGCAGACGCTGAAGCCGCACATCGAACGACAGAGCGGGCAGAATTCTTCGAATTCGGGGATCGATGAAAGCGTCATAGAGGGATTTGAAAGCTTCTTTGTTTGAATTGTGATTGGGTGCTGGTTCTTTATGTTATTGCTGGTCTCTTTTCACGGTGTGCCTTCCCATTGTTATCCTTGTTGCCGATCAAAATCTTATAACAAAAATAAATTACAGATAAATGCCCCGGAATGCTCTCCTCAAAATTCACGTCGATAGTCCTGCCACGTGCCCATTATACCCAGATGATGCGAGGGGCACCGCGTCGGTTTGAGAAAGCGGACGGATCTCGTGGTAGTAAGGTATGGAATTCGATTATTATGTGAAACGTTCATTGCAGGTTGCAGAAATTCATAAGCGGCTCGCCGAATTTGAAAGAAATGCACGCGCCAGTACATCTCAAGTCTCGAATGAATATGCCGTCGAATCAATGATGGCTGAAAAGCAAATACAGTAGGTTCATTAAAATATCTTCATTCTGTTCATTTTTAGGACCGATGAATCGTTTGAGCGGGTCGTCGAGCGGCGTAAGATTGAGCGTGAAAACAACCGAAAAATCCGAGCGGATGTTGTGTCAAGTCAACATCAAGTCTCCTTTCCCTATGCCCAAAATACGGAGGTTCGGCAGATTTACCGAATTAATAGACTAAAATCTAGATTAAATACGAGAATCGCAAGGATAAGAACGACGTCGCAAATGCGTCCTCATCGGCCGACCGTGGCTTTTACATCAACGGCGACCTGTACTTTGACGAATACCAGGCGGGCACTTCGCTTGATTTGCCGGAAGACAGGATGACGAGGTGAAAAGTTGGAGCTTTTGTCAATAATCATTTTAGAGCTTTTGACGTCTATGGTGCGGAAGATGCGGTTGAAAATATTGAATTCCAGTTGCCAGGCCAAGTCGCGGGAAAGGTAGGCAAATGTTGGCTAAATAAATTTAAATTGCTAGGAGGAAGAAGGTGGGCTGGAAGAGACTTCTTTGGACTCAAGGGAGCAATTCGGAACCGTCGACCCTGACCAGCCGGTCAGCAAGCATAATTGTGGCGGATGCGGGGCGAATTTTCACTGCAAGGTCGTTTTTAATGGGAAAATAACCTATTATTTTTAGGATTCATCATTGCCCGGCTTTGTCCCCTTGGAAGTCCTCGAAAAAGTGGATAGAAACAAGAAAGCGGCCGAATCGCAACTATGCAAACGCTGCCATCTTCTGAAACACCATAATTTTCTGGTAAGAGCTGTTTTATCTATTAAAAATTATATCAATCCAGCTCAATGTCAATGTATGTCCGGTGGATTACAAGTCGATGATGTCACACTTGAAAATGAAGGAAGAGGCTTTGGTAGGGATTATTCAGGCATTTATAAAAAGGCTTTTTAGATACTATTGATCGTTGATGTGACAGATATTCCTGGTAGCATCCATCGACAGCTTCCAAACATTATTGGGTCCAAGAAGCCGATGATTGTCGTCGGTTAGCTTGACCGATAGATTTTTTAAACGTTTTTTTCAGCAAATAAGGTTGATCTCTTGCCGCCGGATGCTCGTGGTGGCTACCTGAAGCGCTTCAAAATGGTCGTGGAAGAAGCAATCAGAGACGCCGGATTTGCTGATCAGTAAATTATACAAAACACCAGCGCCCAAAACCCGCTTCGCGGGCCTTGGGCGCTGGAATGCGGCCTTTCCATGAGAAATTTGATTTTCTCATGGCTCGGGTCCTTCGGACCGCCTTCCCCACCGACCACACACGCGAGTGTAACTGGCAAGAATGAAGAAATTTCTATTTTTTCACATTATGCTAATGAGCCCTCCCGGACCCCCAAAAATGAGTAAAACCGGCTTTAACTTTGTAAACTTTTATTTTTTCGGGATTCTGAAAACGTCATTGGAAAGAGGAAGGTCGATTACCCCAAGTGACGAAGAATTGGGCCATTTTGGACACGGGAAGGCCCTCAAATCGGGCCTCGAAACTGACATCCACACACACACACAAAGATACGCGACCAAATTATATTATACAAAACATATAGCAAATTCCTGAATTTAGGTTCAACATCCTTCATACAGCCCTCGTCAGCGCAAAGACTGGTTACGGCGTGGAAGATCTGATTACGGTATTAAAAACCTGAGAAAATGCTTTACTTTAAAATGTCTTAGGAGATCCACATGAAATGGACGAACGCCCGGATGAGCATGCGAGCCGATCTCTACCTGGTTGGCTGCACAAATGCCGGGAAATCGTAAGGAGGAATTGTTGATTTATTTTTGCAAAAAATCTTAGGACGTTGTTCAACGCCTTCCTGCAGTCCGACCTGTGCAAGGTGCGAGCCGTCGATTTGATCGAAAGGGCCACCACCTCGCTGTGGCCTGGGACTACGGTAGAGAGAGAGCGGACTATAGAAACGCTTTGATCCAGATTTCCCTGCTGAAATTCCCGGTGATGAAGCTGACACCACATCGCTTGGAATTGAGAAGGAGGAGGCTGTTGTCGAATAGGTAAATCAGCTAGGTAAAAGAATTATTATTCCTTTAGTGCTTGGCAACAACGCGAGAATTACACAAAAAAGCTGGCTCTGCAGCAAACTGGCAACGATAAATACGCGGTGCTGACGGGCACGATACAGAACACCTATAAGGTACATATTTACACGGGATCCCTTTACAATTGTCATTTTTAGGAGCAAGAGGATGAGGCTCAACCGGTGAGGCTTCGCGAAATTTTCGGAGAGGATACCCCGGAAAAAGAGCACGAAAAGCGCTGGTCACTGGACGATCCGATATTCACGAAGGGAAATTGGTGCTACGATACGCCGGGCACGGTGAATGTTGATCAGGTTGACACCTTTTTGGTCTTTCAAACTTGTATGCTTAGCTACTGAACATATTCACACTTTCCGAGCTGGTGACGGTGCTGCCGCGGAAGCTGATCAGACCCAGGACCGCGATTTTATCCCCTGGTCAGTATTATTCAGATTTTTTAGGCCTTTTTCGATGACGGGGGGATAATTTTTTCCTAGTTACAGATGCGCCTATTAATGCAATACCAAGTCTTTTAACAGTATTTGGTGACATTGATTTAGACTTCAAGTCAATGAAAAAAAGTTTGAATTGAATGAAAAATGAAAATGAAAAATTCAGATAAAATTTTAAGCTTTTTCAAATATGAACTTTTATGCGCAAAATATATATTTTCGATATTTTTAATAAAAATTTGTAACGATTTTACCGTTAGGAATAGTAAAAAACGGTGTGCAAAAGAAACGCTTTCTAAGATTATGCTGGAAAAAATTGTTCCTAGGGAATAAATATCCCCCATGATATTGCCAAAAATCAATTTTTTACAAATTTTTTTAGGGCGATCCTTGATTATCGGTGGAGTGGGAGTGGTGGACATTGTGGGAACGGACAACAACGAACAGTTGCTGGTAGTACTTTCAAACTTTTTGAAGCATTAAATCAGTTGACCGTGTTCGCCAGCGATGCATTGCCACTGAACGTCATCCACACCACTGAAGTATCCAGTTTTCTGGAACGACAATTGGCCCAAGGTTTTCCTGTTTTCTCTGTCCAATTTTATCCAAATTCTAGGGACTCTGGTGGTGCCCCACCCCGACCCAAAACGCCTGGAAAAATGGCCAAAGATGAGGGGTGAAACGTTCGAGCTAGATGGAAAGGCAGAAGGCGCGACGGCGGATTTGGTGAGCAATTTCCCTAATTCTCCTATTTTTAAAATATTCATTCAGGTGCTCTCAAGCATTGGCTGGGTGACCGTCACCTCTCCGAATGCCTCGATCATTCATTGCCGAGTGCCGACGGGCAAGGGAATCGCCGTCCGCCAGCCCATGCTCCCCTACTCGGCCTCATTGCGCGGTAGACGTCTCCCTGGCACTGCATTCTATGCGGTAAGCTTTGAAGTACTGGACTGATAGCAGGGGGGGAACTATTTAGCCTTACTTCTCTAGCGAGAAAAATTGTTAGCGGTTAGAGTGTGTTTTCCAGTATTTTTATTACCTTTTCATTATTAAACGGTTTTCTAACTTTTTGGAAATTAAGGAAAGTTGAAATTTGACATTTTCATTTTTAGAACAATTTTTTCATGAAGTTCCTTTTATCAGAAACGGCGTTCTAGGCATAATTTGTGTGTATTTCATAACGGAGACTTGGCCTCCCCCCGCTAACAGTCCAGTACCGAACCTTTTTAGGTGAAACCTGTGTCCTTCCCGGTCAACTTCCGCCGCTTGAGCGCGACGAAGAATAGATCCAGACACAACAGCGGCAGTCGAAGAGATGATCCGACAGATAGATTTTAGTGTTATTTAGTTGTCGCTTGTTTTTGTTATTTTTTTTATTTGTTTGAAGCATAAATACTGACAAAAACCTTTGTTTTTCGAAGGTACATTCGGCTGTGCGAGCTGGGCTTCTTGAAAGACTGACGGGCGAGTGGTATTTGGCATTACAGATGCCATAAGCGAATGGATGTGGCCGTGAAGCTGCATCCGGCGGTTTTTGCGGTGCCACCGCTGCTTTTGATAACATTTTACCTAGAGTTCAGGTAAAAAAAATAAGTAGTAGTAACATAAATAAATAAGCGTCTTAGCATTTTTGCACTCGCCTCATGCGTGCTTTGTGGATTCGGTGGATACAAGCTGGGTGAATGGCTGTTGGAGGACCGGCGGCTACAGAACCTGGTGAGCTTGAGCTTCGTATATGAAGTTGAGCTCCCTTGCAGATCAGCGCCCGATTCGGAAAGTCGTCTGCCCAAAGCGACGACAGTTTGAAAGAGGAAAATCTGCCGGCCTGGAACGGTATTTGCACAAAAAGCACCGACGATATCTGTAAATTTCTAGAAATCCATACGCCGCAACTGGTCAGCGACGCCGTCGAGCAGTTCCTGGAGCAGGTGGTCGATCGTTTTGTGAACAATTGGTATGAACCGGGGATCAGCCGAGATCGTGCTTTCCTCAATGAAATCCGGTAAATGTCCGAACTTTTTCTAATGACGGGTGGTTCAGTTATCAACTGAGGTTTGCCAGTTGTCAGCTTCTACGCCGGATCTCTATTCACGAATTAACCGAGATTATCTTTGAGGTAGGAGTAGATGCTGATTTTAGATTTTGTTCGTTTCCGTTTAGAATGGGATCCCCTTGGCCTCGCTGCATTTGCAACGAGTGGCGGATGCCGAAAATTCCATTGAAAAGCAGGTAGGAATATCGAAGAATCTGAGTGCAAAATTTTTCTTGCTTTAGACGCCACCCCCACTTGTGGAGACCGAGATAGCAAAGCAAATGGGAAAGCTGCATTACGCGCTGGGGAGTCGCACAAATGAGGAGGATTATTTGAGGTAGGAATCCACTATATATAAAAAAATAGTGTCTGTGTGTGTCGATTTGCATGCAACTTCCGTCTCTATGCCCGGAGGATAACTCAATAGGGGTGGGGTTTTAGACTACGTATGGTACGTCATTAAAGGGATGCCGACGGCATAGTCAATCGGTTACGCGCTGGAAAGAAAATGTCTCTGCGCCTCTCCCCAGGGCGCGCTCTCTGCCCTGTTGGCTACTTGCCAATTTGTTGATGGGGATCGACACATGCCGTCGCAGCCCTTTGCGTAATGGGCATGCGATGCCTGGACACTTATTAGAAACATCAAAATATGCTATTTTCACTATTAAAATTAGGTTTTTCTGAAATTTTCGTTCAACCTTTTTGGTAGGAAACCATTAAGCATCTACCGGAAGTGGAAAAAGCCTATATACGGGGAGAGGAAAAGCGCTTTTCATTTTTGGCATCGGATTTCGGGAGCATTATGCAAAGTGAAGGATAAAATGGGGTCAAACGGGGCCAGGGTTGAAAAGTCGCGAAGCGGCTTTTCAACCCTGCTACAGATTTAAAATTAGGGAGAACATGACTGTTACAGACAAATTTCCGACTTCTTGCTGCCGATTCTTTTTGACGACTCGCGGCTAGCTGGACGTGCCCTTGATGATGACAGCCCGAGACATCGGAATGTGGTTCGAAATCGACACGTATGTCCAGAAATAACTCCAGGATTAAAGCGAGTTTTTAGAGAGCTTGGCCATCCCAACCATCACGCCACTTACTGAGGGAAATGATTGCTCATTCCGTATTGCTACCCCTGCTCGACCTGATCGCCGACCCGGACACGATCAATCATCTCCTGATACTGCTCTTCGACCCTGAACCTGTTGCGACAGTCGAGCAAATACCGGTGGATAAAAAACTATTTTGTAATCTAAAATCCATTCTCTAGTCGCCAGCTGTCCCTTTCCTCCATGGACTCACTGATCAGGCAGCCGAGTCAGTGCCCGATTCACTTTTGCAGCTGAAATTGAGCGAGGTAAGTAAGGTTCTTTTCAGGCAGATAAAAGGTTCAAATTACCAGAAAACTAGAGTTTAGAGAATTCTTTTAAAAAATCTCGATTTGAAGATTTTTCCGTGATTTACGTCCTTTCCAGCTCCTCCGCGACCCGAAGCTGTTCAGCATGTTCGAGCTGTATCTACGGGATATTCGCGGCCCCGAGAATGAGCTGTCGTTTGTGGCGAGGGCCGACCGCGTGCATGAGGACATTCAGAAAAAGGTGGAATAGAGTAGAATATGGATTAACAGTTTTTCCAGGTCCTCTGCTCTTCCGAGATTTCGAATGCGATCTGGCAATTATACTGCCAGTATATCCACGAGGGAACCGAGGATAAGATCCCGTTTGACGAGGCCATTGAGGAGGAGTTCCGGGCCGCTTTTGCCAGCAACGAATTGCAGCGGTTGGAGCGGATTTTGGAAAAGGTTTCGATTTAATGTAAAATTGAAATTAAAAGTTTGTAGAGCTACCAATGGGTCTATCATCGATTGCAGTGGACGCACGTCGTGCCGTTTTGCCAGGTAATCGCTGAAATTCGGAAAAATCGCCATTTTTAGTCTGACGCATTCCTCGGGCCCCTCTGCGGCTGCCCACCGATAGCCCTCGAAATAATATCCGCGCCTAAGGAAGCGGAACGCCGCGGCTCAATACCGGACAAGACCTTTTCCCTCGCCCAGTTACGGTAACTCAATCAGAAAGTTTAAAAAAAATCGAAATTAAGCTCTCGCCTTCGTAAAGCCATATTTTTGGAAGCGGATGACGAGGGACGGGATGAATTCGATGGATCTTATGAGGTACAATTTGATTTGTCTAATCAATTCCCTCCTTTAGCAGGGCGTCGAAGCAAGCATGGAATTCGGGACGCCGGTGAAAAAATTTAGCGATCGTCGAGAGTTCAGTGAACCCCTTGAGGTACTTCAAAAGTCGTTTTTCCGAAATGAAGTAAATTCCAGGGAACCCAGCCCTTCCACCAACCACCGCATCACTCGCTCTCGATGCCGGATATACAGGTAGATGTGTCTAAAATTAATTCTAAACAAAAAATCTAGGCGCCCTCGATCGATGTGAGCTACTTGGGCGAAGAGGCTGAAATGGCGAGCCCGGCCAGTGGACAAAGCCTGGTAAAAAAAAGGCTTAAAATTTTTGGAAAGACTTGTTTAGAATGAGGGCAGCTCCGAAGAGGGCAGCGGGCCAGACAGTGGAGACCGAAAACAACCGGAAGAGCCGCTGCCAGATTTGGTTATCGATACCGAGACGCGAGATATTGGCAGATGGGCGGTCACCATCCCGAAAGTCGTCCCGACAAAAGACCCAATCAACGGTAAACTTCACAACAAAATAGAATAATTCTGGATGTTTTTACTATTCCTAAGCGTAAAAACTATTCATTTTTGTTACAAAATGGAAAACATAGGTTTTTCATCGAAAAATTAAATTTGCAAGCGTTTTTCGAGGTTGTTAAGATAGTTTTCACTTCAAAACTGGTTACATTTTATCAAAAACGCTATTAAAAGACTAGGCGTATCTAAACTCACTCAACGCCCCCCCCCCGATAATGCACAAGAACCATATTCCCAAATTAGGTCGAACCGTGTTCGTCTACCAAATTCAAGTAATACGACACGACGCGCAGCCGCATGAGACCCGCCATTGGACCGTCCTTAGGTAAAACACGCTTATACGGTGAGATATATCCATTTTCTAGGCGCTACAATGAGTTCTACGTGCTCGAGAGCAAATTGACGGAATTCCACGGCGACACCCTATGCATTCCGACGCTCCCGCCAAGAAAGGTGCATTAAAATACACTAAAACGAAATGTCGGTCTAGAGCTTTGTGTCGAAAACCAAGGCCTTTATCGAGCAAAATCGATTGGCTTTTGCCGCATTCCTGGGAAATTTGTCGAGACAGCGCCAGCTAGCGCGCTCCGATCTGCTGTTTGCGTTTTTGGCATCGAATGAGGAGTTCCGGTCAGTTTTTCTTAGGATCTAATTTTTATAAGATTTCGGCAAGTGCTTCTAAAATTTTTTTGTTATTCGTAAATGCAAAAACCCTTACAAATTTTGCTCAAAAAATATAGATTGTTCGACCAAAAAAGGGCAATTCTAGGGACACGCTACTGCTATCCGATTTGAACCCGTGGCGCGTGGTGAAGAAGATGCCAGGCAAACTCTCCCGAGAGCGAGGCCAGAATCTCCGGCCATTCCTGCTCAACCTGCTAGCGAGCACGCTCAGCCCACCGAGCCCGGTCATTGAGCGGAAAAAGGACGATGATACCGGGTATCTGAAAGCATCCATTTTCTGAATCACTTATGATTGCAGGAGCATATCGTCCTTGTC
Source organism: Mesorhabditis sp. LJ9110 (assembly GCA_038088335.1). Taxonomy (NCBI): domain Eukaryota; kingdom Metazoa; phylum Nematoda; class Chromadorea; order Rhabditida; family Rhabditidae; genus Mesorhabditis; species Mesorhabditis sp. LJ9110. The sequence continues at coordinate 313,957 of JBBGBA010000093.1, forward strand.
TTCTGACGCCAAGGCACCACTCTCGCTCTACTCGCCCGTGTTCGGCAACAATCTCCCCAACGTGAACATTGGGCTCGAGCCGACTGTAAAGGACTTTGGGTGGTGTGGCTCGGACAGGTGAGAGAATGGGGGATCTTCTTACAAATTTCTAGTGCCTTCATCGATTCGGCCATGATTCTGCTCCGATCCACGCTGTTGATCTTCCCAGCCGTTGTTCAGTCGTTGTTCGTCGTCTTCCGGGCAGTCTTCAGCCCAGCGGCTGATTCATGGATTCGGCAGGTGACCGAAAAGGTTCCTGGCATTTTTCATAACGCATTAAACCTAAATTTAGCTCCTACAAAAAGCTCTCGGTGAGGAGAGCCTCGTCGCGCTGGTCCGATTGGCCGAGCAGTCGGTGTTCTGCGCCGAGACAGCGCCATGGCCGACGGAGCAGGAAAAAGCGTTGCGCCGAGAGTTGGCAAAAAGAAGGACGATCGATTGGCTCATCGACACTCTTCCGACACACGTCGATAGGGTACTTTCAGCTTCTCCACCCTTTTCATCCACCTTCTTTTAGATCGTCGGCCAACAAGAGCTTCGCTCCGCCATCTCGAGACTGCATTCGGCCCTACAGTACCCCAGGCTCAACAAGCAGCTCAGCTATGTCCTCCTCGATGCAATTATCAAAAGACTTTTCGAACATGAATCCAAATAATCGCTGGTCCTATCACTTCCAATTTCCACGTTGACTAGTCACTTCACCTTCATTCCCCCCCTAATCGTGCCACATACGGATCACTTCTTTTGACTTTGCCAAAACCATTGATCTCAGTGCTCGCATAATAAATGTAAGTTTATACCGCAACGTTTCAACATCACAACAACAAAGGCACCGGAGAGGCTCAAACGTAAAGATTACCTTACTACGCACATTCAAAATCCCATTTGAAGGTTTTTGTGAGGTACAGCTTGAAGTTTTGCGTCTTCTTCCGTAGCACATCATCCACGGAAGTGAGATCTGCAGAAACACAATGTAGATTATGGTCAAAAAGATGCAACCAACCTCTAATATTCGCAAACAGCATGGAGAGGGTGGTCGTCAAGAAATTGTCTCTGGAGACGATGTCCACAAAAAAGTCGTGCGGGCATTCCTTCAGCTGGAAGTATAGGACCTGCAAAAAAGTATAAATTAAAAAGTTAACCAAACCCGAATAAACGCGAGGTACAGATCATTGTGCGTGCGCAGAGCCGTGGGACAGGAGCATAACAAATGGATCAGCCGTTTCCACTGCTCGAAGCCCTCGAACACCTAAAGATGTTGGTAGAGAAAAGGCAATGGGCTTCGTACCTGGCCCAATAAAAAGCAAGCGAACGCATATTGGCATTCGGCTAACAGCTGCTTCCAGTCTCCATTTAGCTGCTGAAACAGAATCCGTTAATTTTTTTGAAATTTTTGAGCATAAAAGAATTTGAAAGCCATTCTTTTATTCTTTTCTTCTCCCATAGATTTTGAAAACGACCAACTCATCAAAAACGAACCTTGGACAACAATTTGTTCAGACGGTCCGTGTAGTCGATCCCGGCCCGATTTTTAGGGATCTAAATCGGGTACGTCATAACCAGAGAGAAAACATACCGCCAGTTGCGGAATTTCGACAAATTGGATCTCGAATCCGGGCCGGATCTTCATTATAGGAAGGCCTTGTTGGTCTGGAAAAGGTCCCATCAAAAGCTTTTTAAATTACCGACGAATCGAATGCGTGTCGGATGATCACGATCCACACGCGTCGAGCACCCGGCGCCTTCATTCAACTAAAAAAAGGTAAAATCTGGAGAATAGATGGCCATACATCGCTGTTCTCCATGCAGGCGGTTTCCATCGTGACGAGCTCCGCTTGCGCCGAAATCATTCCTAAAGCGGATCCATCAGGAAATGGTGATTCACCAACCTTTCTCAGGATTAACCCGATTTATCGTCGCCACGTTCACGAAATCTGTCAACGCATACCAGCTTAAAAATTATGTTGAAAAATCAGCTAAAGGGCTCTACTTTCTATAAGTCTCATAAGGGTAGGGGCCCAACATTCCGTCGATATTCTTCAGGTTTGCTCGAAATCGCTCGACCTAGAAATCCAATAAAGCAGATCAAAAACACAAAACCTCATCCTCGCTGGCGGCCTCCTCCACAAAAGTTTCCTTCGACTTGTCCCACTTCTTGACCATAATCTCACGCGCGACAAAGTTGTGAAAGAACCCTAAAAACATATTAATTGCTGAACAAAAGGATACCTATCCGCGGAGCCCCTTTCACACTGCAGTAGACAAAGTGAATGCCGGGCGGTATCATCTTGACCCCCATGAATTTTGGGCCCACCTGAAAGGCAATTTTTCCTAGAGACTAAAAAATCATACCTTGAACGTTTTGTAGTCGATGCCAAACTCGTTGCCCTCGGGAAAATCCTTGAATATCTACGAAAAAATTGCAAAAATTCTAGCGTAAATAATTACCAAAAAGGCGCCATACTCATACATGTAGTTGACAACATCGGCAGGCAGATCCCCACCGCTGCGCAGGGAATTCATTATCAGCGCCTCCATCTAAAAGCTTATTAATGCATTTTTTCATCAACAACGTTGGCAACAAGGTATGAAACCGCCACAACGGAATTCATCGGGAAACGAATTATTCTAGCAGTCCAAAAATAGTTTATCCTAACTAGAATAGGCACATATCAATGCGGTATTCATGAGGTCATCTGTCCAGGGTAGGCGTCTGTCCGATTCTTCCGCACGAGAAACTTCATTTTTCTAGAATGGATTTTGAGCACGTGTCGCAAAGAGTTACCTGGCCATGTCTTCGTTGAAAATCGCCTTCGAAGCCTCCATCGAAAGGGCTTTGCGTTGCATGAAGGGTTTCTGGTAGTATTGCGTGTTCCTGATGATTTTCATAAGACCCTCGACCTCCATCAGCCTAAGACGAATAAAATAAAATCAAAACGACCACTATCTACCGATTTAACAGATGGAAAGCACCGTCAACGTCGTTCTCCTTGACCATCACCGTCCGCATGTGATACCGCGGATGGGCGTTCCATATGCCTAAAGTTTTATTGGGGGTAAAACGACGAAGTACACTACCTGGAAACATCTTGACCGCATACGGCTGCGTGAGCGTACCTCTCCACGTACCTCTAACCATAGATCTAAATTTGTGTTTTGTTTTGTTTTAACTTCAAAAATTAATTGAACAGTAGAAGTTGAAAAATTCGGGACCCCTGGGAAAACCTTTCGTAAAGCATCACGGCAACACCGCCATACAAAAGACACGGAACGGGGCGGAGGTTTAAAGGGAAGTTTAAGTTAGAAAAGTTGAATAAAAAAGCGGAAAAGGTGAAATAATAATGTTGTATCCTGAAAAGAATTCAAGATGAAGGAATTGGGTGAAGGGTGCCGGAATTGGCAGGCAAGTGCAGATGGAACGCGTGGCATTGGCTTGGCAGGACGGGGCTACTGCGCTACTAACTTACCGTATTTCCTCTAATACATAAATCCTCCTCTAATTCTAAAATACGGTAGGCATTTTTATCTGGATTCGCCAGTTATGGAAAAAGAACAGAAAGAACGCACGTGTAGATGCAACAAAGTTAATTTTAAAATCGGGTTCTTTAGGATTCCCGGGGGGGGGGGAAAGTATTCCCGGGAAACCAAATTTTTCGAAGCCTAGATTTTTGTATAAATTGCGGATGCGTTTCTAAATTGTTTTTAACTATTCCTGTCATAAAATACACACATTTTAACCAAAAAAATGTAAAAATTAAAATTAGGTCGAAAAATAGACCAAAATGACCAATTTTCGACTTTTTCAAACATTTTTCTAACATTTTCTGAAAGTTATTCTGCTTTAAATATAGTTAAAACTTACTAAAACAATTCGAAAACACTTTATATTTGATTACTAGGTCACCAGGACCAGGAAAAATTGGTTTCCCGAATACTTCCCAGGAATCCTAAAGAACCTAAAATCGAGTTACGTAGTAGTATAAATTTAGGAAACGGGATCTTGCTCAAATTTTTTTCGCGATAGAACTGGCTAGGTCTCATCCGAAAACTTGGTTCACACAAAAACGACTCCTTCCCAAAAATCGCCCCAAAAATGCGTCAGCTCGTTGTAAGTCAAGCGTACGCACGCGTAGACTCGGCTTGACCGAAGCTAAATAACCAGGCTTATAAGCTTACGAACTTACGGCCTTATTGGCTTCAAGCCCGAGCGGGGGCTTTGGCCTGTCTGCTACAATGTGCCCCGTTCAGGGGCAGAGTGTCGCGGAACTTCGGACCCCGTGGTTCCTCCAAGCTTTTTCCTCGCAAATTGTATTTTTCCACCTCTCCGTCTTATCCGCTTTTTCCTAATATTCGGGCTGGTGCATCTTCACTTTGTTTTCTGCCATTTTTTAGTCATGTTTGAACGCTTGGGCTGGGATTCGGTTAGATGTGGGCTTGGCGTAGCTTATTTCTTAACTGGCTTGACTTGACTTTCGCTTTTTTTTTGGCTGGAATGGCTCAAATAGTTGACTGGCTCTAGAGAGCTTTAGCTTTTATGTCCTTTTTGGCCAGCTTCAGCTCCTCGCCGCACAATAAATATGATCCTCGGGTCGCTTGACCTTTGTTTAACTGTAGCTGCTTTTGGGCTAAATTTCGCCGCTTTATTCGTGTCAAGTTTTTCTTTATGCCCTGCATCAAGCTTTTTTTTCAGGTACCCTCAACTTTCAACGATGGATAGCGCCTCGCCCACGATGGAGCACCCCCGAGATTCACCATCAGTCCGGTAACCCCTACTCTCCGTTTATTATACCAATTCCAGGACACGCCTGAGTCGCCACGAGGCGCTGCTCGAGAGCTCGGACGACAAATACAAGAAACTGGTGCTGCGCTACAATGGGTTGCTCGAGGATAAAAAAAGGCTTATGGTACAATTTTCTTTGCGCCTTCATGAATGTTTTTAGGACTTGTGCCACAAGAATGATGCGTTGCTGGACGGTCTCTCAGCGAAAGTGAACGAGTTAGAAAGGCAACGGCAGGAACTCGTCGGAATCTGCTTCTCTTTGATCACGGAACAAGAAAAACTTTTGGCTGACAACGACATCATCGACCGACTGACGAGCGAGCTCAAGCGAATCAATGAGGTTAGCCTTGATGAAATTATCTGTATTTCTGATTAGGAGCGTGGTCTCCTCGACGCTTCGAGGAAGTCGAACGACTTCTACGACGACTACATGCGGCTTACAAGGGCGACGACGCTCCACGAACAGCGCGCCACGATGTCATCTACCGGCACCCCCAGCATTAGTTCGTCCACGAAGAAGCCAAGCACCCTGCGCAAGGTCATTCGCAGCATGTCATTACCACACCTCCCTTTAGCCAAAATTCCCCGACATTCCAGTGCTTTTCCACTTTGTATAGCACGATTTTACTAATCAATGCTTTGTATACTTTTTGTCCCATTTGGACCGTATATTTGACAAAGCCGCTTTTCCCACTTTGTAAAGCTCCATTTTCTACGTCCGAATAAAGTATTTTGCCTGTATTTCGCTGAAACGACACTACAATTAAAAAGCCTTTGCTAGGTCCTACGTATCGATATCAAACGCATATTTCAAAACCTGGAGCTTCAAAACTATCCATGCGCGTTGGATATACGTAATTTTTGAGGCAGCTAAAGGTTTTGGTTGGCTACCTAGGCTCTTCCTTTCATGATTTGCGCAGCTTCGAATGAAAAAAATAGCATGAATTAATTTAGATGACAGACCGAACACAGCGCTCACGCTCGCGGTCACCGAATGAACGCAGAGGCATCACCTCCGTTTTTAGCCCGCAAACCAAGCAGTCTGTAATGTGAGTTTCATGAGCCTCCCTCAATATGCGGTCATTATTCTACAGAGAATGGGTTCGCGGTGCTTACAACAATGAAGCGTACCAGGAATTGGGCTTCCTTCATGTGGCGATGAGTAAGGGTCACTAAGTTTTAACTATAAATTTATTTTAGTCTACATTAGTTTTGCGGTGATGATAATGTTCGCGCATTTTTCGGTGTTTCTCCGCAAGCACAAATTGATCGACGCGAAGGAGATGCTCATGGCAAAGGAGAGACCCGAGCAAGAGGTTTTGAAAGACCGTTTTAATACACGATCCGTCAGGATTTCACCCCACTCGAGAACGGATTTGATCAAATGCTTGTCAACGATGTTTACCGAAAGTCGACCGATATTATTAATCGGTTAGCTGCTCGTTCGGGAGGAGCATTTTATTGTGGTGTTTACAGGCCAATTGTCGGCGTTCCGGGCGCGTTGGTACGCTTGAAGGATCGAATTACGAAAAATTTTGGCTGGACTTACGAGTATGTTAGTTTTTTCCTTGACGGATATTCTATAGATATACGGGCACCGAAACCGAGGTGATCAACATGGGCTCCTACAATTACCTCGGCTTTGCGCATAACGACGGGCCTTGTGCCGAAGCCGCAGCCGAATATATTGACAACTTCGGCCTTCACGTTGGTGCACCAAGGGACGAAGCTGGTACATGACTAGCCTAAGCCTGACGAAGAATTTTCGTGGTTTTCTTAGCGAATGTTTCTATACTGTTTCTGGTATTTTTTTGATTAAGCAAAGGTGATAAAACTTTTGAAAGGTTTTAAAATAGACGCCATTCTCAGAAATTAGTGTCGAAAAACCGATGGCTTGAAAAATTTTCTAATAGTGATGAACAAAATTGGCTGTTTCAGTAGTGATGCATGCGCAACGCGACCTCGAAGAATGTGTGGCCAACTATTTGGGCGTGGAAGACGCCATTTGCTTCCCGATGGGTTTTGTGACGAATTCTATGAATATTGCTGCCCTTGTTGACAAGGTACACGATGTTTTTAGTTTAATGGGTCGCGCTTCTAGAATTCACTGGTCCTCTCCGACCAGCTGAACCATGCTTCCCTCGTGCTTGGCTGTCGTATGTCGGGCGCGACTGTTGTCGTCTTCAAGCACAACAGTAGGATAGTTATTACTCGTCAAAGATTAGTTTTAGATGCGCACGACTGCGGAGAAAAACTAAGAGACGCCATCTGTCAGCCAAACCCAAGGACCGGAAAGAAGTTTAAAAAGGTGAATTGAGTCCAAGAGTAAAAATGTTCAGTAGATTATGATCGTTTGTGAGGGCATTTATTCAATGGAGGGTACGATTCTCGATCTGCCTGCATTCATCGCCGTCAAGAAGAAATACCGGGCTTACCTCTTCCTGGACGAGGCGCATTCCGTTGGTGGGTGACCGAAAAGGGAAAATTTTTCGCCCGTCTGGGTTTATCTAGCAATGTAATAGAAAGGCTGACTAGTTGTTAGATGAAATTTAGCTATGCGGAAACTGGAAGATACTTCTGAAACCGTTCGAAAATTTTAGATTTTGGTCGAAAATACGCGTTTGTTACAAAAAATTATTGTTTTTTTGCGTTTAGGAATGATAAAATCAGGAGAATATGTAGCTATACTTATGCCAGAAAAATAAGCCTGTTTGCCTAGCTTTTGCCAAATAACCGAATAGCCTAGCCTTTGTTTAGGTGCTCTGGGACCTACGGGCAGAGGTATCGTCGAATACTGGGGAGCCGACCCCAAGGACGTGGATTTGATGATGGGCACGCTGACGAAAAGCTTTGCTGCGGCTGGCGGATACATTGGCGGCAAAAAGGTTTGCTCGGTGGCTTGACAATAGGTTTGTATCTTCAATTCCAGGAGACCATTGCCCATTTACGCATCCACTCTGCCGGCTCTTGCTATGGATCGCCGATGTCACCCCCGATCATCGCGCAAGTCTTGAGCAGCATGAAGGTAAATATTCATTCTTTTTATTCTCTTTGTTTTGCAATAGCCGGAGGGGGAACCAGGTTTTTTATTAGGATCCAATTTTTTAATATAAATCGCCGTGCCTAAGACGTTACAAAAGTCTTTAAAAACACGAATATACCCAATTTTCGACAAAAATTCAGACTAGAAATTGTTTCGACGTTTTTTTTTTGTTTTGTTTCCATTTACGATGCAATTAAATTTCTAAAATACTGTTAAGACACCTATTATTAAGTGATTAGGCGTTTCTGGACTTATAGAATACAGGAAATCTCAAGCGACTGTAAAATTTCATTTCCAGATCATGCTTGGAGAGGACGGTACCGACATTGGACAGAAGAAAATCGTCGCCTTGCGCCGCAATTCGCGCTATTTCCGCGCAAAACTGAAGGTTGGCCTCTTTTTTGGTCTGCTATTCGTTTTTAGGCACTCGGATTTCTGGTCTACGGCCACGATGATAGCCCTGTGGTACCACTGATGACTTTCCATACGACAAAAGTTGTGTACGTTGTTTGTTAAAAAATTACCGGACTGCTTTAGGTACTGGGGCCGTGAGACGTTGCGCTACGGTATCGGTGCTGTCCAGGTTTCGCGGGTTTTTTTTTTGGTAAAATCGAGGTTTAGGTGGGCTACCCGGCAACGGCTCTCACGAAAGCACGCGTCCGCTTCTGCATCTCGGCCGACCATACAAAGGAGCAACTGGATTACGTAAGTTCTTCTTGTTTTTGCATAGAAAAATATCGATTTTTCGAACAATTTTCTGACTTTTTAATTTTTTTGCCATTTTTTGAAAATTTTTCCGCACTTGAAATATTGTTAGATGGTGCTAAAAACTATTATAATATTTGCTGTGGTCTATCTAGGCTCATAGCGTAAAAACTGCCTCCCCCCGATAATGCGGAAGAATCTAATCCCGACTGACTTAAAAATTGTGTTACTGTGCCTTTTTCCAGGTGCTAGCGATCTGCGACAAGATCGGCGACCTCAGCAACACGAAGTACGCCTTCGATCCTTCGAAAAACTTTGACAGCATCGAATACTAAAAATGGCCCGATGAGCGCATTTTTGACTAACAAATAATTTTTTTTCTATCTGTGATTCATCTATCTTGGTTTTTACTTATCGGCTGGTATCTTGATGCTTTTTGTTTTCGTTTCTGGTGAATAAACCTTGTTTGCGGATGCTAGCATTCTAATCACGTTTCGAGACTCGCAGCAGCCTTGGAATTTACATACAAAATTTAAAAAAATATGCTGCATTTCCGGTTCTGCATACGTCAGCTGGTACTTAAGCGACGGGGATGAGGAGGATCTCTACTTCTCGCCACCCCCAGCCTTGACGGATGGCGGAGCAGCAGCAGCCCATCGACGACGAGAAGGATCCTCCAGCGCCCAGCGAAGACAAAAACATCAAGCGGCGACCATCACGACCTCTAGTCCGCACCGCCAGCGATGATACTCAAGATGTTGGTTGTTTTGCCTTGTTTTAAATCCAAAATTTTGAACCTGTCGCCGGTTTTCTCGACTATTACATTTTTAGGACGATCGCAACAAAGACAAGGAGAAGAATCGGAAGAGCAAAACAGGCGAAAAGACGAAGACCTCAGAGGAAGAGGACGGCGGCAAGAAGAAGCTCTCCAAGACCAGACCAAAGGCCTCGCCAGCGAAAACGCTCGACGAAGACAAGCCGATGAAGTCGCATGATGATGAGGTATTTTTCGAAGACATCTACTAAAAATTCATTAAGATCGAAAAGCCGAAATTGCAAAAGGCGACGTCCAAGTTCGACGCACGTGAGAAGACGGCTGACGAGGAGTTCAAACCGGCCGGACCGCGCAAATCGAAAGAAAAGACGAAGACGAAGACTTCCGAGGAGGATGATGGCGTGATCAAGAAGAACCCAAAGAAGAAGATCCCGCGTGAACGTAACAAACCCAACATGGCATTGAAGACCGCCGGTGATGACGTCCGAACAGCGGTACTGCTTTTGATTCAGGATCATTGAATCCATTATAGGAAGACCAGGTCAAGCAGAAAAAGAAGCCGCTGAAGAGCCTTGAGAAGACGCTACTGGAAGAAGAGGGAGACAAACAAAAGCCTCGATCCCCGAAATCGCCTGCAAATCCGGCTGGCAGCGATGTGATGGTTGTGTTTGAAGAAGAAGAAGAAAAGCCATTGCCGGCCAAGTCACCTTCCAAGGCCGGTGTCGGAGAGCAGACGCCCGGTGAAGAGGCGCCGCCCAAGCCCAAGCTCAAGGCAACCAAATCTCCATCAAAAGCCGCGCTCAGGGACGGCGATGCGGTTGAAGACGTCAGGCCAGCAAAGTCGCCATCAGCTGCCGCTGCCGAGTTCACCGCCAACGACGACGTGTTTGGAGGAAATGAGCAGGTTGGTCGATCCTGATTTTTAGAAAGTTTTTCCACTTTTAGGGGGAGGGACGACCAGAAGGGAGTGGCGGGCCTGTCTCTGTCTTCCTCCAGCAGCCATTCCCATCTGCGGCGCCGGTTCAGTTCGAATTTACCGGCGGTGAGGAGGAATTTGCACGGCCTCTGGAGCCACGACGTCCGCCCATCCAACAAGTCGTGCCGGTATGTCGGTTTGGTTCGGATTCGGGAGCATCTTTCCGAAAGTCATAGGTGTCCAATCTTTCAAAATTCGCTTTCAAAAAGCACATTTTGGGCCGTTTTGCTGTTTCTTAATTTGGCATCTTGACGCATAACAAAGGCTTTTTTGAGGTTAAAATAATTTTTCTTTCTAAAGGAAAATGTTTTCCAGAAATCCGTAGCATAAATGATTTCCAGCGTGATTTTTTCATTCGCTTCAGAAGCCAGCACCTCCCCCACCTGTGGTGACAACTCCTCCAGCGCCCTCGCGGGCCAAGGCACCAACGGATAGCAAGTCCGGTCGTTCCGGTCGAAAGAAGCAATCCGGCATCAATCGCGGCGGAATCAAGCAGAGCCGCATCATCAAAAGTATGCATCGTAGTCCGATGATCTGATCGTTATGATTTTTTTTAGAGCCACCAAAACCCGCTACCCCCGAGGGCCTTGGACACCGGCTGAAGGGACAGAAGCCGAAGCCGAAGGAAAACGCCGTCGACAGGGCGGCGCGGAAGGCTCGAGCGAAGATTGAATGCGCTGGCTTTGTGAGCGCCATCTTAGATCTGTGACGGTCTGCTTCGTTTAGAACAAGCACCTCCTGAAGGCTGGCGATGACATCCTCGCGCCCTCTGGCAAGAAGTACGGTAGCATCGCCCCTGACTAAATTTTTTAGGCGCTGGGCTGTTAGCTGTGTGAAAAAGCCAGTTAGCTTAGATAACAGAGTTTGCGTTTTCAACGTTTGCTAGGGTACTTTAGATTGCGCTTAGCTTTTTAAGAGTTTTCATCGTAAAAAAGAGTAGAAACTTTTTCCCTTTTTTTGTTTTTCCGGATTTTTGTGAACAAGGAAGCTTTGTTTTTTGTAGAAGCTCCATTTAAAACAGTGAAGCGGAAAAAGGTCTTCAAATTTTCCTAAGCAATTTTTCTTAGGAAGCTGAAGAATGGCGGGCGCGAGGAGGACGAAGCCGCCACCTCCGTCCGCATCCAAGACGTCGGCCTACGAGAAGGTGTCGTCCTCGTCAAGAACAAGGACAACGGCGGGAAGCTGTTCGTTAAAGTTTGTCTATTTAGTTTGGTTTGGAAAGCTAATGTCACTCCAGAATCGGCCCTTCTGGACATCGCCGCATAACGACGACGACACAAATGAAGAGTGCCCGATTGCCTCATCGGTTGTGCTGGCCGTCGCGAAAGGCATGAAGTTGGCCGAGCCGCCCGAGGAAAGGTCAGTGCATTTTATGATTGCCAATCGGAATCTAATTATCATGTTCTTGAATTTGTTACCTTCTTTTCAGCGTCGTCATCGATCCGTTTGCCCCGCTGGCGGACATGCAAGCGCGTGACAAGAAATGGTTCAGCAAGGACCTCGTATTTGGCAACACTGTAAGTAGCCCAACCATGACACTTGTGAAATTCTTTATTTCCAGGTCCGCGGCATCATCTACGCAATGTCGACCGATGACGGAACCGAGCCGACACCCCCGCCGGGCCCTGGACTTCCGCACGTGTCGTTTGCAAAGAAGCCGCCCGGGTTGATGACGTCGTACAGCTTCGATCCGGCCACGCACGACATGAAGCGGAAGCAGGGTACCTCACTTTCCCTTATTCTCATGCTATGTTTTAGTCCCCTACATGCGCTCGGGTCTCGGTGTTCTGCAGCAAAAGAAACGATTGAAGAATCGGGCTGGCGCCCCTTCTCCGGTGCGTTTTATCGATTAGAATTCTCCTGTTTGCTCTACGTGGTTAATTTTCCTTTTTCAGAAGCGCAACCCGCGGATGCCGGCCTGAACACCTCGATACCGGCGACCACGAAATTAAATCTCTTGCATCCAACGTCCATTACTTGTGTATTTATTCCCATTTTACTCGCTTGTAAACTATTCACTTTTCTTTTTCATGGATAACATCGGAGCATCAAAATATCGCTTGTCGAATAAAGTGATCGATTTATTGCGTGCGTGCTGGGGGCCTTTGATCCTGTTTTAGGGCAGTGAATTTGATGTTTTTGAAAGTTTTCAAAAAGCGTTTGGAATTGCGGTTGGTCTTGAATCTTGAACTGGGCGGAAGCCGCCGGAAGTGTAATGACATTCGACAATAGAGGTCGAAGACTTTTGCAGTTTTAAAACTAAAAAAGGGGCCGTTGATAGAGTACTTTCGCTTTCAAAAATTCTTCGCAATATTTTGAAGGATCGTTATCAAAATGATTACGTATTTCTCCGACCCTGGGTACCCAGGGACAGGTGCAATTTTTGCCACCCTTTCAGTTGCCTACCCTATTCCAACGGCTCGACATGGCACCGCAAAAAACACGCGTTGGGCAAACAAAGCAGCAGAACATGCCCATTTGATCAGTCTGGGCGAGCGGCGCTCGATTCCCAGCGCACCCCCCAAAAACCCGGGTCATAAAATTGACGTTGGCGCTGTCGATGCTTGCGCGCTAACTGCACTGACCTTTTCCACTTTCTCCTTTTGTAATGACGATTTTCGAGCGATTTTGGGTAATTTTGCAACGTTTCTTTTCAGGATGAAATTATGGGCCCTGCCGGTGCTATGGGCCTGCGCGGAAGCGATTTTGGAATCGGACGCCAGTGATCCGCGGCTCTTCTTTGTCCAGGCGGTTGGTATTGACCATGCTGGCCGTGTTCTCACCCAATCCCTCCCCTCCATGACGATTTTTTTCAGATGTGGCGCCATGGGGATCGCTCGCCACAGTCTACTTTTCCCGCCGATCCGATCAAGGCAGAGATGTGGCCGTACGGGCTGGGCCGACTTTCCCCGGTGCGTGGGCCTTTTTTGCGTAGGCGGGTTGTGGAGAGAAACATCGAACGCAACAGCAGCGTGCGGCCTTGAAAAGTGCGAGGTAGCAATGAAATTTGTGGCGATAATTTTTCTCGGCAATCATACCCATTTCTCGACGGGTCGACAAAAGCCGGAGATCGCCGTTTCGAAAATTCGAAGATTGAAACTTTCGAAAAGTCATTTTTCGACGAAAAGCAGTATTTTGAAAAATTGGCATTTCTGTGTCGTAACTCTTGTGGATTTTCCTATCGGTCTGGACGCTAATTTTTCAAGATTCTGTTTTCGAAAAAATCCAAAAATACAAATTTTCGATAAAGACATTCTCGGAAATAACACTGTCGAAAACAAGCATGAAAATCATTCAATTCTAACGTTATTTAAAAACAACTTTTGTGATCGAGCAATACTCATTTTCAGCGTGGAATGGAGCAGGGCATGAGGCTCGGGGCTCGGCTTCGCGAGCGATACGTCGAGACGGGCTTCTTGTCGAGCGAGTATGAACCGTCAGAGGTGCGCTTTGATTTTTGGAAATTACTCCTTTTTTAGCTCTACGTAATGTCCAGCAGTTTCGATCGGACAATTAGTGCCGCCTATTCCGTACTCGTCGGTGGGTCATTATTGATCCACTTGGAAGATAATTTTAGGGCTTTACAGCCAGAATTCGAGCCGTGTCATCCCGCATTCGGGGCCGGGGGACGCAATCCGCTGGCCAACCAATTATGTACCGATCCCCGTCCGTACAATGGAGGATTCAAGGGATCATGTGGGTTTGCGACATTTATTCCGCGAGCCATTTCCGAGGATATTGAGACGAAATTCAGGACAAGTGTTAAGGTGAACGGGGGAGACTGACGCCAAGTCGGGGGAAATATTTGCTTTATTTACACGTGGACGACGTGGTTCAATTGGCCGGAGCGGGTTAGGAGCACTTGCTGACGCTTCTCGTCAATGGCCCACTGACGGTCGACGAGGAACTAAAGATGTTGAGAAGGAAAGGGGGAGGCCGGGTTCTGTTGCATTATCAGGGGGGATTACCCTGTATTCGAAGTGGCCCTTGGGAAGCTGAATCTCGACCACCCATCCGTAGCGGTCGCGGCGCAGCGGGATCTTCAGCTCCCAGTTGACGAAGGAGCCCGAGATGAACACCTGAAGGTCGCATTTTCCGGGGGGGGGGGGACTTTCCTTTGAATCTGGTTATCCCTAGCAACGTAAAAGCAACTATTGTAGTAGTTCGTTTGGTGAAATTGACGGTACTGGACTGTTAGCGGGGGGGGACTGGGACCAAAGTCAAAGATTTTCGAACATTTTATAGACGTGTAAAATGCTATCAAAAATATTACAGGAAAAAGTTAGCCCCCCGATGATGCAAAAGCACCGATGTTGAGGAAGCTAGGCTTGGGGGCACTCACCGATTTCGGGCTGAGGTCGTGCCAGCGGAAGGTGACCGGGTAGAGCGGCTGATTCTGGCAGTGAACACAGCCGGCCACCAGGGTCGAAGACGGCCACATCTGCATCATGGCTAAACGGTTGCCCTCAGAAGCTTCCTTTCCCGTGTCTTACCCATGGCCCGGGCGTTGACGTCGATTGGCTTTTTCTTGAGCTTGGCGTTGGCTTTCTTCTCCTTGGATGGCTCCTTGGTGGTGGTGGACTCGCCAGGCGAGCTGGCAAGATCCTTTTCCTTGCCACCATCAAGGCGAGGCAGGTTGCTAAATGGCTCGAGAAAGTGCTCGTAAGTTATCGGGGGGGGGGGGGCTGCTTTTTTGTATTTCCTAGGGCTACGAAGATGCCGTTTCAATAGCATTTGCGCTGTTTTTAGATAGGAATTTTATAAACACTATTAAAATCTATGAAAAAATTTTCTTTTCGACCTAAAATCGATGAAAAATTGTGTTTTCAAAAAGTTTCAAGTTTTTAGAAATGTTTACAACGGTTTATTAGTCCAAAACTACTAGCAAATGATTGAAGTTTTATTTGAAGTATCGAGGTTAGATTGGGTAAAGAAGTTAGCCCCCACCCCGCTAACGAAGAAGAACCGAAAAAGCATAGCAATACGGCAGAACAGTTACCTGGAGTTGGCCGTGTTTTCCTCGAAAGACCCATCACAGCCGCCAAACGATCTGTCGCCCTTCGGGTTGACCGCGTCGGTAAAGTTGGCCAACAGCGATTGGGTCGAGTTGGAGGCATTTGACGAGGCCTAAATACATAATTAAGATTGCCGTTCTGATACGATCTACCAGACTGGCGCTCGAAATGCTGGCGCTGGTGCTCCCGGACAGTTGTTGAGCATCACCGGCCACCGACGGGGCCTTGACAGAGGCAGAAGAATCGGATGGCATGGTCGTTTGGCCGGACGAGGGTGTGCCAGAGGAAATCGTCAGATGCGACAGCGGAGGATTGCTAGAGGCCGGCGGGAGGGAGACGGACTGTGATTCGAGGGAGCACGAGCTGACGGTGGTGAATGTGCTGTTGACGGGGGAGATGGCCCGGCAGGTGGTCACGCTCCGAGGGGATGACTTGACTGTCGGATCGGGCACCTCAACGCCACGCTCACTGTCGTGGCGTCCGAGCTGCTTGTTCGGGTCCTAAAGTTTGATTAGAGGGTTCTGGGCGGTTAGCGGGGGGGGGGGCTAACTTTCCTGTTTGTGCCCCCTAGGGTCCCAATAATTATTTTACACCCTTCATTTAAATTTTAACGGCGTTTTTAGGATTCAAGTCCAAAAAAATCATTTAGATTTTCGAGATTTTTTATTTTTGTTTAAAACTATAGAAAAAAGCTTCCGTAAAATATTTCAAAGGTTTTTAGGAATCAAAAATTACGCGAAACGCTAGAAAACCTCAAGATAAGTTGCTTAGAATTTGCCACAGCTACCCCCCCGCTAACAGAAGAGATCCAGGCCTACATCAGTCGAGTTGAGGATGCGCATGTTGAGGAGACTCTCCCGCTTGACCGCCTTGACCAGCGAGATGTCCTGTGGCGAGTTGTTGGGCGAGACGAGCTGCGTCTGCGGTTTCTTCTAAAAGGAGAATCAGCCGATGTAGATGGCCCACTTCCTCAACGAGCGTCTCCGAAATGGCGACATGGTGCGGTGGGGGCTGCTCGACTTTCGGCTCGACGGGTTTTGGGGGCGACAGCACTTTGGGAGTTACTTGTCCTTGATTTGGCTGGAACGGGTGATTTTGCGGAAATTGTCAAAATTTCAGCTTTTTAATTATTTTCTCTTAAAAATGAAAATGGCTCCCCCGCTAACAGTCCAGTACCTATATACTCGATTTAAAGAATAGTATGCCTACCTTCGTATAAAAGAGACAAACATCGACCGGCTCATTCATCCGCTTCACCACATTCGGCTTTCGATTGGCCTGCAGACTGTCGGCTTCAACAGTGGGCAGCATGTCGCCCGGGCAAAGGATCAGCGGCGTCCTTCTACGTCCCGTCACTTTCACCATGAAGAAGCGGTGAATCGACAGCAGCACGTGGAAGATGATGTAGCACAACACGAGCGCCACGCTTAGCGCGACGCCTAGAAGAATTAATAGTAGATGAGCAAAGAGGCCTACAAGTCTTGAAGAAGCTGCCTGGGTGCTCGCGCACAAAGTTTGTGTCCTCAACGGCATGCTCGACAGCGTGGATATAGTCGGAAAGATGTCTACAAGAAAATCACATGTAACTTTCCTTGCAAAACCTACGGGTGCGTCTCATTTGCATTGAGCGTGACGTCGGGGGCGAATTTGAGGAAGCTGCGCAACAGGCGACAAGTAGCCTTGTACACCCATGCGTCCTTGATCGCCATCGTCGAGCATAATAATGGGATTACAGGGAGCCGGAAAAATTTCGGAATTAAATTAAATTCAAGATTCAAATTTTTTTGGATTAAAAAACGTTATTTTGCTCAGATTTCCATGCACATTTTTGAGCGCTTTCGCATTATTGGGGGGGACCTTGTTTTTGGGTAATTTCAAGTGGACAAAATAACTGAACTTTATATTTTTAACATTTAAAATTGGAAATTTGGTCGAAAAATCTACATTTTTTTTCTATTTCTTTGCTAAAACTTTGTAAAATTTTTGCGCTTATTAATCCAAAAAAAAAAACAGTGTAAAAATCTGCCTATATTTATGTTAGAAAAATTGGGTACAAAAGGAATAGACAAAAAAATAATTCGCTTCATTTTAGATCGCCCATGTCGACAGCACGTGTGCTCGCCTAGACGCCCTCTGGGAGAAGGTCATACGCACCGAAGAATACCGCAATTTCTTTTATAACAATGTGGTGGGCTTTTAGCTATTTTTAACTATTATTGATTTATCTATTTATTTTCACAATTATTGTATTACATATTTTCTTACTTTAATTTCAGACACAACACGTGATGTCGGTCGTGCGCGAAAACGCCGACTTCCCCGACGAGATCACGATGGTCACGCTGCGCTTCGTCCAAGACATCTTTCTATGCCAGGTTTCCGGTTCTAAAATATTTTTATTCAGGTTGTTTAGCTGTACAACAACATGTCGGCCCAGATGGCGCCGTTTTTCTCGCACGAGCTGATGGACCAGCTGAACTGGGTCGTCAACAAGGTCCACGAATTTTATGATGGAATTGGTAAGTCGGATGCGATTTTTTTGCATGCAACTGATACTTCAGGTCTGGATACCGCGGAAAATGGCCCATATCTGCAACGGGAGATCCGGAAAATTCGCGCCGGTACGCACATGAACGAGATGGTGGCCAGGGTGAATGCGCTGTGGGTTTTATTTTTGAAAAATTTTGGATTTTGGATTTTCCAAATTTTTGTTTTTTAGCGTTCGCTGTATGGGTAACGAGACGAGCGCGTCATGCCTCAGCCTCCTCCCTACAAAGTTCTACGCCGTATCTGGGGTAAGATTACCGATTTAGCCTCATATTTGTTCAGCACGACTCGACGCTGTTCGCCTACTTGGCAGGCCTCGGCGCCGCGACGGGCGTCTCCAACTCGGAATACACCGGATACGCCTCGTCGCTTGTTACCGAATTTTGGATTGATGACGCTGATGAGAGTCTGTATTTTAAGGTGTGTTACATCGGCTACGTGCAATATCCGTTGCAGTTATTGTTCTCTGCCGGAGCTGACGACCCGTTTCACGTCGTCACCCGCCATGTTGAGGGTTGTCCCGAAGCCGAGCTGTGCCCCTTTGAAGTTCTCGAGCGGCTGGCTGCACGGATAAAGCCCGAACCAGACGTCAACTCGCTGTGCAATATTGTGCCATAAAAATATGTACAAATTAGGCTTGATAAAGCATTTTTTAAGGCCACGAACTGGCCTTGAGAAATAAACCTCCTACGAACAAAACTTCCTCCTTGCAACGTTATGACGGGATGGGGAAGGCGGATTTCTGATCTCCCTTTTTCAGGACATGCCGAGACTTTTCCGATCAGCCCACAAAAAGGGAACCACCTACTGCTGTTTCTCTTTTTGCTTTCCATTTGGCGGGGCGGATAAGTCGCGATTTCCCGCGCCGGTCTCTCAGTTATCGCGCGTTAATTCCCAGGTGCGCGATGAAACGCTGTGTGCTTATTTTTATGCTTATTTGCCAGGCATTTGGCCTCAGAAGGAGCAAAAGCGTGACGATGAGCGGATGGTCTTCGTGCAAACGGTAATTTTTTACTTTAAAATTCTGAATAGCTTCTTTTGGGGACCGGTCGCCGCAGACAACTTTTCCGAGAGATCCCATCACGGCAGAGATGTGGCCATGGGGACTGGGACGGTTATCACCGGTATCGAAACCTAGTAACTAGAGAGTTAGATGGGGAGATAAAAAGGCTATAGAAAAGTCTGGAGTTCCCGTGCTGTACTTTTATAGTCGAGCTGAATTTGCTTAATTTTTGGAGAATTACCGCAAAAACGGTGGTTTCTACGAAGATACCGAAATAACGAGGTACAATTTGTTAAGAGGAACAAGATTTTGGAAAAATGGAACTTGACAATTACATTCGTTTATGTATTTTTACTCACTACTCACAACAATTTGAAGCGTTTCATACGTTTTCTAAATTGAAAAAGAGTATAAATGTTCACTCTGTTTAATGTTTATAAGGATACTTTAAACTCCAAATTACAAGTTGGAGAACTCAGTTTTTGGTGCTGGAGATTAGCGGGGCGTTTTTCCCAGTAATCCACATGACATGCATAGCTCATTTTCATAGCAAACTACGCGTTTTTAGATATAAAGAACTCATAAAACAAAATTTTTTAAATGATTTTTTATAAATTTCTAGCAATCAAAACATTTCTAAAAAGACCATCAAAATACATTTTATATTATGTTAGTTTCCGCTGCTATCCCCTCCCCCCGCTAACAGTCCAGTATCCAAGTTTTTTAGTTAGGCATGGAGCAGGCGATGCGAATCGGGGTCATGCTCAAAGAAAAATACGTAGATACAGGGTATCTATCCCGTGAGTACGAACCATCAGAGGTAAGAAAGTTTCATTAAAATTCAAAAATAACTTTCAGCTCTACTGCCTCTCCAGCACGTTCGATCGAACGATAATTACGGCTTATGGTGTGCTAATAGGTGAAATTAGCTACCGTACCCAGATGCGATACTTTAGGCCTTTATAGTCAAGCGCCCAGCAGATCGATCCCGCATTCGCGTCAGGATGAAAAGAGCAGGTGGCCGACGAATTTTGTGCCGATCCCGGTGCGGACGATCGAGGACCCGAGGGAGCATGTGGGTTTTTGGGTACTGGTTCATTAGCGGGGGGCGCGGGAGGTTCCAGATTTTTTATCAACTTTGCTGTTTTCCGGATTGTTTCAACGCAATCCGATAGAGCGCCAAAGAGCATAAAAAATTCTAAATGTCTGAATTTCTGCGATTGAAGTATAGTTTTATAAGGTTTAAAAGAAGCCATTTTCAAATAAGAAAATAACATTTTAGGTGGCGCACGTGGACAGCCCATGTCCCAGGTGGCCAAAGCTTTGGGAGATGGTCACGCAAACGGAGGAGTACAAGAGGTTTTATAATAGTGAGAGGGTATGTTGGATTTGTACTTTGTAGTCTACCAACAGTTTTAGGGTTTTTAAAAATTAAAAAATTGTAGTTTGCAGTCTAGAACGATATTCTAGACCCAATACGTCCTCCGGGTTATCCTGGAAGAAGCCGCCTACCCTGAGGGGGCGACCCTCGATTCTGTGCGCCACATGCACGACACGTTTTTGTGCCAGGTAGGTTGGCTTTTTGGTAGTTTGTAGTTTTCTAATTTCAAGCCCTTACGCTTCTCTTCACAACGCTTTAAGTTTAAAAATTAAAAATCAAAACACTTTTATTTCAGGGCTCATAAAAAGTATCAAATATTGCGAAAAGTTTTCGTTTTTCGGCCAAAAATCCATGAAAAATGCCCGAAAATGTGAAAATTTTAGATTTGCAAACATTTTTAATACACTTTTTGACGTTTTAAAAATCAAAAACCCAAGAATATCACAAAATTAAGAAGCGATTATTGGCAGTTGGGCGAAGATAAAAATCAGCTCCCCCCGCTAACAGCCCAATACCAAAAACTTGGCCACTAGCTCTACAACAACATGTCATCCCACATGGCCCACTTCTACTCGGTGAAATTCATGGCCGAGATGAAGGGCGTCGTCGACGTGGTCAGGCAGTTCTACGATGGGATGAGTGAGTCACGTTTCAAAATATAATTTTCCCCGTTTCCGATCTGGAAACGGCGCCCAACGGCCAATTCCTGCGCGAGGAAATTCTGAAAATTCGCGCCGGCAGTCATCTGAATGAGATGGTCGTTCGGATGAAGGGGAAGTAAGGGCGATTCCGTTAATTTCCTATTGACGCTTACATAGGATGGAATGTCTGCGGAATAGCAAATCACCACGGTGCCTCGAGCTGCCCACAAAATTCTACGGGATTTCGGCTGTGAGTTGCCAATATTTCTAAGTTTTGCTAGGCTTTAAACGTTTGTATTTTTTGACAGGTATTTTTATACGTATAAAAACTGCCAGAGAGCCAACTTTTTCCTAACAGCCCAGAAATGTCTAATAATGTTTTACTAGTGTTTTAGTAATAGTTAAATTTGATTGCAGGAGAAAAACTATCTAAAAAATTGGAAATTTTTAAATTTTGGTCGAAAAGGTTACTTTTTGCATTGTTTTAATGAAAGTTGGTAAAGTTCTTGCAGCTCGGGACAGTAAAAAAGAGTTTATAGACGCTTTCACTATTTATATTAGAAAGATCGGGTCCAAGGAAAAGCCCCCCCCCCCGATAATGCGAAAGATCCCAATTTTAGCATGATTCGACGGTTTTCTCTAACATGGCGGCTCTCGGAGCTACTGGGATGACAAAGGGCAGATACGCAGGCTACGCATCTTCAATCATTTTTGAGCTATGGCAAAACGTGGCGACGGACACGTTTTCTTTCAAGGTACGTAGCCTTGCGTGCTCTTACGTAGCGTATGTCATTTTCTTAAATTTGATTCTTTAGTTCTGGTTCTCCGATAACGATCTGGATCCGTATCACGTGGTCACCCGATGGGTCGAGGGATGCCCGGAAGCTGAGCTGTGCCCCTTTGAAGTTTTGGAGAGGCTGGCACGACGGATAAAGCCCGAACCCGATGTGAATACCCTGTGCAATACATTGCCGTGAATGTATAAAATGTTATAGGTATCATGGGTTACGTTCATTTCGCCGGGGTTCTCTGGCATTTTCGGGGGGGGCCTCTGGTTTTTTCTATAGGTCTAGAAATGTCTAATAACGTAATCAGGGGCGTAGCCAGGAAAAAATTTCGGGGGGGGCCCCGAAAAATTTTTTTCGAAAAACTCAAAAAGTAACGAGAAAACAGCGCCGCAGGCGAAAAATTTTGGAAAAAAGGCTATACAGCTCTACAAATAGCAGTAAAAACGTGAAAAAAGGCCGCAGGCAGCGGGGCCGGTATTACGCTACGTCCCTGAACGTAATGGTAGATATTTTAATAACGTTTATAGGCAAATTTGGCTATGTTTCAAGTGGAAAATCTTAAAAAAACTAGTAAAATTTTAAATTTTTGTAAAAAAAAAATCGATATTTTTCTATTTTTACGCGAAATTTGTAGCGGTTGTACGTTTCTGAATAGTAAAAAAACGGTTTAGACACCTTCCATATTTAGATTAAGGATATTGGACCGTAAATGAAACTGTGCCTCTCCCCCGATAATGCAAAAGTACCAAATAAACAAAAGAAACAAAAGTGTAAAATGAACAAAAGGGTCAAAATTTTGAATTTTCCAATAGTGGTTTAGCAATTTTTTTGATCATTTCCAAGGCCGGAACACGCCTAAAAATACTGAAAAATCAACTATATTTTTCCAGGCAGGTAGTTAGGTAGGTAAGTAAGTTTTTCCCGCCGCCAAAGCTCCCCAAAATCCAAGGATCTTTGCTAGCAGGCCCCAAAAGTGGGCATCCCTGGCCCGGGCATGATAATTAGTAGAAAGCCGCCATTGTGGCCGGAATGGTCGTTAACAGAGTGCCCCTCCTCCGAATTGAAATGCATACGAAAACATGGATGCTCTCTCTTGCTCCCCAGGAGGGAGTTCGCATATTTTGCGACTCCCCGGAAAACTGGAAACTGTAGCCGGCACAAATGATTTACTATTTGCTGCCCTTATTGCCAATTTTGTCCGTGTGCGCTCAAAATGATACTAACATTGACGTGACGCCGGAAACGCCCAAGATCTTCGAGCCGCCGCCAAGGTTTGTCGGTATTTTTTTGAGCAGAAAGACGAAAATCCGGACAGGCGAAAATACCAACAGCCAAATGCCGACAACCGAAAATGCCGACATCCATAATCTTTACAGGACAAAATACCGATGAATAATCTTGATTTTCGCTGACTGCATTTTGATCTTTCGGGATTTTGGCCTGTCGGTATTTTGACTCGGGCAATTTGGCCTGTCGGCATTTTCACCTGTCGGAATTTGGGCCTATCAACTTTCCATTAACTCAATTTTGGAAACTTCCAAAACGAAAAGTTGTCAGCAAGCATTTTCTACGCCTCTAACATGTGCTGGACGTAGCGCTTTAGATGTTTTATTCGTCTTGAGGAGCACAGAGTAGACGCGGCGAGGCTTACAAAGTTCTTTTGCATTAGCGGGGGACCTCACTTTTCCCATAAGTCAAAAAATGCCCAGTAACGCTATAATTCGTGTTTATAATGTTCCTAATAAAATTTAGCTATATTTCAAGTGGCAAAACTGACTAAAAAACCTAGAAATATGCCAAGAACTCGGATGTTTGGCGAAAATCGGCCATTTTTATTCGAAAAATCGATATTTTTTGTCTTTTTTATAAAAGGTTTGTAAAACTTTTACGACTAGGACGAGTACAAACTGTGTAGAATTTATAAAAAACGGCGTCTAGCGGAAATCCACTTTTCAGAGAGCACCTAGCCGACTCGAAGAAGTGCCGCCAAGAGTGGTGGATGAAGAACGAGTCGATTTACTCGTGCTTCGGGGCAACGTTCGTCAAAAGCGAGGGGTTGTAAGTTTTATATCGGTTTGCTGATTTTTAAAAGATAAAAAACCCAGCGTTTAATGTTTACGGTTTACTACTTTTAAGTTTTCAACCGTGCAACCAGCATTCGCATTGCTATGACTCGCGCGAGCCCCAGGATTGGTGCATTTTGCCGTATGGGTTTCGATGGAGGTTTGTTCCAGATTCTCGAAAAATTTCCAAGTTTCCGAATGCCATTTTCAAAATTTGTAGACTTTAGCGTACTTGGAATGTGACGAGAGAGAGAACTACCTAGTCTCAACCTAGCCAGCAAATTTAGCCTTTTTAATTGTATTTTTATAGCTTTTTAGCAGTGCCTGGTTACTAAAAAAACTATGAAAACATCCTTAGAAATTTAAAAAAATCGAGATCCTTAACGAAAAATTAAAAAAAAACTTTCCATACCTACAAACGACCTAAAAACTACCTAAACGGTGTGCATTGATTATTGGGATAGACCAAAGTTATGTTGCCACCCGCTAACAGTGTGACACCCAATTTTAGCCGCTGGGGCTGCCACTGCGACTACAAATTCAACTCGTGCGTCCACGAGAGATGGAACGCCTTTGGACATCGGATGGAATGGAGGTTGCAAAATTATAGTAAAATTTATGGTGTAATTTTTATAATTCTAGTTACTGCACCCCGAAGAAGACCTTCACCTGTCGCCGCGAGGCTCCGAAAAGCGCCGAAAAAGTCGATGCGTATCTGATGAAAATGCGTGGAAAAGCCTGATTTTTGCAAAATTTTGCCAAATTCCTGCACTGCCTTATTGAACTTTATTATAATTTATATCTTTCGGCTTTAGCTTTGAATAAATGTATGACATAACTTTACAAAATTTTATTAGCAAAGGAATACATAAAATATAGATTTTTTACCGAAATTTCGAGTGTGAGATTTTTTGCTTTACAATTTTTTAGATTGCTTTCCAGTTAAAATCAATTTATTTCCCTAAAACACGTTTAAAGCGCGCCCCGTACTAAAGTGCGCTTTGACGCGCCGTGGTCACAGAACCATAGATTTTTACCCCAAACCAAAAATAGCTCCAAGCTCCCTCGAGACCTAGATAAAAGCTGTTATAACTTTAAATAAGCTGTAAATGATTTAAAGGGTATTTTAATAGAATTTCTACTGGTTTTTCATTACTAGGAAGTTTTAAAAAATTAAAAACTTTGAAAAATTGAAAAACTTGACGATTTCGGGTCATTTTTCATAAAAACGTGAACATTTTGATAACTTTGATGTTTCTTACAACCAAAAACTGTGGAAAATGGTTTATATTTCAAACGGGATTATTGAAGGGAAAATTATCCCCCCCCCCGCTAGGCGATCAGTGCCAAATCGTCAGCCGGAACTTCACGTTTTTATGAATTTTTTAGAATATTTTACTAAATCGTTGGAACACCCGTTCATTTCTGCAGGTGAAGCCAAGGGGTAATTGAAGGCCTATATGTCTACCAGCTTTTTGCTTCATTCCTTTTTTCGGCGTGTTGGAAGGGATTATGGACAATAAGCCCTTGAAATGAGAAGGGGCATTCATTCGATTTTCAATGAGCTCTATTATTGCTTCCTGCAGCCGAAACTGGGTTGTTTTGTGCGAAAATATGATTTGTAATAACAGAAATGAAGTCATTAAAAACCGAAAATAATTAAAAACTTTTTTTCCACGAAAAAGTGTACGGATCGCTCCGCCTTACGGCAATTGTACAGCGGCGTAGTCAACAATTCGCGCAGGCACGATGATCCGCCTTGTGGTTTCATTGTCGTTTAGCTTTTTCCAATGGTTTTTTATGATTTTTCCAATTTTCGCGTCGGTTCTTTGATTTAGCCCGATGGATTTTGTGACAAATTTTGCCGTGAACGACCAAAAATCGGGACGAAAGAAGCGCATTCTAGAGAGATTTCGAAGCGCCCACTTTGTCCCTTCATTTATCCGCCTTTTCCTTCCGGTTTAGCGCCTGTTTTTCTTACTCAATCCCCCGGGTTTTGGGTACATTTAGGCCCGAGGCTGATTTTTTGGTTGGCCAGATTTGAGTTAGTCCGTTTTTACTAGTCTAATTTTTGCTAGGAAACCAGAACTGCCTAGTCAATTAGTAACGAGTATGTTTGGCCCAATTTTGACATTATTTTTGGCTGATTTAGCTGGATTTCAAATAAAGATAACTATCTCAAAGCTTTTAGAAAAATGTAAAAAAATTGGTAATTTGCCGAAAATTTTTATTTTTTGCATTGTTTCACAAAAATCTGTAGAATTTCGCATTGAGAAACACTACCTCTATTTTTATTAGAAAATTTGGATACTGAACAAAAACGTTAGTCCCCCGGATAATACAAAAGATCCGGCACCGCCTACCTGAACCCATTCGACCCGCGCAGACCTCTATAACACGACCTGGATTACCGTAGTTTGTGAGCGTCTTATTAAGTACCCGTCCCTTTTGAATCAGCCCTAAATTCAATAGGCCCATTTCTTGGAAATTTTTAGCAGGTTTGGGTTATGGTTTTGAGCTGCCGAGATGCGGCACTTGCTGTACCTCTTGAAGACGTCTGTAGCCCGGTTTTTTCTTTCGGAGAGAAATTTCAGCTGTCGTCGGCGCAGAATTGGGCACAATCAAATTGTGACTACGAGTTTGGCTTTTGCTTTGTTGTTTTTAGAAAAGATCTAAACGAACCATTGACCCTTGATTGGTTGAAAATTCGGTTTCTTGTGCATTATCGGGGGAGGTTCTTTCTTTGGATCCAATTTTTCATATTTAAATCGATAAAGTGTTTCTAAACCGTTTTTATTACGCCTAAACACTAAAACCTTGCAAACCTTTAATAAAATTAGAAAAATGTAGATTTTTCGATCAAAACTTGCCGATTTTCGATTAAAATGCCATTTCTAAGAATTCTCGCCTAGTTTTTCGCTTAAATAAAGTTAAGTTTTACCAAAAACACTATTAAAATACTTACTTATACGTTATTAGGAATTAATGGACTTATAGGAATTTGGTCCCCCCGATAATGCAAAAGAACCCTAAAATTTCTAAAGAAAATTTTTCCTACTTTTTAAGAATTATAAGGCTCCTAATAAAAAGAAGATTGCTAAAAACGCACTGTAAAATGTAAGCGACCATGCAGACTTATCGATGGAAAAGCCTTGTCTACCCGGAGGGAGAGCGCAGAGTACGGAAGGAGGGGGCGGAGCCTTTTGCTCCTTTATAAATCCTAGCCCTTAAGGCTCGGGGTCCATTCTCCGTTCCCCCAACCTTCCGCCCTCTGCGGTCCCCCCTCGGGCTGCCCTTATGTGTGCCCCTCTCTCACTATATGTCATTTCTGTAGGGCCCCTAATAAAAGCCCCATTCTTATTCTAATGTCCAACGGAAGGAGTTCGCAATACAGGTCGGTAAATTATCGTTGGACCCGGTTCGAGTGGTCAGGTTAGAAATGGTCGGTAGCTGGTCGTAAGGAATTCAAGATATATAAGAGATTCATTGTTAACCTAATTCAGTCAGTTCTAACGCTACACCTAAGAAACGAACATATAAGGCATTAAGAGATACACACAATTATAGCCAAATAACATTTCGTTTACAAAAACTCTAAAATTAATGCTAGGCTTAAGTTCAATACCTCGTCTCCCCCCCCCCCCCTAACAGCCCAGTACCGATTTTAGTTTTCTGCTATTTGGATTTTTTTTAGGTGTCTCCGAGCACGTTTCCAGGGTCTTTCTAGTTCGCCTGGGCCCCAGTTTTTTTAAAGCCCCATCCCCGTCCGACCTGCCAAAGATCGCCGGAAATTCGCCGGGGGGTAATTTCGAGTGGGAATCGTCGACTTTTCGGCCTTTTCGAGTCCCTTTAATGAGGCGTGTTTCGTGGGGGGCAGCTGACACATTGCCCCCCCTCAGGATCTGGGGGCTATTTTCAGTAGAGAACAAATCGTGCTCCCGCGACGAGATCATTGCTGTTTCCTCTTTTTCGGGGTTTGTTGCATTGTGAGGGGCTGTGTTCTCGGGTTAATCCGGAGACGACAAACGCCTGTTGGTTTCAGCGCCCGGAAGCTCCTTTAGCCTTGACCTTTCGCCTATTTATTGGGCCTTATTCTATGTTTCCCCCGGCGTCCGGTCATTACCCCGGAAAGTCACTACCCAGAAAAGTCACTACCCGAAAAGTCACTACCCCGAAATCGTTTACCCGAAAAATGATAGCATTGTTTTCCCGGAAAAATCCAGTTTTCATGCGGTTGTCCTATGAAAATCATGCAAATTATTTCGGGGTAGTGACTTTTCGGTGTAGTGACTTTTCGGTGTAGTGACTTTTATGACTACTTCCCCAGATTTTATGAGTTTCCGCTTCAGGTAGGTCAAAATATGGAAATAATGTTTTCATCGGGGGATCTTTCCTATTATCGGGGGCGGGCCGAATCTATGAGTAGAGAAACGCTTTTAATGGTATTTTTAGCAAAGTTTAGCTGTATCTCGAATCGAAAAACTAAAAAAAAAAAGGTTTTTTTTAAAAAATTTAAGGTTTTAAACCCTTTACAAATTTTGATAAAAAATGTAAAATCGAGATTTTTCACCAAAAAACGCGGATCTTGATCGAAATTTTGTCTTTTAAAATTTTTTAGAAAGTTTTTTGATGGTTTTTCCGCTTGAGGCATAGTTGAATTTTACTAAAAATCATTTAAAATCAAGAAATGCAGAAGAAGTGTAGAATAAAGGACGCCAGCCCCCCCCCCGCTAAGAGTCAAGAACTTTCAAAATACCGGCTCTGTGCTATCTTTAAAAACCTTGCAAAAGCGGTGTCCGATCAGATGTGGAGACCTTGCGTCTCCCTTCACGGAAAAATGCTGATTTTGTTTTGGGATTATCCGGATTTTCCGTATTTTCTAGCCTTCCCGATTCGGGCCGTACGTCAAGACAAGATAAATGGAGAATGTGGGTCATAGATCTCACCGGGATCCCATTCCCTTAGTTTAAATTTATGCGTGTTCGTACCTACTAGATTTTTCCTGGATTTAAAAATATAAAAATATCTTCCGTCCAAAAATGACCGATTTTGACCAAAATTTGAAATTTTTCCAAGTTTTTGGATAGTTTTTCCACTTGAAATGCCGTTAATTTTGCTAAAAAAACATTAAACTCCTTATTCTTAAATGACCAGTAATTTCGACGCATAGGAAAAAACCTAAGTTTTGCCTCCCCCGATAATGCAAAAGTACCAATAGAACGAACTCTATTTCCCGTCAGACGACAACTGGGTTGTTTTGAGGAGAAATTATAAACCGTGTATTTATTACGAGAGCTGTTTATTTTGAAGCGCACGCACACAATTCTTTATATTTTTCTTAGAGGGAAAATGACGGCTAGTAGAGAGGAAAGAAGGATTAATTATTAAAGGGCAACAGAATATTAGTCGCGTCTTTTCATTCGGCCGTCAGAGGAGAGAGAGAGAGAAAGAGAGAGATAGAGCGAGAAAGAGAGAGAGATAGCGAGAGAGAGACAAATGGATAGATGGATGGTCGTTGAACACAAACATCAGCTGGATTGCCCTTATTTTAGGGGCTTTTGGTGGTTCTCTGATGTCGACACGACATTTTCAACCCTGACGTTGTTACGTTTTGAGGTAGCGTTCGTAGGCTTAATTTTCTGGGTGCTTTGGCATTATCGGGGGTGAAACCGTATCCAAACCGTCAGAAATATCTAGTAACGTGACGGTAAGTATTTTAATCGTTTTTAGAAAAACGCAGTTATTATAGATTTCGGGTTATACTATCAAAAAAATTTTGTAAAATTTTTCCAAAATTTTTTTAAATTTTCGAGGCCGTTTTTCCGATTTTAAAAGCAAAAAACGTTACAAATCTTTATTAAAGAAACCGAATGCTATCTATTTTTTGACAAAAAGACCGATTTCAAATTTTATATGATTTCCACTTAAAATATAGTCAAATTTTAATAAAAACACCAGAAATACTTACTATTTCGTTATAAGAGGCATTTATGGACCTATAGAAAAAATTCAATCGCCCCCCCCTGATAATGCAAAAGCACCAAGATGGATGGAGTCGATTTTTTGCCAATTTCTGGCGGCTGAACTCTGGGCTCTCGGGTTTTCCTCAAACCCCATTTTCTCAAGCTTAAACGATGAGCTTGAAAGTGGGTGCCGGAGGGAAGCGATCATTCACACCTGAAACCCATCACCTCGACTCTTCTTGGGTGGCCACAGACAATGGGGCCCATTCAAAATGGGATTGGCCAGCCGGGCCCCTAGCCAGAATATGGGGCCTATTGGGCCTCTGTAGTTTTTCATGGTTTTTGAATCTGGGATTTTTAATACAACGGGGTTTTAAAACTAAAAATGTGGATATTTTAATGGTTTTTTTGGAAAATTTATCCATACTTCAAGTGGAAAACTACCTAAATTTTCGAAATTTTACCAAAAATCGATGTTTTTGGTTGAAAAGTGGATATTTTATATTTTTTTAATAGATACTTTTAGAGTTTAGAAACATTTCCTCGATTTCTATCAGAAAAACTCGATCTTAGAAAAAACGTTGGTCCCCCCAATAATACGAAATTACTGAGTTTTCTGGAGGCTGTGGCTTTTAATAATTTTGTCAGTTTTCTCTCAACCGGAAATCCTAATAATTTTTTTAGTTTTTATGAAGCGCTCGCGTAAACGTGGGAACCTGGAAAATCCAGAAATGCAGCAGATTTTACCCTTTTTTGGCCCTCAGGGTTCAAGATTTATGGAGCCGAAAATCCCGGTGATGTTGGATCGCCTCCTTTTGGCTATCTCCCTCTATCTCATCTCTCTCTCTCTCTCTCTCGCTCTCTCTCTCTCTCTCTCTCTCGCTCTTACTGAGCTTCTCCCCCTCTCGATGGCCCGTTCATCAGTTTAACGGCTCTATGAAGGGCCAAGGAAAAACGGATAAGATTTGGCCTTTTGCCCGGGGGGCCCATCCGGTTTTTCGGCCGAAAACTGACCAGATGGGCGCCCCACATTTTTTGTTATATCCCATTTAACGGCCGGGTATTTTGAGCGGCAGGTCAAAGTGGCAATTTTGAAAATGGCACGCAGAGGGTTTAATTGCCCTGAAATATCTGTTATATTTGCTACTATCTTGAAATATCTGCTATAAAAATATGTGGTGAGTGTTGAAAGTGGTAATTGCTGGAGGGGCTGTAGCTTTTACCCTAAAACCTCATGTATAGTTCCTCCCCGTGTATAGGTCCGGGTGAAAATACGAATCTTCCGTAATTCTGTATGACCGTAAACTGGTGTGTTTCGTTTTTTCGGGTTTTTGCAAATATCTCGCCTGGCGACCGGAATTTTTGCGATTTCGTTTGAATTATTGATCGCATTTCGACTATTTCCAATATTTTAAGTGGTTTAATGAAAGAAATTGATGGTGGGGATCCTGAGAATAATCTCTTTAGCCGAATATAGCTTTTGCGGCGAATTGCCCCCTACGCACATTATTTGGTGTCAGTTGTATTGGTACGTAACCAAATTGTACCGGACTTATACACGAGGTTTTAGGGTAATTGAGGCTTAAATGCGTATCCCTTTTCTCTTTCGCTAAATGTAAAATTCTGCAAAATTCCTAGATTGAACCCGGTGATTTTCTCGAAATAGCGTATGTGAAATTATCTCACCTTTTTGATGGCGCTTCCGCATTAACGGGGGGTGACCAACTTTTTCTTCAGGATCTATTTTTTAATATAAATGACCTAAAGGTTTTTTAAGCGGTTTTTGTACTTTTTTTAACGATGATGAATACCCATTTTTATTGTAAAAAAACACAAAAAATCTAAATTTTTGGAGCCAAAAATGCCGATTTTCGAACAACATTTGGAATTTAAATGTTTTGAAAGTTTTTATCGATGGATTTCCACTTGAAATATAGCTACATTTTACCACGAGCGCTATTAAGGTGCTTGCTATTAAACGCTAGGTATTTCGGGACCTGATATAACATTTTCCTCCCCGATAATGCGAAAGCACCATTTTTCCTCGCTTTTACTGCGTAATCCCACGACCTAAAAAATTTTGGTTCCAAAAATTCTGGTAATCTTTTTATTATTTCAGTCCTCCCCAATTCCGTGCAAATCCTATTTTTCAAATCCCCCGATTTATGCTCCTTCCTGTTCCCGGATCCCAAAAATCTCCTCACACGCACCGGGTTCTGGGGGCCAACAAGGTGTCTCTGTTTGTGTGTCAAAACGTGTGTGTATCTGGTCCGGATTTCCTGTTTTTGTGCCCGTTTCCAAAAATCTCATCGAAGCCGCATACATAGCCATCTCCCCCTCCCCCTTCTAGCCCCTTCCATTTGGGGGCACTTCCGGCAAGTCGCAACTCGATTTCGCTGGGGTTTTTTTTCGGTGGTGAAGAAGCCGAGGCGACACCGAGCGCGTCCGTCTACCACTTCACACTCCAAAACCGGAAATCTGACCCGGAATTTGTTTTTCTTTTAATTTTGTTCAGGTTTGCAGGGGGGGACCATTTTGTGCATTTCCCAGAATTCTGGTAACATAATAGCAGGTCTTTTAATCGTTTTTACTGAATGAATCTATATTTGAAGTGGAAAACTAACTAACAAATTTTAATTAAAATTTAATAATTTAATATAATTAAATTAAAATTTTAAGATATTTAATAAAATATATAAATATAAAATAAATAAAATTTAATAATTAAAAAATTTTAAGAAATCTAGAAAAATGTCGGAAATTCAAAAAAATTTGGTCGAAATGTCGGGATTTTGGATGTCGGTATTATTGCCTTTCGGGGTTATGATTTTCGGCATTTTGCCTACCGGAATTTCGCTGTCGGGACAGAAGGAAAAATGCCGACATCAAAATCCCGATGCGGAATCCTCGACAGCTAAAAACCGGAAAGGCTGTTATTCCGGCAGCTCAACTATCGGCAACCTGTCGGGATTATGGTCTGCAGGGTTTTGGTCGGGATTTTGGCTGTCGGCATTCTGCCTATCGGAATTGCGCTGTCGGGATTTTGGACTGTCGGTATTACAGGGTGTCGCGCTTTTAACTGTCGAGATTTCAGCGTGTCGGCATTATTCCTTTTGTGCCGTTTTGTGTCCTGGACCTTGCCCCACATTGTTCTCCCCTAAACATGGCTTCCATTAATATTTCACGCTAACCGACCCTTTTTTCCATCCATAGACACCAAAAATCAAAACCCAAAATAACCCCCCTCCGCCCGATGCAACATGATGTCCGCATTCCCCCCTTTTTCACTTCCCCTCATCCCAAATAGGGGAACTGCCCCCCTCTCATTAATGCATCAAACTAGGGTAATGCGGCGTACTCTCAAGGGTTCACTTTCTCCGCAGCGCCAAGACACGCCTAGTCGCCATCAACGCTAGAATTTTTTGCGGCCTTCTAAAAGCTTTTGGGTTCTTTTCCGTTATTGGGGGGTTAAATCAGAGAACCACTAACTTTTTCTCTGGCATCCAATTTTTCTAATACAAATAGAGGAATTGCTTCTAAACTAGTTTTTTTATTTTTATTAAACGTGAAAACCCTACCAGTTTTATTGTAAATATAAAACTATTGATTTTTCGACAAAAAGCAGCAATTTATGATAAAATTTTCGAACGATAAAACTTGAAAAATGGCGAAATCTGACTAAAAACATTACTAAGCACATTTTGAGCGCTTTTGGACGTATAAATACTCTACAATAAACAAATACAATAAAAAAAACAAAGAGAATAAACAAAAATCGTCTCCACTGATGCCCCCCCCGATAATGCAAAAGCACCGGCATTTCCTTGATGGCTAGTTGCCGGCCTCAAATAATCACTGCTATTGCCCTCCCCGCATAGCCCCCCCAAACCAGACCGATTTGTTGATGGGCCTCTGTATAAATGGGTTACGATGGGCAAAGGAGGGCCCACGGGCCGTTCGAACGAAATCTCGTTTCCGCTTTTTTCTATTGGGAGGATGGGCCAGGAAGGGACGACGATTTATCCATCCCGCAGGATTCTCTGTTTTGGCCGGATCAGGGTTTTAAAGGGATCGTGCCAGCTGTAGGATATGCGCCTTTAAAGCTAAACGCTATCTCTCTCCCTCTCTCTCGCTCTCTCTCTCTCTCCCTCTCTCTCTTGCTCTCTCTCTCGCTTTGCTCTCATCCCTCACTCTCTCTATCTCTCTCGCGCTCTCTCCCCTCTCTCTCTCTCTCTCTCTCTTACCCACTCTGCCTCTCTCTATCGCAAGCCCGCTCTCTCTCGCGCTCCCGAGGCGGAGCTTGAGCTTCTTCCCTATTCCTCCCTTCGACCCCAAATTGGCTTCATTTTTGAGTAGTTCTTCCTCCCCTCCTCCCTTGTTCTTCGACCTTTTCTCTCGCCTATCAGGAGGAACAGCTGAAAAATTTTGTTGCGCGTGGGTATTCGAATTTTTAAAGGCATTTTTAAGGCAAGCGCCGCCTATAGTGGGATTTCCGCGCCAATACCCTGGGGAACGCGAAGCTGTTTCCTATTATAATAGTATTTTCCTTTAGTTGTCATTATAACTTTTTAAGACGCATTGAAGGCGGCTCCAGCTGCAATTTCCGACGCAATACTCTAGCCGATGCGATGCTGTAGTCTATTGTTACATACGTTTCTAGACCAAAACACGCGAAACAATAGCCTTTTTCTTCCATTTAGCCAGACTCCGATTGAGGCCTAATAACAACTATATCTATGTACGCAGTACAATCTGGCGTTAAGGTGGAGCATCACGTAGCTCCAGAAGTATACTCTTGACGTCCACAGTAGCCCCCGTACTCCAACCAATTCCTCGTGTGTGGCTACCGATTTTTGCAGCCCACCAAAAAACCCGAAAATTGAGAGTGGATTGGGTGGAGCTATGGTGGGAGAGACAGAGAGAGAGAGAGAGAGAGAGAAGAGAGAGAGAAAGAGAGATCGGTATAAGGAAGTATGCCCATCTCTATATATTTTCTGCGCTGCCCGAGTGAATTGGCGCCTTCACCCTTCTCCGGGGGCTATTAGCCTCTCCAAGCGTCTTCTTCTGCTGCCTGAAATCTGGCCCCGGCCAAAGAACTTCTCCAGCCGCCTATAGAATGGGGGATAGGGTTACGGTAGCCACAGATTTTTAGGTAATATATATATATTACCTAAAACAGTTACGACACTTACTATTACTTGGCATTACTGGAGCAATAGGAAAAAATTAGGTTGTCCCCCCCCCCCCCCGGATGATGCAAAAACACTTAATTTTGAAGTCTGGGTTTCCAGGTACGGGGCTTTGAAATGATGACGGACGGCAGTTTCTGAGAGTCCCGGCTGCCGATCTAATTCCAGCAATTTTGATGACCGAACTCGAGAGATCTCGGCTTAACTTTACCTTTTTCAAGTCGATGACGAGCACGATACCGCGTATATATTCGACTACTTTTCTGTCATTCACTAATCCCTCCTTGGAGATTTCTACGTTCACGACCTTATTGCATAGATTTTTCGTAATGCTCAATTCCCGAAAAACCTTTGCCAGCCATCACCCCTGGTCGATGACTAGATTTTTGATGCCAAGATATCCCAGTTCTTTTGCATTATCGGGGGCACCTATTTTTCTCTCCGATGAGTCCAGAAATGCCTAAGGGCGTAATTGTCAAAGTTTTAATAGTGTTTTTAGTGTAATTTAACCATAGTTTAAATGGAAAATTATCTAGCAAATTTTGAAACTAGTAAAAATAGGGATATCGATTGTTTCCTATTTTCTACACAATGATTTTTATCAGAATTTTATACGATTTACGTTTAAAATAGCACAAAACAGCTGCCGTATTCATATTAGAAAACTGGGTACTAAGGGGGGAAAAGCCCCCGATAATGCGAAAGCACCGAAATAATCCCGATCTCTGCAACTCGACCCTTGTTTTGTCACTTTTTTTTGATTGCGGTCTAGCGCCCACTCACTTTTCCAGCCCTCCAGTACTTTTTTCACGCAGGTGAAAAGTCACCCCTGTACGTGCCATTTCCGGGGGCGAATTTTGCAAAAACCAGAAAAACGTTTTGCAACTACCCACCGAGTCAGCTGGACTATTCGGGCGGAATGGCCTTCTGGCTGGGCCACGATTCCAGGAATTCGCCCAGTTTTTTGAGCATCTTCTGGGCTAAATTCGGTCCCTGCAGGTGCAGATAGCAGTGGGAGTTCTGGGTTTTCTTGGGGTATTTATTGGGCAGTGAAATATTGCTTACTTTTCGCAAACATCCGCGTCTGAACGTCTCTGCGTTCTCCGATAAATTTCCTACTTTTTGAACCATTTTTGGACAATTTTTGGATTTTTTTCTTGTTTTCATCGTCTAAAAACACTTATTTTTGTATTTTCAGGAAATGTGCACACCCGAAAATGATACACTCTTGAATTTGGACGACCCAACCGTGCAACTGGTGCTCAGCGGACTCGTCAGTTTCAACAGGTAAGCAGGTTCTTTTCCTTTATCGGGGGGGGGGGGAGTGGCAATTTTTCCTGTAACTCCAGAATTACATAGTGACGTAATAGTAAGTATTTTAATAGTCTTTTTAGTAAAATTTAACTGGATTTGAAGTAGAAAACCTAAAAAAGTTTTTTAAACTTTTTCAAAGCTTTGTCGAAAGACGACTATATTTCGTCAAAAAACATCGATATTTTTGTAAATTGATGTAAAGAATTGTAACGTGGTGACGTTTAGGGTTAGTAAAAAAACCGTTGAAAAACACTTCTCTAATTTTTTTTCGAAAAATTGTTGCCTAAACAAAAAACTGCCCCCCTAATCAGTGAAACCAATTTTTCCTTCCCTTAATTTTTCTTCTTTTGCTAAATCAGACATTTCCCGAGGATTTTTGGCCGCATTTTCCCTATTTAGGCGCTAGAATAGTGTTAGATTTCTTGTTGTTGCTAAAAAGCGTGCTTAGCGTGAAAAAGAACCCGCGGGCCGAACTCTGGTCCCCTATCCTCATCCATCGTTAATTGAGTAGTAGTATCTCGTCTAGACCCCTCCTCTGCCCCCTCGCGTGTCACTTTTCAAACCCTCAAAATTTTGGCCGGGGATCTACGATTTTTGGAGTTGTAAAATCAGAAAAACAGGGGGGGCAGTTCTAGCGATTTTTTAGGCAAAAACCCGTGAATTAAGAGCTGAGGAAACAGCATTAATAGAAATTAAAAATTACTGAAAATAAAAAATTATAACATTTTTATTCCAGCGTCTACACCGTCTTCCACCGTTTCGCCTCGTTGTTCATCTGCGTGGCCGGCGTGCTCGCCAACGTGGTGCACATTTTGGTACTCTCCCGGCCGAGGTATGTGGTTTTTGGAACTCGAGCATTAACGGGAGGGGTACTGGTCTGTTAACGGGGGGGCTGGTCCTGTTCCGTTACCGGGGGGCAACTATTCCCCAGCGATTTCAAGCATTTCCCCATTTTTCTAGTCTCCTTCTAGATGTGTTTTTTTCTAGATTACGCCGCTGCGCGGTGAACGCGGTGCTGACGGCGGTGGCGCTGTGCGACGTGGTGACGATGACCTCTTATACCGTATACCTCTTCCGGTTTCGGATATTCCAAGTTCGTTTCCGCACGTTTTGTAGGCGTTTTGAGGATCGGGCAATTCAAAAAGGCTCTCTCCACTAGAAGCCGCTTCGTCTGGCTGTGCCCGGTCCGCAACGCGCCTAATTACATTTGGGGGGTCGGGTGGAAGATGTTGGACCATCCGGCGGCGTTTTCGAATTCTGGAAGCTAAAAAATTTGGTGTAAACGTTCTGGGGAGTCGAAACTAACTCTTAAAAATGTTGCAGGGTGAGGTCGGCTACTCGTACGGCTGGATCGTCTTCCTGAAGGCGCACGTCTCCGTGTCGGTGGCACTACATGCCATTACTCTCTACATGGGCGCCGCGCTGGCGTTTATCAGATGGAGAGCATTGGGGAATATACAAAGTCGATGGCTGCTGCCGGTGACTGCGTGGTAAGCGAGAGAGAGAGAGAGAGAGAGAGAGCGACAAAGAGAAAGAGAGAGACTTCCTCCAATTTCTCTTTTTTTTATCATTTTTTTTTGTCTTTTTCCCAGCGTCACTTCCATTTTTGTACAGGCTTTCCAAGCCGGAAATCAAACTGGCATCACTAATTTTGCAAGCCTTTTTCTGACCTTCCCAAGCGACACTTTGGTGCGGAACTCTCGGTTCTTCTTCCTGTTTGTCTCCCACCTAAAAAGTGACCAAAATTGGCCCCTTCCCTCCCCCCTAGGTCTAATTTCATCCCACCCACTTTGTCCATCCGATGGGGGTCGAGATTTGTATTTTGGACTTCAAAAGAGGAACCCACTGAAAGGGGCAACTAGCAGGGATTTTTGGCGAAAGTCGGAAAAACGGAGCATCTTGGTAAAATGGATTTACGGGGGATTGATTTTCCCTAACTCGGTTTGCGAAATTTTTGGTGTTTTTTCGCAGATTTACGGTATTTTTTCGGCATTTTCGAGATGTTGTCGGGATTTTATAGATGTCAGGTGATAGAGCATCCAAAAATATACGAACTTGGCCATGTTTACAAAAATATATATTTTTCTTTATTATACTAAATTAATATAATTAAATTATATTATTTAATTATCTAATATATTGATTTTTCATCAAAAAAAATTGTAAACTTTTTACGTTTAGGAAAGCTAAAAACCAATTCAAAAACACTGGCTATATTTCTATAAGAAAAATTTTATGCTAAAGAAAACCTTTTTGACCGCTTCCCCCGATATTGCACAAGCACGCCTGAACTTTTTCACGCTCTAACCGATGGAATGACGAGGGTAAAGGCTAACATCTGAAAAAAATAATTCTTTTCACCAACTTCTTTTCGTCCCCCCCCCCGTTAAGCTACTTTTACCATGAGCTCTAGTTGGTACTAAATTTAGCTTCGAAGTTGGCCTTCCCGTCTCGAGGAATGTCGCGAAATTTGTATTCTGGCCGAGGGCGAGACCGGCGTTGCGAAGTAGTGGGGCGGAAATTTGGGGTTGAGCATTTCCGAAAACGGCTTCAACCTCCCGGAAGAGGAGGAGGAGGAGGTGGCGACTTTTCGAGAGGGGCCACTCAAAAGCCCACGTAGGCCATGGGGCTTGGATTTGTCACGGAGACTGAGGCGGGGGCCGTAAAAAATATGAAAAACGATGCGGTGAACGGCTAAAAAATGGCTGATTTCCAGGAAAATGTTCTTCATCGTTTCGGCCGTCATCTCCACGCTGACGATTCCGACGTTTTACCTGCATCAAATTTATCAAGTCGACAATTCAGAGGGGAATTTGTCGCTGGCAGGTACGGTAGTCGAAAAAATAATGGTTATTTTACTTCGCGAAATATCACATTTTTGTGTCACAAAATGCATGGATAATGTGAACAATTGTAAAATGTCTTCCTATAAACCTTTTTCGCATGCGGAAATTACAAAAAAATCATAAAAATGCTTATCTTTTATTTCTCTCGAAGCTAGGCTCAAAAATCCCCCCGCTAAGGATTCAGAACCGATTTCTATGGAATTTTCAGATTCTCTGATCCCACCCCACTACTCGATGACGTTCAGCTCATCCTGCGGCTTCTACAGGTTCAACTTGTGGATGATGGCCATCATCATGAAGGTGGGCAGAAAAGAGAGAATATAGATGACGTGAATTCTTTCAGACAGTCCCCTGTATCCTTCTCCTCTGGTTCACCATCGCGCTCGTCTTGAAGTTGAGGGCCACCGACGAAAAACGGCATCATCTATACTCCAAGAGCTTCCGGAAGCATATTAAAAAGACTACAGTACCCGACAGGTTCGATTTTTTTCGAAAATTGTAACAATTTTTAGGACAACTTATATGCTTCTCGTGCTGTTGATAGTATTTCTCGTCACGGAATTGCCGGGGTTTTAAAGGAGGTCGGAGAAGGCGAGAGAGGGGAAAAAAAAGGAGGAGAAACAGCGAGTGGGCGCAAGTGTGACACAAAAAAAGAGAGAGATAGACAGACAGAGAGTGAAACTCACCCACCTGTAATTTTTCAGGAATGTACACCCACGAGATCAACAAGTACATCTACGAAAACGTGGCCGAGCTGTTGGACATGCTCTCGCTCGTCAACTGTTCCATGGATTTCATCCTCTACTGCTGCATGTCTTCCAGGTACCTTTAAAAACATTCCGTGATCCGTACACGTAGCTTTTGGTTAAAAAAACAAAAAGTTTGCACCGGAAGGATTCGAACCCGGGCTCTCTGCCCGGGAAACGAGAACACTACCAGTTAGCCAAGGCCACAATTGATTTAAAATCTAGAAAAATTATACTTCTAACGTGCCTTTTTCCAGATACCGCCAAACATTCGGCCATATGCTAATCCGGGCCGAGAGCTGGCTCCGGAATCGGTGGTACCGGAATCGAGACGAATTCGGGATGCCTGGCAGGCCGAAGAAGGAGTTACGGTAGGAAAATCTCAAAATAGAAAATGAAGAAAATATGTGTAGAATCGAGTTAACGGACGACCCGTCGTTTTCCCGGATTCATTGCGTCGATTCGGGAGCCCCGGAACCGGCTGATGTCTAAAAATTTATTTTTCGTCATTACTCTCTCTCTCTCTCTCTCTCTTCTCTTTCTCCTCCCTTCTCCTCGCTTCTCTATCTCTCGCTCTAACCTGCCTTTATTTTACACCCCAACTACCGTACCCCTGAATCTCAGCCCATTGCTTTCACTGATGACTCCCCTGAATTTACGTGTATTTGCCTTTTTCACCGGTGCCTTTATTTTTCTAGTCTATGAATGCATTTTTACCTTGATAAATTTCTTTTGCTATACAGTGACCTGACCACCGTATCCTTACGGGAAAAACAGATTGTTCTCGAAATTCAGATCAAAGTCCAGGGGGCTGAAGTTTCAAAATTTCGAATGCTTGCTATAGAAAAAGTGGTCCCGGCGGGGGCAAGTGAAAAATGTTTTGGCGCGGAAAAGGGGCACTTTCTTAATATTTACATCTCTTCGATTTCGCCGGTCCCGAGGTGCCGCAGGAATTTGAAATTGAAATAGTTTTCCGATGTTTCCGCGATATTCCTATGATCAAGATATTTTTGGGTTCTATAGAGTCAGAAATTTACCGTAATCTACCGTCACGCAACTGCCTTTTAAAGAGACTGGTAAGGCCGACAAACGCTCCTGTTCCAGAAAAAAAAAGAGAGATAAAGAGTGAGAGAGCGAGAGAGAGAGAGAGAGAGAGCAAGAAAGTGCGGAGAGAGACTATCATGAAAAACCTGATCAGCGTTATTTGGAGTCTCTCTCTCCCTCGTAGTCGTAGTCGCTCTCTCACTCTATCTCTCGCTCTCTCTCTCTCTCTATCTCTCTCTAACTCTCTCGCACTCTCTATCACTTACCATCCCTTTAAAACGGCATAACCATACTTTTATCGATCCAGAAACCATATCTATTTATGCGTTGCGTGGGGGAGAATGTTTCCAGGGTTTCCGGGATTTTGGCATCCAGCGAAAACATTTCTAATAAGGGGTCAATCCCCTCCCTCTTTATCGGCTTAGTATTCCCCCAAGAGGGGCCAGAATAACATTCTGAGAAGAGATAGAGAGAGCGAGAGAGAGTGAGAGAGAGAGAAGAGAGAGAGAGAGAGGGGGATAGAGAGGTATCGAAGGGATTCTGCCCCGTTCCGAACGGCCCTCACCTGCCCTTGTTTTCCACCAGGAACGACCCCATCCAATTCTGTTATAAGCGAATTAAAAGTTGTATTTTTATTTATTCCATTCTCTGTAAAAGCATAACGGGATTCCGGCGTAGTCCACCGAATCCTAACGGAACTTGGCAAGTTTTAGGTCACTAAAACCTAAATATTAGGGAGAATTTTGCTGTCCAAGCCCCTTTAAGGTATCATATTTTGTGGAGCATTTTCGTCTCTGTTTTAAATTGAATCTAATTGGGTGAGTCAGGGCGTAGCCAGAAAAAAATTTCGGGGGGGGGCCCCGAAAAATTTTTTTCGTAAAACTCAGAAAATTAACGAGAAAACAGCGCCGCGGCAAATAGCAGTAAAAACTTGAAAAAATAGCGCCGCAGGCAGCAAAATTTTTGAGAAAATAAAAATCATAAGGGTCCCCCCTTATGAAATTTTCGGGCCCCGGCAGATTTCGGGGGGGGGCTCCGGGCCCCCGGGGCCGGTATTACGCTACGTCCCTGGGGTGAGTCGAGCCCTGCTCTTAATTAAGCGCTAAAATTCCCTCGTGGTGGGACCCCGTTTATTTTCAGGAATTTCAGGGCCACTCTGGATAATTGGGAACCGTCTGGTTCTCACTCACTCTCGCTCTCTCTCACCCTTTCTTGGCTGTCTCTCTCTCTCGGCCTCGCTCTCTCTCTTTCCAAAACATGTTTTTCTAGAAGTTTTTAACGAATTTATGGGAAGGTCCTATTTCATCAAAAATTCTGGCGGTCCATCCCATCCGATGGCCAGGGGAGCGTCATTTGAATGGTTTAGTCGCGGATTTCGCGGAAATATCATGTTTTTAGGGCGTATTAAACGGTCAATTATTCTACAAATTTTCGCTTAAAAATAAACAGGATATCGATTTTCGGCCAAAATTTTTAATTTCTGAGTTTTTTGTTTGCAAGAAACTCTATTAAAACCATTATCATAATCTGACTAGGAATTCCAGGAATTGTAGGAAAATTAGGTCCCTCCCCCCGATAATGCCAAAGAACCTGGATAGAAAAAGGTGTCATAAAGTCCATTAAATGGAACCCTTTTTGGAGCTTCTCCACCCCAAAATAACCCCCAAAAAAGACTCTAGCGTTGCCGGCTTCTTCTCTTCTTCTACCCGAGATAACTACTTTCTGGCTCGCGGCCAACCCGAGAACCCTTGTTTACCTCGTTTCTGCCACTACCCCGCCTCATTTATCGCCTCAGCCCTTCTATTCCATGACACTCCTCTTTACATGCATAACAACGGATCAGCCGGGGCTTATATTGGCGGTGTTGCGAAGTGCCACCGACTTATATTCGTCCACTGTACGCTGTACACCTATCCACGGGGTACGGTAGCCCGGGATTTTGTTTTTTTTAGTTTTTAGAATTTTTTTGGAGTTAAACAAAGTAAAGCTAAGCAAGGCCTAAGCCTTAGACTAGCCTAAGCCTTACAAGCAGGCTAAGCCAAGGCTAAGCCAAGCCTAACCCCAAGTCTAAGCCAAGCCTACGGGCAAGCGAAGCCTGGCCTAACACAAGCTTAAAGGGGCTCAGAAGTCAAAATTCGTGTGTGCGGGGATTGAATCTACGGGTCAAAAACGAAAGGGTCACTGCCGAGAAGTGCCAAAAACGTGATTTGATTGCGAAAAAACGTAAAATGTTTGAGAAAAACCGAATTCTTTTTGGGGCGAAAACGACTTTTTGAGTGGGCGGCGATTACATGTCGTAATGCCTTGTAAGGCACCCAATCTCTGGATCTCGGTGATCATCTGGCCAATTTTCATAATTTAAAAGTCTAGAATGATCAAA
The DNA here is from genome assembly GCA_038088335.1 of Mesorhabditis sp. LJ9110. Lineage (NCBI taxonomy): Eukaryota > Metazoa > Nematoda > Chromadorea > Rhabditida > Rhabditidae > Mesorhabditis > Mesorhabditis sp. LJ9110. Next base: position 357,195 of record JBBGBA010000093.1, read on the forward strand.
ATTCGTTGAGAATTCCAAAAATAGTATCAGAATTTTTAAATTCAAGCGTTTTCGCGTCCAAACAGAGGCAAAAGGTCATGCGGCGCGGTCGCGTTGCGGCCGCATCTGGCTATTTGCCAGGAATCACAGCAGGGGGCCGTGGACCAGATTTCGGAGCCCCTTTAAAGGTATGAGGACGGCATAATGCGGTCGGGGTGGGCGCGAAAAGAGGCAGAGCACAGACACGCAGTGTGGCATTGTGAGCGGCAAGCCGAGTTCACCGGTTTGGCCAATTCAAGCGCCTGTTTTCTAAAAAACGCTCCAACGAGAAAAACGAGACAGAATTGCACCAAAAATTTTATCACTCGCATGTTCACATATTGGCTCGTTATTCATAAAAAATTTATTATGACATCACGTTACGAAAAACAAAAATCACAAAAGAGAACAGATATTACAGAAAATACATGATAATGACATCGATATGGGTTCGGGCATCGTTCGAAAGGTTTTAGGCAAAGGCATCTAGCAAAAAGCGAAATAGCAAATAGCATTGGTTTTTGTTTTGCCTAAAACGCCTTCTCACGATGCCCGAACCCGGGCTTGGTCGGATGGGACGACGGCAGGGCGCACGACGGCTGGAGGAACAACTGAAAAGTTTGTATAATGGAGCCCAGCTCACGCTCGAAAATCTGAAGGAAGGAAGAGTAGCGCGTAAGGAAGATTACTAGTATTTTTCTGTATTCGGCAGCCCGTTTTCTTCTGAGGTGTGGCCTGTTTATCGTTACAATTTCAGATGGGGTTTTACTGCGAACTTTGTTGTAAAACGAATAATAAGAAGGTAGCCGAAGGTGGAGAATCGGTCGGGATCAACGCCAACGGCGAATTCGAGCAAGCCATCGTTGAGGAGCTAGCGAGCCAGGGACTACGTGTACCAAGAAACGTTGTCGGTCGGAAGAAGCCAAGAATATGCGCGTCCCACGTTCCGAACACCTATGGACTGATAAAAGTGAGTTCGACAGAAACACAACATTTTCTGTTGCAGCTACGCCAGAAAAGCTACTGCCCGACCACGCATTCGCAATTGCTGCCGAAATAGAAGTCGGAGCAGTCCCTGACGATAATGGAATCTATTCGTCTCCCAAATTGAAATCGGACTTGAAACATCTCCACGAGAGGGATTAGATAGCGACTCTGACCCAGATGTCGACGAGGAATCCACAGGACAAAAGGTTAGAAACCCAGTATAAATAAAGCTCATTCTGGAGTTTTCAAGCCACTGACGGCCGAATCTCTCTTCATCGTCAAATACTCGAAGCTGGAAGAGCTACTACAAATCTGTCCCTGCGGCCACAAGCGCGAAGTCGTGGCAAAGACAAAAGCGGCGGCGCTGATATGCCAAATGAACTGCAAGAAATGTGGAAAGAGCTCTTCTTGGCGAAATGACGACAAAATGACGGATTTGAAGGAAGATAAGGCTCATGAACTCAATTGGAGCTTGCCGATTGCCTTGAATACTAGCGCGGTACCCTACCGGGTAATCTAAAATTAGAAAATTGATCCTGAATTCTAGACATTCGCCGATGCATGTGCTGCCATAGACCTGAAAGTACCGACTGTACGGAGCGCGACACGGGTTCTTTCTGAAGCTGGAATCGACGCCGTGACCGTTGAATACAACGAAAACCACAAGAAAGTCAGGCAAATTGTGACGGAAATGGCCTCGCAAACAGGGGTAAGCATATCGAAACTCTCCGAGAAAAAAATATCACTTTAGGCAGGCCTACGCATCGCCACGGATGCTAGTTATGATTCCCCCGGATATACGGCAATGATATGCCGCCTGGCGATCATATGTGTTCGTACTGGATTGTGCCTTGGCGTCATCATCAAGCATCGCAGAATGGACGGCAACGGCAACTCGGGTGCTCTGGAATTACTCGCCACACAAGACGCGCTTCAATGGGTCGAGGAGAATTATGGCTTGCCAGTGGAATCGTTGACGACGGACAGAGCGAAGTCGGTGGCCAAGTACCTGAGGGAAAACCACGGACCGCAAAGCCCAAAGCCCATCACCCATAAATACGACAAATGGCACATAATCAAGGAAATCAACAGCCGTCTGAGAGTCGCCGGGAAAACGAAGAAAAATGCCCTCCTCGAGGAATGGCGCGAGTCGATCGTCCGAGAGCTGTACAGAATCATAGAGGATTGTCAAGGGGAAGCTGAACTAGTGAGAGAACGTATTTGGGCGCTGCTTGAACACGTAAAGGGCACCCATGAATTCTCGAAGCTCCCCCAATTCAAGAAAATCCAGCGCTGCAAGCATGACACTCTTCCACCCGATGCCCGGCCACCGATCCCGGAAATTCTGCAGCTTTTGAGCTCCTTGCCGCAATCTTCACCGCATCGCTGATCGACGATCTCTCCGGTGCGATGCCGATGGTGCCACTTCCGAACTTGAGTCATTCAATAATGCTCTACTGAAACACTGTCCAAAAAGGAAATGGATAGGGCCCGAAGCGCACGTGGAGAAGATGAAGCTCTCGATGTTAGAGTGGAACAGCCGCAAGTTTGCCGAAATCGAGGGGACGCGATGGGTCGAGAGGAAGCAAAAAGTCCAGAAGAAGTACAAAAAGCGGGCCAGCTGGCAAAAAATAAAGAAGGGCAACACAGAAGAAGAGAATCGTTGGAAACGCCATGTAATTGCCCATGCGCGGCTGATTCGGAGAGAAACCCTACTGGGGCGGCGCAAAATTCAACGAAGCGCCAAATCTCTCGTTTGTCTCAATGATGACATCTCCACTGACGACGACGAGGATCGCCTTTTCACCATCTTTGGCGATCGCCACGCAGTCGATGAAGCCGAACAGGAAGGTGACAACCAGGCCGGCGCGCGTCAAGACATGGAGGAATAGCGATAGAGAAAGGTAAGGGCAGAGAGGAATAAAGGTGAGACTAGATTACCCGACTCAATCAAAAAATACCTGCAAATTGTTGTCCCTCCTAGGTTGCCGCCGCCGCCGCCATCGCCCGCCATTCCTTGTGCCCTCGCCCAGTCGTCGTCGCCGCCGCCGCACCCTGAAATCAATTTTATAGTTTTATACATGAATAAAGTTTTATCCGAGAGAGAAATACATGTTACTGCAAAAATAATACGACACCACGCCAAACTAGAAATACAGGAACGCGGGCCGGTGGAAAAAGGGGCCAAATAGACAGAAAAATGGCTCTGGAACTATTTATTTGCGAAACGACCAGCGCTCCATGTGTATCTTTGCAAATTCCGCCCAGATCTCGGTGGGAGTGATGCAAAAAAGCTAGAAGTAAAGCAGAAATCACAAAAAGAAAAGCAAGGAAAAGATGAGAAAGCAGCCAATATCCTACCGTCATCGAGAGCGCAACATCAAAGTACAATTATGTGCCAATATTTTATCAAATTAACAAGCAAATATCACAATAAATATTTTAAAACAATAGAAAAGACGTGGAAACCTGGCTTTGAACAAAAATCGGTGACTCGGGCACTTTCCCTTGGGACGGCGCGCCCCGCCCCCTCTGCGTCTCTACCCCTGTCGTAATTGGACGTTAGTAAGAAATCAAACCCTCCCAGGGGGGTTTGATTTATGCCGTCCTCATACCTTTAATCAAGCCTAAGCGGAAGCCTAAGAGGAAGCCAGGACCAGACCTGAGCTGAGCCTAAGCCTTACCAAGCATTATCTTGACCCACAGCCGAACAATCATATTCGTTTCTACAGTAACCAACATCCACATTTTGTCGAATTCCCATTTTTCCTAATTACACCTAAATCACGGACCATTTACCCTCCTAAAAGCCGCCAGCTGGCCCGACCGTACCACCTGGCCCTTCCAGTCGAACCCCCCACGTGTTTACCCCGGATTCAACCAGCCCATATGAGAGAGAGACAGAGGGAGAGAGAGAGAGAGAGAGAGAGAGAGAGAGAGAGAGGAGAGAGAGCGACGGGTCCAGAGAACCCAGTCAGTCAGAGACTGAAATCCCTTTCCCCAGCTGCGAAACGGGAACGCGGTGAGAGAGCGTGAGAGAGGGAGAGACCCCTGACGGCGAGACACTGAAAAGGCCCAGAGTCGAATCGATTCCCGCCAGGCTTTCCCCCCCCTCCCGTCGAAAACAACCTCCCCACGAATCGTTCCACGCATGTCAGTTATCTTCTTGCCTTCGTCATATCTCTACCCCCTCGCTAAGTCACTTGCTCTCTCTCTCTCTCTCTCTCTCTCTCTCTCTCTCTCTCTCTCTCCGCTTTCCCTCCTGATTCCAATCTGCTGATCGGGCCAGCTGGCTGCCCGCCCAATTTTTGTACTCCATTTTCTGGTCTTTTCGGGGGGTTGTTGAAGCGCCGGCCTTGACCCGGAAAAGCGCTTATATTTAGACTCGCGCTAGCATGTTTTGAAAACATTGGGGGTTTTGCTGTAGACAAATCAAAATATAGACGTTTTCTGCAAAATGGGGTTGAAAAGCGCGCAAAATTAAGTTTTCTAGGCCGTGCCGTATAACTTTGTGAAAAGTATTATGACGGAATATACGTATTTAGGAGCGTTTTCTAAACGTCTTCACGGGTTTTATAAAGAATCCGGCCGAAGGCGCGAAAAACCACTGATTGATAGGCCGTTTTTAGGTCTTTACATTTGGTGTAAACTTTGCAAAAAGTATCCTTACGTAATATACGTAATTACAAACGCTTTATAACATTTGTTGTTCAAACCCAGACTTGAAAATCGGGTGAACACCGAGCAAACTTTGCCTCTGAACTTGTTTCTTAAGTTTTGAAGTATGATTTTTCTGTTTATAAGCAAACTTACTTTCACACAATTGTCTAACACTTTTTATCATCATTTCCAACCCCGTTTTCACTTTATTTTTCCGAAAATACCTTTATTTATCGTCGTTTAACCTTTTCCCACGCCCTCCCACGCAAAACCCCGCGATTCGCAGCCTTAAAATGCGCCTATTTCAACCCGAAATCAAAGCAAAACTCTATTCCTCGATTGTTTATTTAGTCTGCCATTCTTTTTGTTGTTTTTCCGGGGGCCACCGTTTATTTCCTGGGCCCCTAATTTCCGGCCATTAAGCCAGACAGACGGCTTCTGCGGCCCGTAATAACCGGCTGTTCCGTTTTTAAGTGCCCGGAAATTGGTTATCAGGTTATGCCGTGACAATAGGGCCTTCAAAATAACATTAATGAATGAATTCTAACGTTTTTTAGCGAAAATTTTAAAGCAAATAGCTGTTTTTAAACGCTTTTTTGTGGTTTTTGAAGCTTGCCAGAGCTTGAGGTATACAAATATTGATTTCTTTTTATTGTTTTGTCTTTTGTGATTATTCCTATTTAAATTTAACAAAATAACCATCTTTTACAGCCCCCCATACATGAATCGGTGAAGGCGGCGCCGTGGCTGCTGCGCCAGAATGAAAACAGAACCGACGACGAACAATGTAAGTGTGCTTTTGCGAGCTTTTTTTGGAGCTTTTGCCTTATCGGGGGGAGGGGTAATATAAATGGAAAAAGTCTTTCTAAAATGTTCTTAGTATTATTACATGTAAATGAGCTTTACTTAGAAATTATAGAAAATCACTTAAAAAATACAAAAATATCGATTTTTCGACCAGGATCAGCCGGTCTGCGACCAAATTTTTGTTTTAAAAAGTTTTCCTAGCCGTTTAGAATATTTTAAGTTTAAATCAACAATGAATAATTCCAGATACGTTGCGTGGTGCTCCGATTGACGCTAACGATGTGCCTGGCGGGTGTCGTCGCCTCGACGACCACCAACGAGCACCAATCCGCGCCAGAGGAATTCCCAAACACCAGCAAACCCGGGCAAAACGCCCGAAGAGCAAATCTGCGATATTCTGAAGCCGGGAAGGAGCTCTATGACAAATATCTAGGTATAATAATTAAGCCACTATTCCTTAAATATTTTTTTTCAGTAAAAAACTGCCGAATAGGCACCGAATTCTACAATACAGATGCGTATCTGTTGTGGGAGGAAGAGGCTTTTATGCAGGCGTTGAGAACATCGTCAGTTTTTTTAGTAATTTAATTCTGTGAATTTAAATTTTGTTATTTTTTGATTAATTTTATTAGTTTAATTTTATTCATCTAGGATTTTATATTAATTTTTCTATTTTTAGATTGGTACCCGCGACGGCCAATGGTGATCACAGTGCTTTGTACGGGACCCCGTGGTGGCCAACTTTTGATAAACTCGTCGCGGTAAGTAGCAAATTGAGTCAGCCATTTTAAATCTCTAAAAATCCGGTTCTTTTGCTTATCGGGGGGGCTATTTTTAAACCCAAAATCTGACCTATTTTTATCATAAAATACAAAAATATCGATTTTTCGACAAAAATTTCGAATTTTAAACATTTTGGATTGTTTTTCCACTTGAAATCTAGTTAAGTTTTACTGATTAAAAACGTAATCTTACCTCACCAGGCATTTATGAGCTTCTACAGAAAAACTACGTTTCCTCATGACCCCCCGCTAATGCAAAAGCAACGGAAATCTGGTAAAAGGTTTTGTGGATTGAAGGATTGAAACGTAAAGAAAGAGTCTTTCCTAAATGAAAAAAATCAAATTTAGCTTCCGGAAGTAACTAAAAATATCTAAAAGAACCTTAATAATAGCTTTTCCTAATTTACAAAAAATTCCGAATTCTGATTTTTTTTATCCATAATTAAAATATAATAAAAAAATCCCAGCCCCGAGACGAGGATTCGCTCTGCGAAAAGTTCAACGACACGGAGCTGAAAAAGAAACAAGAGCGCCAGGTGGAGCGGGATCAGTTCGAAGACATGGTCCTCAATACGTGGGTTTTTCACGAATTTTTTTACAATTGTCCCCCCTGGTTTTTTGGCATGTCTTTTGAGTGTGTGTCTATTGATATATAGTACTTGGAAATGATGAAGCATGCGAGCGCTTACAATTAGGTGTCTATCGGTTGCCCATAGGAGCAAGTAGAGAGAAAGTACGCTAATCCCTGGGGATGATGGCAACGGTTTTGAAGTTTTTTTTATTGAATTTAAACGATAAAAACCAATTTTTATTTGTTTTAAAAATCAAAACAGATTTTTTCGCTATATAAATTGATCGATTTGGATTTTTTGGATTTTAACAGATTTTTTACGTTTAAAACTTTAAAACAATTTTACCTTTCTAAAAATTGTCATTTACACCCTCTTTTCTCAAAATTGCCGAATTTTATCGAGCTATTAAAGGGGCGCCCCAGGCATCTTCTATGAATTTTCCGGTTCTTTTGCACTAACGGGGGGGCGTATTTTTTTATAAGTCCAGAAATGCCTAGTAACTTATTTGTAGGTGTTTTCAAATCGTTTTGGAAAATTTTTTTCGTTTTGGAAAAAAAAAGTAACTAAAAAACTTTTTCGTCCAAAATCGCCATTTTTCGTCGATAATCGATATTTTTGTATTGAAAAAAAGGATTGCATCGTTTTTACGCTTCGAAAGAGGGAAAAGCAATTTAGGAACGCAAAATATCACCTTTCGGTTTGATTTGACAAGATAAAAATAATTTTTTTCAAAACCGTTGCCATCCGCTTATCCGTTTTGGTTGCCCCCGTAAAACTGCCCTCCCTCCGCGTGGCCCTGGGAAGTTTCTGTTTTACTAAAAATGTCCCCGATTTTCGTGCGAACCGCCATCAATCTCTCACCATCTCGCGAGAACGTCTCGAAAATGCACCCGTTTTTTGTGTGCGTCTACAGGAACGTCCCAGTGTCACCCCACCCCCCACCAGCCCGCTCTCTGTGTGTGTCATTAACACCGAAAAATTAAGGTTTAATGTTAAAGAATAAAACTAAAATTAAAAACCAAAATTCAAGTGAAACGTCCATTTTTAGGCTTCTTTCCCATTAGTGCAAACACGGCGCGCGAACGCGGCGGCGGATTATCCGTCTGCCCCCAACGTGCCACGGTTTGTTTTTGCAGAAATTTATCGAGTTTAAAGGGCCCGGCAAGGCATGGATTTCTATGGATTTTGCCGTACGCCCCGCGGCACGCAACGCGACTGCTCCTAGTCTATTCATTGCGTAATCGATTACGACTTCGGCAAGGTCATCAAGCCAGGCGTGCGCGTTGCGTGTCGCGGCGGCGGAAAACCCAGAATCTAGAAGCATACAAAACCGGAGCTTTTGCGTCATCAGGGGGAGAGCAACTTTTCTGTGGATCGAATTTACCTAACATAAAAGTTTTTAGACTGCTTTTTAGTATTTCTAAACGTGAAAACTTAACAAATTTTTATTAGAATGCAAAAAAAATCGATTTTCGCCCGAAATTTCGAATTTTTTACATTTTTCTCAGTTTTTAGATTGTTTTTCCACTTGAAACATAGCTAAATTTGAACAAAAACGCTATTAAATCAACTAGTGTTGCACTACTAGACATTTCTGGCCTTTTGCAAAAACTCCCCTCCTCCCCCCGATAATGCCAAAGAACCAAAAATCTATAGCCCAGCCTTGCCGGCTCCTTTAAAAGGTGAAGCCGGCTGACAGTTGGCAATTTTCCAATCGATTACGCGGTGAAAAACTCGATAAAAACTTGCCAAATTTCTTTGCGTAACCGGTTGGCGAATTGCCAATTTTCCACCGCCCGAGCCTATTTTTGAATACCTTAAATTCCTTTTTTATTTTTCTAACCCGCATACCGTAACCGGTTTTTTGTGTTCGGGGGCCCGGAGAGCATGTGTGTCTTTGATTATTATTGCTTGCCAACAACCCCAGCAACGGGACCAGTAATTTTACGGAGTTATCACCCTGAAAAACGCTCGGAAAATCGTCTCGCGTCCTCTAAATGTCACCATAACTGCTTGGGGAATTCTAGTTTGTCCGGAAACACAAAAAAAACACGCAAATTCGGCTAAAACCCGGTTGAAAAGTGGTTGTGCGAGCTGCGGATGGCAACTGTCGTCAACGCATATTGCTAGAGGTGTACAGCAGCGGAGTGTCGCGTAGTCGACGCATGAAAGTACTTTAAAGGGACGGGAAAGGCATGGATATGGATTTTGGGTGCTTTTGCATTATCAGGGGGACCGAATTTGTTCTTTAAGCCCAGAAATCACTAGTAACGTAATGGCAGGTATTTTAATACCATTTTGATAAAATTTAACGCTATTTCCAGTGGAAAACTAGATAGTCAAGATAGTTAAAAACTCTAAAAATGTCGAAATTTCGGTTGAAAAATCGATTTTATTTGTGTTTTAACCATCCCCCGATAATGCAAAAGTACCCGGTTTTTTAGTCTGGACTCCGCAAGCCCGACACGCAACGCACACGCTCCCCTTTTCATTGCGTAATCGATTACGATCCTAAAATGTCGAACAAATGGCGCGCGTTGCGTGTCGCTGTGCGGGAAAATTCATAGAAAATTTATAGGCCGAAAAATCATAAATCCATACCTTGCCCATGCCTTTAAAAACGACATTTTTACGATTCATTTCATAGATTTGTAATTTAACTTTTGTAGATTAGCGTTTTTCAAAAAAGCGCGCCGTCCGCAAAAACACGGCCCAGCCACCGTAGCCTCGGCTAGGCTTCCCAAAAAAAACAAGCACATTTTAGGGTATTGTCCCACAGCTGAACGGGCTGTCTCTCACACACACACGCGCTCGCTCTCCCTGCTCGCTCTCCCCCTCTCACGCCGCACTAATGGCCCCTCGTCCTCCTCCTCATCCTCCTCACCTGGGGTAGGCCCGGCGAAATCTGGAAAGTACACACCAAGCGATACGCTCTGGAAAGTATATGTAAATTGAGTAGTTTAGGCCTACGATTATGGTGTAAATTGTAGCGTCGTGTAAAAGGAAATTCGGCGATGCGTATCGATCGAAAATTGGCAATCGGCCTTCTCCGTCCCCATAAAATGAGGTGTAAATTGGAGTATTACGTACTGGAATAAATTCTGGGACGAGAAAGACGCCGCTATGGTTTCTGGGTTTGCCCCGATCGCAACACGCAACGCGTACGCCGCGATGGCAGGGGCGTTGCGTGTCGCGGCACGGAAAATCTTTGAAACTTTTAAAATCCAAAAATCCCTTTAAAAATTCAAAAAATCTTTATTAAATGTTAATAAAAAACCTTAGTAATTTTTAACGTTATTCTGTTAATGGTATACCAGGGTTGAAAAACCGCCTCGCGGCTTTTCAACCCTGGACCCGTCTAGGACTTCTGAAAATTTGACTTTACATAGGGCTTGCCGAATGCCGCTCGCCAAAAAATCAAGGGCGCACGTTCCCTCCATTTTTATAGGCTACGGCCACTTCCGGTCAATGCTAATTGCCTCCTAACAAAGAGGTTTTTCGATATATTTACAAAAACTTAATTTTAATAGCGAAAACAGCCGATTTTCTTCAATTTTATTTGTGCACCCATCTCGGGACCATCACGCACCTAATGACGTATCATACGTACCTTAAAAACCTTCCCCTGAGGGTGCCACGACATTTGCGGCCCGACCATTTGCGGCCCGACACTTGCGGCCCGACATTTGCGGCCGCGACACTTGCGGCCCGACACTTGCGGCCCGTCACTTGCGCCCGACAGTTGCGGCCCGACATTTGCGGCCCGACACTTGCGCCCGACATTTGCGGCCCAGACAATTGCGGCCCAAAGCGGTAGTTAGCACACGACTGAAGCTTTTAACCGTCCGGGAGGCTATCTGAACGGGTTCGATCGCTTGTCCCCTGGTCTTGACCTAAAAATAAGGCTTCGTGCCACCCGGGGCCTCCCCTCCCGTCGCTTCGGATGGGTGCGAGCTCGTACAGAGTTTCGAAATCGGGGCGCCCGAGGCGCGCGTAGCGGCCAGGCGCCCCGATTTCGGAAGAGTGGAGCGGCAGCCCATCCGAAGCGACGGCCCGCCTTGCCTGAAAATGCTTTAGACTCTTACTAACCCTCTTTTTAATTTTATATTGGGGAAAAACGTGCTTAATAGGACGGGCCGCAAATGTCGGGCCGCAAATGGTCGGGCCGCAAATGGTCGGGCCGCAAATGTCGGGGAGCCCCCCTGAGGCTGTAGGTGCGGTACATACTTACGGAAGTTGCATGCAAATATACACACACACACAGACACTATTTTTTTATATATAGTAGGATCAAAAACACCTTGAAAAGGCTGCACTTTCCAAGAGCGTCGCGTCTCGGGCCCCTACCGTACTTTCCACGTTACGTCCCTCTAAATCTATGAAATTCGATTAAATTTTAATCTAAGCTTTCTACCTGAAAATCGATGCTTATTTCAGACTCTGATACAATCGCCACGAGTTCAACGACAAGCTACAAACTCCCCCGGTTCCCCCCATTTTCCGAGCATAATCCGCTAGAATTACTGGTCACAGCCCCCCGGTTAGAGATTCGTGTGTTTAGCCTTGCCTATCCCCCCCCCCCCAAATTCACTTGTCCCTCCCTGCCCTCTTTGCCCATTCCCGCCCCCCTCATCTACACGCTCCACCACCGGGCCACCAGGGTATAAGGTAGCCGCCCCGCTTTTTTCCTTCTTCCTGACATTCCGCGACTGTACTAACTGCGCTCGACGTTCGGTTATTTTTTCTGTTTGTACAGTTGGCGGTGTGTCGTGATGACGCTGAAGGGTTGAAGGGGAAAGGAGCACCGCGTACGTAGGGACATAGCGTAGTCGACACTGCATAGAAGCTCGTTTTGCAAGCATGGCCGAATTGTGTTCGTGCACGGATTTTCTCAAAAAATACAATTAAGATGGAGAATTATTGTCTAAAAATCCTACAACTACTTCATTGATGCGTCTAAAGGGACGTTGAAGCGCGAGAATCGACCCCAAAAATCCATTAGGCCTCGACAGCTACGCGAAACGCAAAAAATGCCCGAGAGGCCAATTTATCGTATTTATCGTTACTCGCCTGCCGGCGGTTTTTGGAGTGACGCGTAGCTGTCGAGACCCAGCGGATGGAAAGGGTCGGTTATCGCGCTTCCGGTCCCTTTAAAGGGACTTAAAAGCCGTAACTATGGACTTTTCCGGTTTTAGTTTTGGTTTTTCACGCCCGTCTTTTCATTGCGTAATCAATTAGCACCCGTTCGGCAGGCTTGGCCGGGGTTTGCGTCGCGTGTCACGGGGCGAAAAATTCGTGCGAATCTAAGGCCACATAAATTTACATCCGGTTCCTGCCCCTTTAGACGCATTAATGACGTTCTGTTGCTTGGACTGGTGGCATGCTACCCGAAAAAAATTTTTAAACCCTAAGAATGCCTAGCTAACCGGGTTTTGAAATAATTTTCGACTTGAAAAATCAGTTTTAAGTCTTTGAATTAAAATTACGGCTACTTTGTTCTTGAAAAAGCAAAATGCGACATAAAAAACCTGAAAAAAACACCCCTGGTGCCCCCGTTGTTGTGGAGCTTGTGCGTGCGTGGAAATCCTATTTCTCCCTCCCCCACTCCGCCCGGTTCACACCCCCCATGCTCACCCGGTTTTTCACAAACACACATTTCGTTTGCTTCAATCCCCCTTGCCATCCCCCGGATTTCTTGCCATTCTTTTCGAGACCCGTTCTGATCCGACATGCTTTAGCGTTTTCAACGTCCGATGATCCGTACACTGTCGCGCGACTTGTACACCCGCATGTACATAGGAATCGCGTGCACACATCGACGCTGTGCAAATCGCTTCTGCAAAATCAATCGGACCTCGAAAAAACCTATATACTAGTTGCCTTGCCCCCCATCGCACAAAATCCTCTTATTTTTACCCTGTTGAATTGTGATAAAAATTCCCGAGCTACTCCTAATTGTTCTAAATCCACCGTGAAACCATTTTTACACCCTTTTTATTTTCCAAACGTGTGCCTCTACAAATATGCTCTGCTCTCTGTTAAGGGGTGTCCCAAAAATGCCTCTATATCTTGGCTGAGGCAATTCGGATTTGTATCATTTTTCTAGAATTTGAAAGGTCAGAAAAAGGCTAGTTTTATAACATTAAAAAAGTTGTGCTTTCATCAAAAATCTTGATCTAAAGCACATTTCATAACCCTCAAAAGCTGATTCCACTCAAAACTTCATCACTAAGAAATGCGCCTAAAAATTCAAAGATTAAATAAAAACTAAAATCTAATAATGCTAATATTCGCGTCATTTTCTGGGCTTTAAAATGCCAGAAAAATCGTTAAAACCCGACGTTCCTACGCCGAGCTAGAGGTATTTTCCGCACCACTCTTATTCCTTGACCCGCATACACCCGCTGAATATCCCGTGCCCCCGGATTTGATGAATATCCCGACGTACAATTATCTAAATCCAATCACCCCCAACCAATTCTGATTCCGTATTGCCGTCGCTGGCCTTTGCCCTGTGATACTCGCGGCTGCTGCAGCATGCAGCCATCCAAAAAACCCAGCGTGGCTGTCCCGACCGCGTGCAGGAAACGTTCTCAGTACTCCAGCGTACCCTGGGAAAAATATACGAGAACGTTTTCTAAAAACCCTAAACTACACTAATTACCCTTTGCCAAAATTACCCTATTTTTCTATGTTCCGAACAGCACCGAAATCGCTATTTTTCCATTTTTACCGCCCCTGCCGCTGCATTTTGTCCAACTTCAATTTAGTCACCTGAAACCACTCGAAATTCAATCGAAAACCCGCCCCCAACCTCAGCTAGTGTCACTTGTCTATATTTCGTTTATTTTGAAACGTTGAGTCAACCGATTCTGGTGTGAAACCCCACCCCCGATAAAGAATACCAAAATTCCGACTCCCAGAAAAGAACGCGGATTTTCGCACACACAAAAAACACACGGGCGCACCCATGGTTAGGCTGATTAACTCGTCAAAATCCCCACGTGTATTACCGTATCCGGGCGATGCACTTTTTGCATGAGATGGGGCGTTGGCGGTTAATCAGGCCTTGGCCCCCACGGGTCACAAATCCGCGCCAGGGCCCGCGGGGATTTTTGAAATTGTTTTCGCCGGTTGGCTGCACGGGGAGGGGCTCTCAGAAATGAAGAATTTAAAATATAAAAAATGAAAATTCACGAGAAAAATCCGAATTAAAGCGGTACTGGGCTGTTAGCAAGGGGGGGGGATTTCAACAAGGCGGTCTTTTTATTTTTTCTCCTATTCCAACCTGTTAGCAATAAATAGGTTTTTATAGTGTTTTTCTTAGCTTTTGATTGCTAGAAACTTAATAAATATTGTAAAAAACGTTTGGAAGTTCGAAAATTTTGACCTCTATGGCATTTTCATAATTTTTTGGCCAAAAATCAAAAATTTTTATTGGTATTTTAGGAGCTTTTTATACGGCGGAAAAATAAAAATCCGCCCGCACCCCCCCCCCCCCCTCCGCTAATAGTCCAGAACGGTCGCTTGCCAGACCAAACTAGGAACCTAAAAAAAGGGGCCACTGTGGTGGAATATATTCGAACGAATTTTGGAAATTGCAGCGTATCGACATTTCTTGCGCACTAAAATTTTGTGCCGATTTCGCTGTAATATCCAAAAAAACTGAAATTTCGTATATTTTTAAAAGACTTGTTTTATCATTCAAAAACGCAATAGATTGGAAAATGTTATTCAGGAAGACATAAAAGTAAATCACAGAAATGAGTACAGAGTCGGCAGCCTACCTAGCAGGCATTAGAAAGACAAGTAGATCAATCAGAAACGAACTGCTGCTTTAAACATAGCTGCAACACTTGTTCATCTTGCGGGCACTCGTGTAGAACATTTTGCTCTACACCGGTAGGAAACTTTACAAACAAATCACCTGCTCAGATAACGTTTCACTCTTTGATACCAGATCGTCGAGTTTCTCGCCGCGATCGAGTAGGGCTTGGATCGTGCTGTGCATGACAAGTTTTGTCTCTTCCACTTCTTCCTATAAAGGAATCATATACAATTACGAAAGCCAAAAACTAAACCTGAACACGCGTCATCGCATCGGATGTACTTGGGTTTTGCCATTTTGTCAGCTGCACCGGCAATTGGTCGTAGTGGCACTCCCTATCGCTTTTGATTACTGCCTAAATAGGCGCGTCAAAGCAGAAAAAACGGCGCGAACCCAATGTCGACCAGGTACCCTCATTGCAAAATCATCTAAGACGCGCAACAGCATCGTAAACGCCACCTGGAAATAAAAAGTATTGTTTTCGGTCGATACCAACTCGTTGTTGATATTCGCTATCTGTCGTACAAACAGCAGACAAGCCGTCAGCGCGCACGTACGTGTGGAGACAATATTCTTGTTCTGGAATAAAAGA
The DNA here is from genome assembly GCA_038088335.1 of Mesorhabditis sp. LJ9110. Taxonomy (NCBI): domain Eukaryota; kingdom Metazoa; phylum Nematoda; class Chromadorea; order Rhabditida; family Rhabditidae; genus Mesorhabditis; species Mesorhabditis sp. LJ9110. The sequence goes on from JBBGBA010000093.1 coordinate 372,441, forward strand.
ACTCTAGAGTTCAAGTAAATTCAACCTGTAACTGTCGTTCGGGTGCCCTTATTCGCGCGCTCCACGAGTAGCTTGGCGGTGAAAATTATAAAATCCTGAACGCAAATTAACCGAATAAGGTAAATAAACCTGAACAGAGCTGCGCTTGAAAAAGGTGAAGGAAGAGAGATCATATGCACCTTTCAATAGTGTCGCCTGCAAGGGAATGAATATTGAAAGGATAGTTACCTGACTTGATATTTCATCTTTGTAGAAAACTTGTAGTGAGAAGAGCTTCATTTCGGAACCTTCGAAAGGTTGTAAAAGTTTGAAAAATTTTGATCCCCCCAAGTTTCCGACAGGCTCCTATCAGCATTTCCAACCCACGACAAATACGAAACTTTGTAAGGTGTATTAAACGTACTGCATTCTTAATTTGCTTCCATATCTAATAGCTAAACAGTATTTCTAATTATGGTTTTACATACGCCAAAAATCAAATTTTTCAGGTAATCAGACCAGCTCGCCGGCGCTGTCATTTGCGCCGAGTGCGGCCTCCTCGTTGGTAGGTAAATTTCTGGCGTTATAAAAGCTCACTAGTTAGCCAGTATAAGCCTTTGTCAATTGGTTTTGATTAAAATAGCTTGAGAAACCCCGAAAGCTCTTGTAGAAATTGTATTTTCTTTTGTCTTTGAAAAAATACATTTTTAGTACCTTCAATAATCTTTACAGATTATCTTCATCGGGCCAACAATCGCCCATGTGCTCAGAGGACCCGCAAGGAAAACTGCGCGAGCTCGATATGCCGTTGCTGGCGCTTCCGGCCAAGATCTTCAGCAACATTGTCGGATTCCTCGATGCGCCCTCCCTCCTTCAACTCGCCAAATCTCACCCGGATCTCGAGAAGATGGTGCGCGTCCGGAGAAGCGCTGGAATGATGTTTACTTCGCGTCCGGCAACTCTTCGTTCTACATCGACTTCGAATGTTTCGACAACGTCGCCGACACCGAGCTGCTCCTCAGCAACGCGAAAATCGACAAGTTTACGCAGGACAAACCGGTGCACGGGGCTCGCCAATTTATCGAGCTGCCCACCGAGTTGATGTGCCAGATTCTGGAGTCGCTCGATATACTGACGATTTTTGAGGTGTGAAAAGTGGTTCTGTAATATTTCCGGGGGATTCGAATGCATTCTTTCGCTCCAATTTTTTATTTTATTATGATTTAGTGAGTTTTCTAATTTGGTCTGACTATGCCAAAACCTAAAAGCGCTACAAAAATTATTGGAAAGACGAATATATCGGTTTTTCGATACAAAATTTTGGATGCTTTACATTTTTAGATAGTTTGCCACGGAAAATATTGCGAAATTCTGTTATAGCACCAGCAAAAGACTTATTATTACGCTGTCGGTTTTTCTGGTGGATTTTTAAAAGGTTCCGATCGTGTTTTAAGGGGTACCCTCTCCCCTTCTCTGGAAATAGCAAAAACATAACGTTTTTTAGATGGAAAAGGTGCACGCCCGACTGGCTGCTTTGTGCAAGAAGAGGCCAATCGAGGCGGTGGTGCTTTGGCATCTGGTCGATGATGAGGACAACTTCTTGGAGGGCACCTGGGCGGTAGAAGTCGACAATGACTGGGCCGAGGTTCGCAACAAGGACAGCCTCAATGGGAAGCATGTGCACGGCTTACACTATGGCCGCCTCTATGATATCGACTGGGATCCCGTCACATACCGGTTGCTCCCAACCTTCACCTGCCACAATTTCTACTATACTCTGCCATGGCAACCAGAGGACAAAAGGAACAAGGATGAATACATTCAATACGAGAGGATGTTCAAAACCCTAAACCCGGAAAATGCGTACACGACGTATCCTATCCATTGCCAGCAGGTTTTTGACGGCATTAAAGGATCACTGGTCATCCAAATTGTCGAGGAGCTGGAGCTGGATATGTTGAAGGGATGGCGCGTCAAACGACTCGGATTCGGCTATGATGACGATGGCGGCTTGCTGCAGAAGTTTCTCATGGATTATATCGACGAATGGATGGCCTGCGAACGCGAAGTCGAGGCGCTCTGGATCCGCCCGGAATGGCATCTTCCCCTAGATGGTTCTTTGTATTTGGGGACTGTGCCTTACGACCTACGCGCCGACTTTCAAAACACCATCAATAAGTACGCGCTGACAATTGATGCAGAAGGCACGTTTTTATGCTTTTAAATGTTCGAGAAAACGTAGTTTGGTTTTTCGATAATTAGAATCTCCTAATTTCGATCAATCAATCAATCAATTTAGGTATCGTGCGAGGACAACTGACACGCCAGAAGGATGGAATGTTTCTGAATATGAGGGCTCGAGAAACGGACATCATTCTACAGGCCCCTGGGGCGAACATGTGCTTCTTGCTTGACGAAGACAGCCATTTGGTGGCCCCCGAATTCTGAGTAGAGTCACCGATTTACTGCTCTTTCCTCGTTTTTAAATTAGCGTTTATTCACTGGTTTCCCGCGTTTTTTTACTTTCACTGCTTGATAAATGGTTGTTACAGAATTATCGCGCCTTTGAAGCCATTTTTAGGTCGGTTAAATACCAAATTTACCTGATGTTTATATCATCTTTGTCATTTCCTTATTGTTAGCTCTAATTTTGGAATATTACTTTGTTTTCAGAATGGCTACGGCCGCATAGTGGTTACTGAAGAAGGAGAAGCGTGGCACTAAGCAGCTCGCGGAATCTTGCTAGCGGTTAGTCGTCGACTTTTCAACTTCTCCGCCCGCTTTTTAGGCTTCTTTGATGACTCGAGATGTGCGACACCGCGAAAACGCGGCATTCCGACCGATGCGGAGAAAAATGAGATTTGAAAGGTTTTCTTCATTTTCACAATGGCCGTTTGAGCTGGTACAATTTGCGAACATCTAGGTGAAGTTTTGCATCTCTAGGGTTAATGTTAGAAGAAAAATCACGCTTTCCTAAAGAATCCCTGCGGGCCTCAATATTCGCGATTCCACTCGCTACAGCCTACAAGCGCGTCGACGTCAGAAGGTCCAGGGGAGCAAGTCGGGTATTAAGTTAACAAATATTTTAAAAAATTCAGAACTAAAAACTGTGTAAAATACTATCAAAATTCAAGAAACACCAGGGTTGAAACGCCGCGAAGAGGTGGCCCCGGCTAGGACACATCATAGACTTCACTGTCCATATTTTTACCCGAATTCCAATGACAAAAAAATGACGTCAATATAGGAACCGAACTAATAGAGTAAAGAAACGATGCGCTTTTATAGGGGGCATCACTCCCTCTAAATTCTGTGGGCGCAGTATTTACGCGGGACTTTTTATGTGGTATGCCTCACCACCCGGTTAGCCCCTCCAAAGCTTGATAAGCTTCAACCATCGCCCCAGCTAACCACTAGAAATCGCCCGTATCTATTTCACGCTAAACAGATGGGTTGTGCGGATATTTTCGGATATGATGTGGTGCGTGGCCGGCCTGAGTAAGTTTTAAACCTAAACTTCAAAAACCTTAAGCATTATCGGGAGGGCTACTTTTCCTGTTAGTCCAGAAATGCCTGTATTCTAATAGTGCTGTCGGCATATTAACTATATTTGAAGTGCAAAGACTATCTTAAAAAAAACTTGGGAAACGTTGAAATTTTTATCGGAAAATCGATTTTCTTTGCAGTTTTTCACAAAATTTGTAACGTTCTAATAGTAAAAACAAAAAATCGGATGCTAAAGAACAAATTAGACCCCACCCCCCGATAACGCGAAAGCTCAAAAATACATAATTCAGTAAAACCGATAAAATGCTGGCCATGGCAGAGATCATACTGATCCCGGTAACATTTCTCGTCTGCCTCGCCGCTTTCATCACCTCCATCGTTGTCCTCGCCAAATTCGCATAAATGGTTCCGCTGGTAAAGTACAACTGAATGGCGTGTATTAACGTGCCAAAGATATAACCCTTTATTATCCACAGCTCTATAAAATCAACGAATAAAACCCAACAAAGCAAACGATAAAAATAAAACGTAATGGCTCCCTAGCGCTTTCCCTTCTTATTTTTCTGCCCTGCTGCTTGTCCGGGCATCTTGAGCGTGGCGTGGCCGGTCTCCTTCAGATGCGCGAAGAGCCGGGAACGTGATTCGAACCATTCGCCGCATCTGAAAATGAAAAATATCTTCGAAATCAGCCTTTCTTACTTGTCGCACTTCGCCGGCTTCGGATCGATCGGGCCGCCAGCTTCAGCTTCGGGTTGGGCCGGAATTTGCTTATTCTTGGCGGCTGCTTTCTTTTCTAAAAAAACATCAATAAAAAGTCCCGTTCTTTTGTATTTCCGTGGTGGGAGCCGATTTTATCTTCTTCGCATCCTTTTTGATAAAAATTGAGTTAGGGATACTTTTCCTATTTTTTTTTTCTAAACGGAAAAACTCCACAAAATCTATTATTAATTAAAAATATCGTTTTTTCTTTTTAAAGTAGTTTTGTTAGAATAATTTTTTAAAGCTTCTAAAAGTTTTTTACTGGAAAAATAGCTCACTTTTATCCAAGGATCTAGTAAATACTGGCTATTAAATTCGGATTAATTACAGCAAAATTCGGACTTCCCCAGCACCCGGAAGTACTAGAGAACCAAAATTCCTAGTACTAACGAACCAGCTTTCGCCGCTTTCTTTCGATCGAGCGGCTCGGGCTCGTCAACGATTATCAACGTTTCCATTTCTTCAGCCACTTTTTCGACAGATTCTCTAGACTAATTTTAAAAGATAAAATGAACCTAAACTAACCCCACAGGCTTCTCCGCCGAATCCTCATTCTCACTATCCTCTTCAGCTGCTTGCTCTTTCCGGGCCCTTCTCGCATTCTTTTTGCTGCGCTTACTCTTCTTGCCGCTGGCCTGCTGCGGGAGTTCGGCTGGTTCGCCTAAAATATTTTTTCTCAGACAATTAAGAATTGGGACCTTCAGAATCGGAATTTCGCTCAACCTCGTCGTCATCAGCAAAGAGTTTGGAGTCTTCTTCCTGACAAAAAAAATATTCACAAAATCAGCGAGCCAATACCTTCATGTATTTCTTCAATTCAGCCAACGCTTGTCGATGATTCTTTGATTTTTCGTGGTTTTGTTTAGCGTTTCGAAAAAATAGAATTTTAAGATTCCAAAGTTATTACCTTGTCTTGAAGGATTTTTCGCAAACAACACAATACAGACCATTATCTTCGGCATCCTCGTCGCTCAGCGAACTTTCGCCACCGAATTGCTGAACATCGATTTTATACGAAATTTTTGAACGAACCTCATTTAGCTGCTGCTCAATTTCCTCGAGATGGGCCAGACGTGCAGTCCTTGCTTCGTCACTCTCCACGTAGTTGTTGGCTTCACTAGATATAACATGTATTTTTACTGAAGAAATCCGTACGCCAGCTGTTTCTTGATTTGATTCCTCCGGTTTTCCTCGGCCTTCATTTCACTCTCCTTCTTCTTTTCCTCCAACACCGTCTTGTACTTAGCGACACGAGGGTCTCGTTTGCGTACAAAAGCCGCGAGTTCCTAGCGAGAGTCTATAAACCTGGAACGAACAAATTTATACCCGGATTTGTTCGCTACGCTGCTTCCTGCCGGCTTCTCGCAGCTTCTTGTTCTCTTTTTCCTGGATTTTCCGGTACAAAATATGCATTTTCCTTACCATGGCTCGCATAGTAGGCCGATTCGGCGCTTGTCTAATGTCGTACTCATCGAGCCAAGCAAACGAACGCGCCGTCGAGAATGAAGTCCAAAACCCGTAAAACGGCCCGACGATCTAAACCAGTTCATAGCGCTCCAAAATTCCTCACAGATTCATAGTCACTAGATTCATCGCCAAATCGCGGGTATTGCACCCCTTGATCGTCAAGAAAATCGTAGTCCTCTTGCGCCAGCGTTTCAAAGACGTGTGAGTAGGTGGTGTAGAATCCCTAAAGAATGGGCTTGCCGCGCTTGATCTGGTTACCTTTGCATCCTTCCCGAAGCCCTTGTAGCAGCTGCTTGTAAAGTAGGGGAACAGGTTCAAGCTTTCGTCCTTGTAATGCTCGTCGAACCCTGAAAAGCAATACGGGGATAATTACCGTTTTTTAAATTTTTACCTCCTCGCAAAATACTCTCCCGATGTCGATCATACCATTCACGCTCGTGGCGATCACTCAGCACCTAAAATCAAACTATCCCATCCGTTACTATCCCGAAAAACCTCATAAGCCTGCTGTAGGAGGGCAAAAACTTGGGTGCACTCCTCAATCTTGTCCGGGTTCTTATCGGGGTGCCATTTGAGCGCCATCTTCTTGTAGGCCTTCTTGATGGTGTCATCATCGGCATCTCGCTCCACTTCCAGCACTTCATAATGGCACTTCATTCCTATAGAACCCGCAAAAGTTAAAATTTTCTAAAAAATAAATGAGGTTGCGTAACGCTACGTGTGGCTACTACCCTCAGTTGTAAGGTGTAAGGTTGTTGCAATCAGTTTTTTTCGCCCAAAAAATGGCGAGCGAAAGTTTGCAAAATTTATCTAGATCTAGAAAAATATATAAAATTAAACCTTTCAAGCCCCTTTCGTGATGCCGGAATCATCGAGGGGCACCTACCGACGAGGCGACTTCTTCAACGCGCCCCGCGGCCAACGACGAGGAGGTCAGGGCCGAGGCAAACGAAACGACGCCGATGAGCTGAGCCAAAGCCTTAGCGGCTTACAGATCCTCACCCGAGCGCCGAGAGATCGAACCGACGGTGGGATTTCATAAATCGACTATCAATTTCTGAATTCTAGCCCCAGCTGAACCGTCACCAAACTCTGACACAACTCAATTTCCACCATTATTACTTCGACCAAACCGCCCAGCCACTCCGGTCAATGAACCGGCTCCACCAGGTTTTCAGATCTCGTATTGATTCAACCGATGTTTAGTCCAAATCCTAAAGAATGCGGCGTCAGCTGCCACGGCCAGCACAAAAATTCCCATCACGTCGAATACGATGGCGGACGGCGTGAAGCTGATCGGCGACAATTTGTCGTTTTTCGAACTTGTCAATGTTTGTGAATTCTTTAGATTTCGGTATTTTTCTTTGTTTAGGAGTATCTCTCCGACACGAGCACGTCCTACACGGTCGTCAGCTGCATCGGGCCTCAGGGAACGGGAAAGTCGACCTTGTTGAGCATGTTGGGCGGTAACAATTCGCAGGATATGTACAGGTTTTTACAGATCTATGTTTTCGATGTCTGTTTCAGAGAATACATCTTTCGGCCGGGTTCTCGAGAAGCCGTTGAAGGGTCGCGTCATCAGACTAGCGGGCTGCAAATCTATGTTACAAGGACCCGGATGATATACATTGATTGTCAGGTAGGATTTTTCTGTTTACAATTTCATTGATTTTAGGCGATTAATAGTGGCTCAATTTTGGATGAGAGCATCCGCATTTCCAAGGGAGCTAAAATCGATTCAAGGCTGGAAGTTTCAAGAAATATGGAGGTAGTTTTTTTATCAGCGTGTGATTAATCACGATTGAGTCACTTCAATTCCTCTCCTTCTTGATGCACGTCAGCCACGTGGTGCTGCTCAGCGTCGACTGGTTCATCGACTTGGAGCTGTTGCGCGCGATTAAACTGGCCGAGTCGCTGCGTGCTAACATGGCTTATGTAAATCAGTAACCGTTCAATTTGCAATATATTTTAGGTAGCTGCACAATGCGGCGTGCCCGGGCTGAGCATGACGCGCCAAGTGAATCTCGGTAATTTTGATAGTATTGTTTTTATGCTAGGTTTAGTTGTGGTGCACGCTCGAGCAAAAGATGCGGATTTTTCGGGAGGGGAACGGAAACGGCGTGTCCGGTTGCTTCGAGCCTGCTTTGCCGATTCGACCCGAATAAAGGTTTTTTTAACGAAAATTTTAAAACCAGAAAATTGTGGTAGGTTCCCACCGACGATAATGCTGCCTACATTTGCACTGCAGACATCAAGCCAAGGCGTGACGGTAAATCACTTATATTAGTTTGTTCTATTTATCTGTATTTAGATCATAAGAATGTACAACTGGACGAATACGAAGATGGCTGTCTGACCGAGGACTTTGATGACACGATCAAGAAACTACGAGTCCAGCTTGCCGCGTACTGCCGCGACAGCTTCACCAGCGACAAGTCGAAGATGACAGAAAAACAATGGTATTCCTTATTTCTCTTTATTTCCTTTGATTTTTAGGTTACGCATGGCTCGAGCCGTATGGGCGGACAACGCTTTCAACGCGGCAGCTTCGAAGCTCAGTTCTCTTTATTAGATTTGTTTCGTCTAATTTTGTAATGTTTTTATAACGAATTTTCCATTTTCCGCCTGTGATCTCGTCTTTGCCCAGAATTCTAATAAATAATTCAGAAATTTGTTGCTGATGACATGTAGGCTGTTCGACCACCACAAAATACTGGGAGCACCGTGGCACACGCCAACGTTATAGCTGTTCACTGCGGGAGGGGGAGGCAAATTGAGGGCGGAAACTGTGCTGCGTGCCCGCCCACTCACTCTGCGCTTCCTCCGATCGCCCGTTCTCTCGTCGCCGGGCGATGGAAGCATGCAAGCGCCACGCCACAGCTTCTCGTTGACCCATAAGCACGGATTCAAGGCTTTTGCAATTTTCCTAGTACCAGCTATCCCTTTTTACGCTATAAAAATGCAAATTTTTGATATAAAAATTGACCTTTGGGTCTTCTGCATTATCGGGGGGGGGATTAATTTTTTCTAGCAGTCTAGGGAAGCCCCGAATAGCGAGTAGTTTCGTGGTTTTTATAGTAAATTTTAGCTATATCTCCGTAGAAAGATCTTTTAAAAAGGGGAAAAATTTCGTAATTTTGGTGAGTTTAGGTCGAAAAATACATTTTTGGCCTAAAAAAATCGCTTTTAAATTCAAGGGTTCTGTTCTATTTCGCGTGGGGGAAAAAACTGTGCGGGGAAATTTTCTTCGTTTTTATAACTCTTTTATATGATGCTATTTTAAGTTGTCAATAAAACTCTTAGTATATTTTTTGACGCTCTATCGAATGGCATTAAAGAAATTTTTAAAAGTTATTGAAAATGTCGAAAACTAGCTTTCGACTCCACGATCCCATGTGGAAACACCGAATAAACCTTCTTTTTGCCATAACTATTTTATAAAACTATATTTTTAGATGAAATTAAAAGTCTTAGTATATTTTTTGATGCTCTATTGAATGACGGGTTCAAAATATCGAAAAATTGGCGAAAATGCCGAAAACTCACATTCCGGAACCAGTTTCAATAGTTTTTTTTTGTTTTTGCTATAACTTTTTTATATTACAATATTCTTAGCTAAAACAAAAATTCTTAGTATATTTTTTGATGCTCTATCGAATGGCGTTGCAAAAATGCCGAGAAAATAGCGAAAAGATGGAAAGTTCCGCGACGCATGTTTTCCCCCCCGCACAGTTTTTTCCCCCACGCGAAATAGAACAGAACCAATTCAAGTTATAAAGTTTAATGTTCAGGAGTGGTTGAAAATACCTACAGATACATTTCCTATTTCCTTGAAAACCTAGGCCAAAATTCTTCAAAAATTATTTTCTTTTTCAGGGTAACCCTGTTAGACGAATGGACATGGATTGATTGTCGCCGCAAAAGTACGTCGCTTCAAGGTTTGTAATCCAGAAAAATGGAAAAACTTAGTTCAGATGCTGAAATTCCTCTGTCTATTCAAAGTGCGCATCGTGCTGTTATGTCTTTTATGGTATTCGATCAGCTCGGCCAGCTCTATCACTAATAAGATGCTACTCCAGGTATAATTCTTGCCTTTTTTGAGGATTCTCTTTTAGGAATACCCCTATCCAATGACTGTCGGGTTGTCGGCCTTGATGTGCATACCAATCTGCGCGGCGCCACTTCTGAGAGTTTGGGAAAAGCGACGCGTAACACTTGGCTCTTTCCACTTCACTCGAATGCTGGTCCCGATCTCGTTTGGTATCGTTTTATGCTTTTTATCAAACTCAAAATTTAGGTAGGGCATTAGCGGTCGCGTCGGCATACTTTAGCCTTTACAAAATGCCGGTATCCTACACTCACACAGGTAGATATTTAATTGAATGAATATGGCTTGGGTGGTTTATTCAACCGACGTGTTGTGAAAAAAGTGGAAAATCTTGTTTCGATAACCACATATCTTGTTTTTAGTAAAAGCAACGATGCCGTTATTTGCCGTTTTTCTCGGAAGGGTCTTCCTGAAGGAGCGACAAAGTATGGCTGTGTATTGTTCTCTACTTCCAATTGTAGCTGGTGTTATAATAGGTAGGTCTAACTTGAAAAAAATTGGTCAATCTTTTTTTCTAGCTTCTGCCACCGAACTATCGTTTTCCGGAATCGGCCTGATGGCGGCGTTATTCTCAACTTTCATGTATTCGCTGTTGAACATTCTCGTTAAAAAGGTATTTTCTGGGTTAAATTTTGAGTACATTTTTCTTAGATTCTCCGCGAAACCGAGATCCACCCAATCCGCCTCTTGTCGCTCAATTCCCAGCTGGCGGCGCTGTTCTATTTCCCGGGCTGGTTCTACGAAGACGCGCTCTCCATGATATCGGCCATGATGTCGGAAGTGCGTAGATTCATCCAATGCTTACAAAAATCGATGAATTTTACGTGACCTCGATTTTCAGGGCCCATCTACAGTACCAGTACCCGATCTGAAAATGCTCTACCTCCTGTTCCTGTCTGGAGTCCTGGCTTTCGCGCAAAGCGTCTGCTCCTACACGCTCATCCACGAGCTGACCGCGTTGAGCTACGCGGTTTGCAACACGGCCAAGCGGATAACGGTGGGTGGATTGATGATTCCTTGAAGTTTCGATATAGTTAAATTTTGTAATAAGAACTTAACTATATTGCAAGCTAAAAAAATTATCTACAAACTTAGGAAAATTTAAAGGATTTAAAATTTTGGTAGAAAATCGGCATTTTTCTCGAAATGTCATTATTTTTAGTTTTACAAGAGCAATTTATTTTTAAGATAGAGTTGAAGTAAAGTTTTAAAGGCACGTTTATTTTTTCAATTGAGGAAAAAACGAAGATGTTCGCACGTATAAAAATAATATATTTTTTCAGGTCATCACGGCTTCCCTATTGACGCTACACAACCCGGTGACGGGCCCCAACATTTTTGGAATGTCGTTGGCCATCGTGGGCGTATTTGCGTATAATAGGGTAGGCCTCTTGCATTGAATCTTTTTAAAAATCAAATTTTTAGGCCAAACAAGGCCACAAAGAAGAGAAGCACACGTTGCCGATGACAAGGACCCACACGACGCTCAGCGACGCTTGTCTCGTGGCGATGGACACGAAATCGATGAATGGGTACAAACCGGCAAAGCCTTGGTTAGTCATTTAATTTTGTAAACCTGGTTTTTTTTAGATATTAGATCGTTTCTTGTCAACGGTAAGCTTTCCAAAATTGGGTCTCTTTTTGGCGTACTGGGTGTCCTTCCGCTTCTCACACTCCTTCTTTGCTTTCTGGAGGATAACTTTATTTCGGTAAAGGTTGCTAACGGGCGAGTTGTAAATAACGGGGGTTGAAGGCATCATTTTTGCATTTTCCTGTAGATACAGCGTCGAAGATTCGGCTAGGAGACCCGGAAACCGAATTTATAGCTATTTTAATTAAAAAAACTATATAACGAAACAATAATTAAATTAAGGTGTTTCAAGTTGGAATTAAGTTATTTTTTAGTATAATTTCGATTCTCTAGCGTCTGGAATCCGAAAAATGCCGAAAACACGCCGAAAACCCCGGAAAAACGACGCTCGTCGTCACACAAACGGTGATAAAAAGTTTACCCCCCCCGCTAAGCAACCTTTTCTTTCATTTCCTGGTTCAACTTATAGCTTACACAAACATCTGTGGGAAATCGGCTGAATAACGGGACCTCTGTTCTATGCACTGATTTGTTTTTCGAAATTTCAGGCGCGAGCCGGCCATCACCAGCGGGTCTCGACTGGCTGCCGAGCTGGACTGGAATGCTGCTTCAGAGCTGCGCGAGCGTAACGTCGACGATTTCAACTTCCACAATAGAGACAGGAGAAGCGGCAAATTCGCCTAGTTTCCCGTAATTTATAATTCCACCTGATTTTTCCCCCTTTTTTTACACCGCCACGGGTGTTTTCGCGAGTTTTTGACTACTATTTATTTCTTGGTTCGTAGCAAATCAAAAGGGACCTGTGATTTTGTACCCGTCTTTTCTAAAAAAGTAGATTCGTTTGCTGTGAGATTTCCCCGACCTTAATAGAAGTCTACTTGCATATCAGATGTGATTTTTCTACTCGTGTGCAAATGATTTTTCTTGCTTTCGCGCTCACCTGTGATATCTGTGTCCCCGCGCTAATAATTTGGATTCTTTTTTTATCGGGTACTTGCGTTTTTTGCATTCAGCCTGTCACAGGCAATTTTTTTCGTTCTTTCTGTGATTCTGAATACAGCTTAGAAGCACAAGAAGAAGAAAAATACACTTCTAAAACAGCCGAGAAAAAAACTTAAGTCTGTAAAGGCTTAAAATATAACTTGATACAGCTTAACTTTGGAAATAATAATACGGTAAAGTGTCAAAGCGGGAAAAATATCTATTTTAGATATTTGGCCCTTCAGCCGCTTCCGTTTCCGGCTTGTCACGTATTGAAATCGTATAGTCTCCATTTCTACCGCGCACTAGTGTGACTTCTAGCACCTTCTAGGGGAATGCACCTGCCGACGCCGAACTTGGAATACCAGCTGGCACCAATTGGCCCGGTAGACGCACCAATCACACCATTACGTTTGTAGTCCAATTTTTCTAATAGCCAAATTGTACCAAATATTGCCGATTTATACAGCTGAAAAGTTAAAATATCGAATATTATTGTGGAAATAGAGTCGTGATTAGAACGCTTCTGAGTTACGAAAGTAGAGGTTCTTTTGCAGCATCGGGGGGTGTAGGGTGGAAACGGGCAGGATAAATTATTTCAGAACGGGGCGTCGAATTTTCGTAATGGATCCGAGTTTTTAATTGAAATAGAGGAAGTATTTTGTTTGTTTTTACTATTCCTAAAACAGAAACGTTACAAATTTGATAATAGCGCGTTTTCGACCAAAATTTCGATTTTGAAAAAATGTTTGAAGTTTTTTAGATGGTTTTCTAGTGGAAATTTTACTAAATATGCTTTTGAAAGATTTACGGGGCATTTCTGGACGTGTGGAAAAATGCACCCCCCTCCCGCGATAATGCAAAAGAACCAATTCGGACAGTAACTAGGCCATCAAATGGCCCCCATCGCGTCGGAGATGTTCAACGCCAGCCTGGTTGACGTGGAGTGGATCGGGCCGAAATCGACGCTCCCTTGGCACGTTTTCGTCTATCCGGCATGGTAAGGAAATCCGAGAAGTTCTAAAAACCTTCTGTTTTAGCCTGGTCCTCCAGCTGGCGCTGCTGTATCCGGTCGAGGTGATGCGCAGGGTGATCGGCCAAGCCAAGGTGATCCCATGGATGAGCCGCGAGGTGATGATGGTGCCCATTTATGGGATTGGGCTCGGCATCGTCGTCGATGGCGTGTTCACAGGTGTGTTTTGTAGCTTTACTTTAGAAGGGTTTTTGATTGTAAGTCGTTTTGTTTACGAAACAATTATTTTTCCGCGTTTTTGGTCCATTATTTTCGATTTAAAAATTATTTTCTAAGTTTTCAGATAGTGTTGCCATTGAAACATAGAGAAATTTTTCTAAAAATCTATTAAAACATTTACTATTACGTAAAAAGACATTTCTGGACTTCAAAATTCGACGCCCCCGCTACCAGTCCAGTACTTAAATACCACCTTTCAGCCGGTCTGTTCCTCCATGACGTCCCAGTGCCCGTCTACCGCCTCGCCTCGGCCATTCAGCTTTTCATGGAAAACCAGCAGATGATGTACACCGTGTCCCTGTTGACCCTGTCAGTCATCTACCGCCAGTGCCAACGCATCAGGGATGAGGGCTCCTTTGAGATGGCGGTGCTCAACGTCATGAATATGGTCAGGACATTAGAAAATGCCTGATTTTGACGTTCCCTTCGTCGATTAATTTTTGCTTTAGTCTCAGGTTGCATAATTTTTTAGTATTTCATCCCGGTCACACTGACTATCGTGATGATAGTAAATCTCGTGCAAGGAGGGCATAGAGTTGGACTGCTCGAGTACGCCCGATTGATCGATTGGCCGTACATCACGGGATCGGTTTTGCAATTTATCGTCCTTTTTGTGAGTTTGATTGATTCAAGGATATGGTAAAAACAAATACCTTTTATCTTTAGATTTTCCAAAGTAACAAACATTAAAAAATTCGAAATCGGCTATTTTTAGTCGAAAAATCTATAGTTTTGTCTTTTTTTTTGTTAATCTGTAAGGTTTTTGCGTTTAAGAACACTAGAAAAAAACAGCTTAGAAAACTGCCGCCTTTTTATTAGAAAAACTAGCAATTAAGGAACACCCCGATAATGCAAAAGAACCGAAAAATGAAGCTTATTTAGGGCTCTCTTCGCCTCCACCTTTGCATCAGCGAAGACGTCAAGTTCTGGCGAAAATTCAAGGTGTTGGAGCGCTGGGAGATCATTATCCTCAACGCATACAAAGTGAGCAAAATACCCAAAAATTTTAATTTTTTTATTTTTAGATGGAAGCCACGCTGCTTCAAAATATAATCATGCCCTCTTGGGTGATTATGACTGTCGGAAACGCTGGAAAATGGCTGATCCACGCTCGTCAGACGCCTCGTAGGCTTCTATTTTGCACTAGAAAATGGATACATTAATTTGCTATTATTTATTAATAAGTGTAATAGAAATTGGAAGGTTAAAAAGTAATATAAAAATTGAATAAAAAAAATTGGAACTTTAATGGCCTTTTTGAAAATTTCAAGCCTACCTGGCCGACCCGATGTTCTCTCTCATACGGCTTGCTACGAATGTCGCGTTTCTACTTGCGATGCTGACGTGTGGACAGATTCGGTATTTTATATTTTTTATGTCGTTTTCTTACTTATATTGCTTAGTGTTGTATTATTTTTCCTTTATGAGGATCTTTTGCATTAGCGGGGGAGAACCAACTTTTTTTCCACTTTTTCCACTTCCATTTTTTTTTAATAAAAATAGAGTAAATATTTCTAAACAGCTGATGGTCTTAAAACAATAAAAAAAATAGGTTTCGACAAAAATTTCGAATTTTTCCAATTTTTTAGCCAGTTTTCCACTTGAACTTTTGCTAAAAGCAGCATTAAAACATTTTCTATTACGCTGTTAGGCATTTCTGGACTCAGGAAAATTTCTCCCCCCGGTAATTCCAAAGAACCGGAAACCTAGTACAGATCTGTACTTTGAGCACCAAGTTCTACGCGATGCTGACGTGTCGTCCTACGGGAGCTACAGAATGCAAGGTATCTAAAAGCGTTTAAGCTAAGTTAGATTTAATTCCAGGCTTTTTAATGAGCTTTTTGTTATGACTAAGTTTAGGGCTTACTTACGTTTTGAAGTTAAGCTGTTTAAGCCGATTTTTAAGGTCCTCTCCTTCACCGAAATTGCCACCCCAGAGAAGGTGCAGCGTCAGATGAGCGATTGCGGCTTCTCGGCCCCAACCGTCGAACCAAAAGCCCCACCCACTCACCCAGCCGACTTGGTCGTTACGTTTTAATGAGTTTTCTGAAGGTTATCCGCAATTTTCTATGCATTTTAACAACCTCATTCTCCTGCTACATCACGCCGATCACAGATACCTCAATCTCAATAGCCCAGCTGATTTATCTAACATTTCTTATTTTTGTCACACCTTTAAAAGGTATCTAAAATTTAAGGTATTGTTCTGGTAGCGCGGGGGACGATTCGAACGGCTAAAATGCTTAAAAGTTTAAAACTTGAGTTAGAAATCTTTAACAAACAAAAACTACTAAAAACAACATAAAAAGGCACTATATGTTATTAACAGCTAATTATAGGCCGAAAAATATAACTATCCCCCTCCGCTAACGGTCCAGTACCAAATTTTCTTTGACTCCTCGAAATGGAAAACACTTGAGATTTTTTTAGCATTTTTGGACCTTTAAAGATACTTAAGCTATTTTATGTAAAATTTAGATATCTTTAAAAGGTGTCTAAATTTTCTAAGTCTCATTTTCATCCTACAATCTTATATATTCTCGAAAATCGATCCTGCACCCATCCAAATAAATATTTATTCTTATAGAAAAAGCCAAAATAATTCACAAAATATCGAAATCCATACGGAGAAAAGAAGAAGCAAATGAGCAACACTCGTCACAACAGGCCAGCAAAGAATATCAATTTTTCAGGAATAAGCGAATTTCCAGTAAATTTTAAGGAGAAGCGAATCGTCTACAGGATCACATCGGAATCGGGGCGGGCACTACAAAGTACAAAACGGGGACCAGAAGATGTTCAGTATATGTACAGACTAGAGGAGATAGCAGGCTGGAGAGAGAGAGTGAGAGAGCGAGAGAGAGAGAGAGAGAGAGAGAGGGAGGGAGAGAGAGAAGAGTGAAAAATGCATTACCGGGTCTTTTTTTAAAAGAGACATTTTCTAAATAGTGGAGGTAAGCACCGTATTGTTGTTGTGAGACGGGGGTGTAAAGAGGAGCGACTTGTAGGGCTTGGGACTTGTTGCTTCTTGTATCAGGTTGGATAATAAGTTCTGTCACAATTTTTTGAAATCGCTCGTTAAAATCGCAGATGTTTCCAATTCTGGAGTATGAGGTATGGATTGATAGGTCTCACAACACTCTATTTTGGGAGGACCCTCAGTTGACGCAAAAATTGAGGGACGTCGAGATACAGGCCCGAGAAGGTTTTCACAAAATTACGCAAAAGCGTGTTAGCGAGTTATCTCTGCATCGAGCAATTTGCATGCGATACCTTTAACACCAATCGATAGCTTTCGAGGTAGATATCGATAGATGTTGAGATCATCAAATTGGACATCGGATGGCCGAGATACGACCCATTTGGCCCATTTCTTAGAACTTTCGAACCCCTACTTTGATAGCCCGCAGCCAAAACTGACCGCTTGATTTTCAAAAGAACCGAGCGCATTTTGACCAAATGTATGGGATTTTGGGAAAAGTTCTAAGAAATGGGCCAAATCAGGTCTATCTCGCATCGATGTCCAGATGATCAATCTATCGTATCACTTCGATCGATGTTAAAGGTTCGAGTAAATGCTCTATGCAAGATAGCTTAAAATATGTTGGTACGTTTTTGCGGAAAACTTCTCGAAGCTCTATCTCGGCGATTCTCAATTTTTGTGTGCGAGGAGGGTCTATGCAAGGTAGAGCTCGAGGAGACCTATCAAACCATATATCACACTATTAATTTGGGCACGTCTGCAGCTTTAACAAGCGATTCCAAAAAATTGTGACAGAACTTATTATCCAACCTGATAGCTTCGAATGGAGTAAAAACTACAGAAAACGCTTGTATTTCGTAGCCTAAATCGACGCTAATATTCAATCAATAAATATCAACTTATCGAAAGAGTCGACTACAAACTACAGACAATTTGAAGCCGAGAAACTAAGCTAGCGAAGCTTCACAAGCCAAATGACTTTACGCGGGCTTTTCCAGGGTCTAAAATGATCAATTAAGCCAAACTACAAACTACAACCAACACAAAGCCCAAAACTTAAGCTAACCAAGCCCGCCAAGTCGCCACTTCTATCTAAATTTCGAGGCATTCGGTGTGGTATGGCGATTTATATGGGTGTGGGGTGGGGCGAGGAGGGATACCCTGTACGTTCTACAACACATTACGCGCCGATTTTTCGGCATTTTCTGGGCCTTAGAATTCGGTGATGGCCGACAGGGCCCTGTAAGCCAGCAAGGCGGCCAGAAGGAGTGATGGGAGGACAAATGGAGCCGATGACGGCTCGTCGGGCTTGGCGCGGGCTGGCACTGGGCGAGTAGGGGCTCGAGTCGAGGCTTCGGGTCCGGGTGTGGGTTTCGGCTGAAAAACATGGCTTCAACTTGTATAAAAAATAGTTTAGTTTTTAGAGCAAAAGCAAAAAGTTTGTCCACGACGGGATTCGAACCCTCGCCTTGAGATGGAAAGGCGAACGCGCTACCGACTGCGCTAGGGCTTTTGGTGCAAAAATCTCCTTATTTTTAACATTTCTAGTCGAAAATAACGGGTTAAATTGCTATTAAAAATACAGTCGAGTCTTGGAGCAAAAAGCAAATAGGCAGCCCTGGCCAGGAATCGAACCCGGACCCTAAGACTAAGAGGCAAACGCTCTACCGGCTGCGCTTGGACCAAATTTCCGTATTTTAAACCCACATTAACACACGGCTGCAGCACTTCATCGCGCATTTTTCGGCACAGCTGGTCCTCCTTTTCGGTGCACGTGCACGTCTCGAAGAGTTTTCCGTGCGGGACGCTGGTCAGCTAGAAATTTAATTTAATTTAATTTTTGCGCATAATTTATTAAATATACCTCTATTCAACGCTAATTTACAGCCAAAAAGTATACCTGTTTCAAGAATCCCTGGCATTTGCCCGAGCACTCCCCGCGTGCCGTTTCCGCCTCACACTCCGACATGTACACTTGGAGTTTGGATTGGCACTGGAAATTAGGGATTAAATGGGGTAATTACGTGGCCTGATCGTAATTTGTATTACATTGCGTAATCGTTTAAACATCGGAAGCATCTTCCGTAATTTCATCACGTACTAATCCTACCTTATATAATTTTGGTGTGTATCTTTGTGTGTGTGTGTGGATGTCAGTTTCGAGGCCCGGTTTGAGGGCCTTCCCGTGTCAAAAACGCCCCAATTCTTCGTCACGTGGGGGAATCGACCCTCCTCTTTCCGATGGCGTTCTCAGAATTACGATAAAATACACGTTTACAAAGTTAAAGCCGGTTTTATTCATTTTTGGGGGTCCCTGAACGCTAATTTACATAATGTGAAAAATAGAAATTTCCTCATTCTTACAAGTGGCGCTCGCGTGTGTGGTCGGTTGGGGGGGGGGGGTCCGAAGGACCCAAGCTATCGGAAAGTCAATTTCTCATGCAAAAGCAGCATTCCAGCGCCCAAGGCCCGCGAAGCGGGTTTTGGGCGCTGGTTTTTATATAAATCGCGTAATCGTTTAAATTTTTAAACCACCATTTTCATTGCGCTATTGAAGCACCAAATTATATTATTTATTTACATCGCGTAACCTGAAGTAAGCCCGTAAGCCTGAAGGCAACGTTTTTACCGCGTAATCGTTTAGGCTGCTGAATTGCATGTCGTAATCAAATTCGCCGTTATATAACGTGATTTTAATCGGCTTTAAATTTTTTAGCTTTTTTTACCCGCTGTTGCTCAAAGTTCTTTCTTATTTCCAGGGCTCCCCACTCGAGTAAAGGGAATGTGTCTGCCGTGGATTGACAAGTCGCGTACTCGCTCGTGCCAATCTCGTAGCTAAAAATGCCCCCTGGGGCCCATCCATCCAAGGGCCACACACTTGGGGCCCATTTCTGACCCATGGCGGATGGGCCCGGATTGGACATTGAGAATGGAGGGATCATTCAAGGATGAACCCATCAAATCTCAATGCATATCAGAGAGAGAGAGAGAGAGAGAGAGAGAGAGAGAGAGAGAGAGTGCGAGAGAGAGAGAGAGAGCGAGAGAGGGAGAGAGGAAGAGAGAGAGAGAGAGAGAGAGAGAGAGAGAGAGAGAGAGAGAGAGAGAGAGAAATGAGAGAGCGAAAGATAATGGTGGATCTTGCTAAATGCGGTGGGACAATTATCGGTGATCTTTTGCTGTCTTTATTTTTCAGGCAGCTCATTTTCCAGGTATTTTTAAATTTTCTAGTTCAGATTTTGGCCCCTAAAGTTTTGTGCTAGACAAAGTTTTTCCGGTTTTGTAGCTTCTGAAGCCTCTCGTACAGCTAAAAGCCATTTCCGGGCGTTTTTCAGGGGTTTTTTGTTCGTTGGGTCCCGCGAGGACGACGTTCCTTTCAGGGACCCCATTTGTCTGGTATGGGCCAGAAGGGACGGGTCAATTGTTTTGAGGGGCGACATGCACTCATTTGCGTCTCTCTCTCTCTCTCTCTCTCTCTCGCTCGCTCTCGCTCTCTCCCCAACCCATATTTGTCAACTCGCAAAGAGGCCCTCAAAAGTGTCCATTGAGACCCATATCCTTGGCCACTCCCTTTGTCATACTTTCGCCCAATTCGGCCACCAGACCACTACTCTTCCTCAATTACCAGATGCTTATACCAACCTGCATATCCCCCTCGCAAGCCAGCTTCGCAATTCCGCAATGCACCACCTTCCCATTCGGCATAAAATTACACTGCCTCAACTCGTCCCGCCCGTGCACGCACGAGCCGTCAGTTCTGAAAAATCGCTCTAAAAACAATCTGGAATCCCATCTCGGATCCCTGCCCAAAAAGCAAAAGAATTGCTCCCGGTGAGGCTCGAACTCACGACCTTCAGATTATGAGACTGACGCGCTGCCTACTGCGCTACGGAAGCACTGGGGGGAGAGGCGGGCAGGGGCTGATAGGGGTTGGGGTGGGGGAACGGGTGGCGGGCACCTGGCAGGGCAACATTTCGCGGTGGCGGGTCGGGGACGAGGAGGGAAAACTTTCCATAGACATTATTTTGGAATCATACTTTTAAGGTACGCTCAAAAAATACTCACTTAAGCAACACTCGTCCGAGTTTATTTTGATACAAGTTCATCACGGCAGCACGGCACTGGGGTTGGCAGGTGAGGGTGGAGCTGAAAAAAAGACTATATTTTATCGTTTTCGAAGGTTTTACAGTAATATTGAGCCTAAAATATTGTAAAAAATTGATAACCTGTTCCGCTACGCTACGGTTCCCATTCTAGCGGATCAGAAAGCACAGAAGGGGCCGTTTTAGCCTTCCAGAAGCAACGAGCGGACAAAGATCTTTATGACTATAGCGTTAAAGAGTTTTGCAAGTGCAAATAAGTTTTCTAGGGCCGTAAATCGGAGCCTGGCGGAAAGAGAGTCATTAAAGTCATTAAAACAATGAGCCAAGGGAGGTACCGGTTTCCGAAAAATATCTGCAATCTGCCCATATGACCCTCGATTGGCATGATTGATGTGAAGGAAAGAGAGAGAGAGAGAGAGAGAGAGAGAGAGAGAGAGAGTGAGAGAGAGAGCGGAGGAGCGTAGCGGAACGAACCCCGGCAAGAAATTGAGGAACTAGAAAATGCGGTGTGACCGATCAACGGCCGTATCGTGTGATGAGTTTTGCGTGGAATTTGGATAAAAAATTTTTACCGACGCTCAAATTTTTTAAGCATTTTTATTGCTTTCAATAGAAGTTTCAAAAGCTTTTTTTGCTCAAAACATATGCCCTGACCGACAGTCCGTTCCATTTCCATCCCTATGACAGCCCCGGGCGGTTCATCCCATAATCGTCCCCTCCCTCTATATGAAACGGGCTGGAAATGGCCCTGACTGGGGGGTTTAGATGCGCCAAATCCTTCAGGAAACGGCCGGTATTTATTACTGTCACTCGCCCAGGTCAGTAGAGAAATGGAAAAGGGACAGTTTGCGCATTTTAAACATCTAAAAACGTTAAACTAAAGCCTAAAGCGTGAGCTGAACCTAAACCCCATTTTTAAGGCTGGTTAGACGCTTAGTAAACCTCTAAAAATGTGCTATAAAAACGACCAAGCGTAAAATTTGTTGTGTTGCAAAAAAGGCTTGTCGCCACCGCAAGAATTTTTATTCAAAGTTTATGAGTTTAATTTAAAGCCGTAAAACCAAAAAAGTCGCGCAAATTTGCTAAAAACCCAAACGGGGTGTGAAAATGGTTCTTTGAACCTTTAAAAATATAATTTCTAGCCAAGAAAAGCTTTAAAAAGCGTTTAGATCCCTAAAAGTTGCCCCTTTCCGTATCAATCCCTCCCTCGTGCCCACGTAAGGTGCGAGGCAATATCGCCGTGATCAAAACGGGTATTCCCCCTCTTGCCCGTCGCGATGCCGTGAATAGAAACAATGGCCAATCGTCGAGGTATGGATGGATGTGTGTGTTTGTGCGTTCGTGGCGGGACCTGTTCCTCCTCCTTCCTCTCTTTTTATGATCGTCATTTGGGATGCCGTCGTCGTCTTTCTATTCCTTGGATTGGGCCAATTTCTAAGCGTTGACGCGGCGCTACTGCTTTGCTAAAGGGTGGGAAAGTACCGTAACCGGACGGTATCTTACACGTTTTTGTTTGGTAAAAATCGTTTGGACTACTGTTGGCACGGTCAGCCTCTGCTGGCCCAAAAAGGGAAGAGGGATGTTGCTGCCTCTCACCAGGCTAGCCCTTTGGTACAATGGTATTGCGTTACATTTTGGTCTGCAGCACCCTGGTTCGAACCCCGCCCGTCGCGCAGCTTTTTGCTTTTTGCCCAAAAGTTTGGTATGGGCTTTTCGTTTATAGATTAAACATTTATATTCCTTTCCCTTACTTTAGAAACCAGCAAATGGATGCCAAACCCCCAAATCCCCCTCATAAGCATCCGGTTGCCATTGGATGTACCCCCTCAAGTGCCAATCTAATACCACCAACTTTTTCTTTCTATCCCCGGGCTGGAGAGAGAGAGAGGCGAGAGAAAAAGAGCAATCCCCCCCCGGATCGCCGAGTGGGTGCGTTTTGTGGATGCGCGCGGAAATTGCCGAAGGCGCTGTGCGCGGGACGGCTCTTGACGCCCGACCGGGGGGCCTTTCACACACACTTGAGGAAAGAGAGCTAGAGAGAGCGTGAGAGAGGAGGCGAAATCGAGAGTTCCCGTCCCCTTTAGAGGCGAATCAAAACGGGGGAGCGGATGAGGGGGGCTGCAGTCAAAACATTCACCCATATTTCTATGGAATAGCGGCGGCCGTGTGGAAAAACGAGGCCTGGGGGTTAAAGGGCCCTGGAAAGCAGGAGTTTTTGGTTTAAAAAATCATCAAACTCTTTAAATTTTTTTAAAAACGTTTAAAGGGAGCGTGACAGCTAAAAAATCATTAAAAACTTTAAAATAGGTTTTGAGGCTAACTGGAAAAATAGAGGTCTTTAAAGGGAGCATGACAGCTAAGAGATTTTCCGAAAAATGTTTTTTAATTTCTACGCATCTTTTAAGAGAATTTTTGCCATATTTTGACCCCACTCGCCCCGTATGCAAATCGATTACACAATGCAAAAAGGTGCGTGCCGATATCTGGCCCAGTCAAACAAATCAATATTTGCTCCCAACTGCTCGGGGCACTTTTGAATAATGAATAGGAGAGAATGAGAGAGAGAGAGAGAGAGAGAGCGAGAGAGAGAGACGGCCAGCTGGACTGTCAATCCCATCTACACAGCAAATAGACCCTTTTTTAGAGGTTGGGTAAGGAGGACGCGATGGATGGTATGGGCGATCTGCCAATTCTGCCAATTGGCTCCGGGCGGAATTGGGGGGCGAGAAATGGAAAGTGGAGATCCAGCTCCGCAAAGGGGAGCCGGATCTAATCAGATGATAGCTGATAGGGGAGCATGAGTGCCAGGGTTAGGTCTTTAAAGGGACCGGCAAGGCAAAATCCATAAGATTTTATGACTGCCAGATCATTTAGACGATTTCTGATACGCAAAAACATTGTAAAACGCGTGAAAATGGCTTTAAAAAGCGTAATTTTCAAGATTTTAAGTTGTAAAAATAGCAAAAAAGTATGAAAAATCCGTCTTAAAAAAGTCAAAGATTTGAGCTCACCAAGCCGAAGCCAGCGGCCCCAACAAGTTGTTGCAGTCCAGATCGTCTTCGCAGGCCTGCATCGCCGCTTTGCAAGACTAAAAAAAGCCATTTTCCAGTAGTTTTAACGCATTTTCTCGATTTTGGAAGCCTTAATTTCTGTATATATTTTGGTTGTCGATTTTGCCTACCTCGGACGCTTCTTCTTGGGCGAAAACGGGGGCCAGCAGGGCCGTGGCCAGCGCTAGCGTATACCGTAGTAGCATGGCTGGAAAGGGGCACGGTTTGGAAAACGGGTAAATTGCGAAAAAAAAGAAATTAAAAGAGAAAATTAACAGTGACAAAAATTAATAAAGAACCAACTTGAAATTAGCATAGTTAAGCTCGAGCTTAAGCCTGAACCGAAGTCTAACCCCAAGCTAAGCCTAAGCCCAAGCCCAAAACTAAGCCTGAATTCCAAATATGGAAATGAGGGCGCATAAGCTATTGGCATGGCCTGCGGCGGGGGCACACAAATATTCAAAGTTTCGTTTCCCCCGGAAAAAGGGGGCGGGGAGACCAGTTTTGAGCCAGAGAGAGAGAGAGAGAGAGAGAGGGGGAGAGAGAGGGAGACTGAGGCAGCAGTATTGGAACCAAGTCATTGACATACATGGCAGCCGTTGAAGAAGCGGACGGCTACGCGATGATCCCCATGAGAGTTTTGGGGCATTTAAAGGGGTCGGGAAGTGAAGAAAATGCGGGAGAAATTGTAGACTAGAAGTCGAAAGCTACGATACGTTCCTAATTACGTTTGGCAAAGCTCTAGTCGTCGTAAATCTATGAAAAAAGTCGCGGTTTTCGAGCGCGTTTTCGTGCTTTGCGTATGCCTTGCCAGTGCCTATAAACGGGCTTGTATGAGAGAGAAAGAGAGAGAGAGAGAGAGAGAGAGAGAGAGAGACTTCCGGAAACCTCTAAATCCACGAAATCCCAACGTTCATCCGAACATTACGAACAGTCCTTTTTACAGATAGGACCTGCGGGGGGCCCGAAACAGCGGGCCTGGTGGCCTTGGGGCCCAAATTTCGTGTGCCCCGAGGGCTCTATTTGCGCAGCCCGTCTCTCGGAAGGCCCTCAAGATTGGGAATGGATGGATCGGGAAGGGGAGGGGGAAAAACTGAACGGACATTTCAGATATATCCAATGGAATTCATAAGGGAAGGGAAAGGCCGAACCAGGCGAAAAACCAGGCGAGCTAGCAGAGACCCTCTTGTCTCTGCTAGCTCGCCTGGTTAGGGATTGGGTTTGGGATGTAAAAGATCTCTGCTAGCTGGCCCTGGTTTTAACGAAAGATTGCGATGGTATGCGTTAGATGAGAGGGAGAGACAGAGAGAGAGAGAGAGAGAGAGAAAGAGAGAAAACTAGCAAAGATTCTTGAGGAAACCTACCCCAAAATCAAAATTCTACCCCAAATTACAGTCGAGACTACGGAACGATACGCTCCAAAACCGAACTCACAACTTGTTGAACCTTTAAGAGAGGAGCGAGAGAGAGAGAGAGAGAGAGAGAGAGAGAGAGAGAGAGAAACAACCCAGCTACCGCCGGTAATTCCCCTCCTTGACTGCAGGTTGCCCGCCGCCTCGGCTTGAGGGCTTCCGATACTAAAGCGGACAAAAATTCGGTCTTGGCCAGGCGCCAAAAATGGCTACAGTATCCCAGAAAAAAATGGGGTGCGAAATAGAAATCACAGGAAGACAAAGCCATAAATGAATTTTTTCGGTGAGTTGAAAACTCGGTAAGCTGAAAATTCGGCCAGGTGACAGCTAGCAGAGAACCTTGAGGAAACCAGAAATCCGAGAAACAAAATTCTACGCTAAATTTCACTCGAGACTACGTGCCGATACGCCCAAATACGTTCGTAGTAGCATAGCGGAAGCTGCCCCCCTGGGGCGAAAATGGTGCTAAGCCGAAAATCCTCGCGTGCACAACCGGAGGGGGAAACCAGAAAAGGGGTGGGGCATTAGGACGGGTAAATTGAAGGAACGGGTTTGTAGAGGGAGGAGAGAGAGTAGGGGAAGAGATGAGAGGGACAGAGAAACAGAGGGGCGGGGCTTGAGAGAGAGAGAGAGAGGGAGAGAGAGAGAGGTCCACCAGCTGCCATATCCATCATACAACAAAGACACTCAACTGGGCCCTAGGGGGCTGATGGGGGGATTCCGATTGGGCCCAATTTACATGTATCTGGACCGGACAGAGGCGCGTCGCGTAGTCTTGGAAGATTTGGGGTTAAAGGGCCTGGAATCGTGGATCGTTCTATAGATTCTGCTGTTATGTCGAATCGTGGCAAAAATTTCGGAATTATGCTGAAAAATGTCGGAAATAACTTTTCAATTCCGTTACGAAATATCAAAAAATCTCATCTCGACATCTTCGCTCGTATAAAAATTTTTGCCCATTTGGAAAAACAAAACTCGAAAATTCCGTAGCGATACCCTGACCGAAGCCTAAGGTGAGTACAGAGTAGTATTCCGGAAATCCCAAAAATTCTGAATTTCGGGAAAACACTGAATAACTTAAGGTTACTACGGTAATCCGCCCGGGGTTACGGTAGCTGCCCCAAGAAAAAAAGCGTGGAACACACACAAAGATAGGGGGAAAGCGGCCGTCCGTGTCCGCGTCCGTACTGACTCCATCGTCTTCCGGGGTATCGCCCAAAAACAAGGGGATAGAGAGAGAGAGAGGAGAGAGAGAGAGAGAGAGAGAGAGAGAGAGAGAGAGAGAGAGGGAAATGGCGAATACACTAATCCGTCGAATGGACAATGGAGAAGGGGGAAGGAAGGGACACTAGAGCACTGTACAAACAATCACACATCCACCGCCAAAAGAGGGCCCACGATTTCACAATATACGGGGGCGAGAGAGTGGGCGAGAGGGCGAGAGTGTAGAGAATGAGAGGTGATACGGTATCAGGAAAAAAAAACAATTTTAGAAGTTAAAAATTGAAAAACTGGTTTTCCGTGCAAAAAGCAAAAAGCTTAACACCGGCCGGGATCGAACTCGGACCCTACGCCCATAAAGCTAGAAGGTTACCAATTAGCCAAGCCCGAAGCGAAACTTGGAAATTAACTAACGGGTCTAGCTACGAAACGCGCCTATATACTCGTGAAATGGCAGAAAATTGGCGAGAGATAGATAGAGAGCGAGAGAGAGAGAGCGAGAGAGAGAGAGAGATGAGTCAGAAGCTTCTACTAGCTGATCCAGCCACTGTAAATGATGACTCAAGAAGCCGGTTTCCGATGGCCCGCCTAACCGGGAAGCGGCCAAGGTTAAAGGGCCCAACAATGACTGGGCCCTTCTGTAGTTCTCTCGCTCTCTCTCTCTCGTCTTCTGTCTCGCGCCTCTGTCTCGCGCTTTTCTCTCGCTCTCCCTCGTCTTGTAAGTGCTCCCCTTTAAGCCCCGATGTCTCGTTAAAGCCAAATCAACACCCGAACAACAGGAATACAAACAATGCACACGACCACCACCACTCCCCCCTCCTGAACAATCGAGCCTTTTAGACGGTTTTCCGAGTGGGGGGGGGGGGGCAGCTTTTAGGGGACTGGGACGATGAGGAAATGCTTGTCGTGTCTGGAGTGTGAAATTAACGAAACACGAGGGCTTAGGAATTCTAAGCCTACGCAAATCCGAAGCCCAAGCCTAAGTCTGAGCCTAAGCTTACGCAAGACCCAGTCAAGCCTAAGCAAAGTCTATGGCTAAGCCTAAGCCTACGCGGCTAAAGCTTAAAAAACACCAAAGGTCCGGCCAAAATTTAGTTTTGCGAAACTACCGGAAAACAGATCCGGAAAACTGAAAGAGAAAAACCGAAAAAGCGACTATGCCGAAATGCTGAAGCACAAAGCCGGGCGTCACCTCGTGCTCCTCGCTAGCGAGCGTGAGAAAAATCTACGGATAAATCTTACAAATACATGCGCTAGAATAACCGAAAACAATCGATTTCCACGAGAAAAACAAACGCGTGGCCCTGACGCGCGGGGACACGACGACGCGGAGCCCGCGCGGATTCAGAGCCCTGGCCAGTGAAGGACTGGTCCTCGCGGCGCGCGGATCGGCCGAGGGCCAGACAGCAAAAATGGACATACAAACAGGCAGAAAAATGGTGGACGCACGGCATCACTTCCCAATATCGGGACATGGTGCTGTGAAAATAAAGAAAATACAACAATACAAAAAATGGGATTTCAAATTTTTCTAACGTTTTTGAAAGTTTTTCTTCAAAACTAGTTAAAAGCAATTTATTTTTATAAGACGCAAGAAAAATTCTGCAAAAAACACTGTTCTTAATATATGCATCTTTTGGCACTAAATTTAGGGCCAAAATCCATGAAAACAGGATATTTTGTGCAAAATCCGTATGTTCAATGCTTGCTAAAGCTAACAGGACGATGCTGGTCTTACGTTTTTTAAGAAAGCGCGTAAAAACGAGCGCAGTCTAAAAAACTTTTTTTAAAACGAAAAACGCTTGTTTTCTAGGAATTATAGCTCTGTTTAAACTAAAGAAATAGTTAAGAAGAGGTATGAAAAAAGAGGCATCTGAAACATCCAAGAAACCATTTTCGTAACAGCCCGCTTCCGGCGCGTCGAATTGGGTGGTGCCGGTGGTGGTGGTGGTGGTGGTAGTGGCGTTGGTTGGGGGTGTTGGTGCATCGGGCGGTAGAAATGGGATCCGTGTCCCTCTCCTTCTTCTTCTTGTTGTTCCTCTTCTTCTTCTTCTTCTACTAGCCGTCAGGACGAGCCACCGGCGGCGGCGGGGGGTCCTCGGCGTCAGAAATGGGTGCGCAAATAGGGCGCCAGGACGCGCGCGAGACGAGAACACCGCCTCACATACACCATATACACAACATAGACAGCACCACGGCTTCTTCGTCAAGTACATAAGGAAGCCGTGGCAAAGCCAACAAGAAGCCAAGGGGCCGATAAAAACTGGATAATCGAGAGTGTAAGGTGAGGGCGGTATTGTGTACCTTGGAACACGTAATCGAGCGTTGGCGCCGGTGCTTTCTAACATTACGTACTTTCAAAGGGATATTAAAAGTTTTATCTAGATTTTATTCAATTGTTAGAGTAATAAAAAAGAAGCGGAAAGGACGAAAAACCATTTTTTTTTGCGCTGCTGGTTAACAGTGGGTGGATTTAAAAATCCAGAAATCGCTAATGGCTAATTTTAATAGCGTTTTTAGTAAAATGTAACTATGTTTCAAGCAGAAAAACTATCTAAAAACTTTTTAAAACCAAAAAATATGTTTTGTAGTTTTCCAATAAAAAGTTCTTGCATTTTTGGATTAGGAATGGTACGAAAAATTTCGCAACAATTCCTCTATTCTATCAAAAAAAGTTGTTTTTATCCCTCATATTTATCCCCCACCCCGATAATGTGAAAGAACCAAAAACGGTTTTCCGCGCCCGATTCCCACGCCCTAACCTTGTTAGTACCAATAATTTTGGGTAAGGAGAACCGGAGCCCCAATGCCCGCTAAAGCCGAAATAGGTTTCAAAAATTACTATAATGTGTTTGTCTGACGCTATTTTTAATACCTGTGCCTCAGAAGCTGCTTACAAAACAAAAAAAAAATACAAATTTATTCCCTCAAAAAAAAAATAATACTCGGCGACTATGGTGAGAATGGGAGATGGACCCGTTTCTGCTTTGGAATATTGCTAGATGTGTTTTTTTTTCTATTTTTAAAGCGGTTTAGGAGGTGATCATCTGCTCCTTGACGAGTCGATAGTAATGGCAGGATTTTTGGGTTCTGGTCTGTTGGCGGGGGGGGGAGATATTTAGCAAATCTTTTGTCATGTTTTGGCGTATTTTTACCAAGGGTTTAGTAGTTTTCGAGTCCAAGCTCGATAAAGAATTTAGAAAATGTCAAAATTTTGGCGATTTTCGATTTATTTAACTATAGAACTATAGAGTATATTTTTAGTGGGGCCTGACGAGCGTTAAGTTAGCTTACCAATGAGGAAGACCCCCCCCCCCCGCTAACAGCCAAGTCCCGATCTTTCAAGCTAGCATAAGGCCTTTAGGAATGGCTTCACCCACCCTTCCCCCAGCCACATAGCAGATCATATCGGCGTGCTGAATCGTGGATAGACGATGGGCTATCGTAACGCAGGTGCGACCGCGGCGCGCCGTTTCTAGCGCTTCTTGCACTGCCTGGAAGCCATAGATTATCGTTGGTAGGTAAAAAGCGTACCTTTTCGGATTCTGAATCTAACGCCGACGTCGCCTCATCGAGCAGCAAAATTTTGGGCCGTCGAATAAGGGCCCGAGCGATGGCTACGCGTTGTTTTTGACCTCCGGAAAGCTGGGAACCCTTTTCACCGACCTAAAAATCGGATAGAGAGACAGCGAGCGAGAGAGAGAGAGCGAGAGATAGAGAGAGAGAGAGAGAGAGAGAGAGAGAGAGAGGGAGACGGAGGGAGAGTGAGAGAGAGAGAGGGGGGAGACGGAGAGGGAGACGGATAGAGCGAGAGAGAGAGAGAGAGAGAGAGAGAGAGAGAGGGAGAGAGAAAGAGTGAGCAAGAGACGGATTGATAAAATTACCATAAAAAGAAGCAAAATCACCTGCGTATCAATTCCCATTGGAAAGTTCGACACAAAACTCTTTGCATTCGCCTGTTCGAGCGCAAAAAGCACATCTGATAACGGCACATCGTCCAGACCAAGGCAAATGTTATCCCGGATGGTGCCACTATAACATTGTATAAAATTTCATTTTTCATACAGCGATTTTGACATTTAAAGGGCCATTGAAGGCAAATTGTCGCCCACCTGAACAGCACCGGCTCCTGCCCGACATGGCCAATTTGGCGGCGAAGATGGCGAAGTGGGAGTTGGCGAATGTCTTGGCCGTCCAGACGCTGAAAGGTGTTTCGAAGCCTATAGCCTACTTGTTCTCTCTATCACTCTACAGGGTGTCCCATAAAAAAGCACCCCTCCGCCATTTCGCCGTACCATATCTGATCGGTCAGAAATTTGGACCAGAGGTGTATCAGACCCTATATAACCACAATCCTTACTTATAGCCCGTCAGCTACAGTAATCTTCGAGATACAACACAAATAAACTTTAGTATCCGTTTTTCATATGGTTTTTTTGGAAATCACCCTTCGAATATTAAGTGAAAATGAAGCGGCAAGCCTGCTTTACCCCTAGAGATTTTTTCTGATAAAAATTAGGGAAATAACCGTTGATCTCAACAATTTTTGTGACGCAAAGTGACCCCCGATATTAAGCGAAATTAGGGATTCGCAGCCGGAGGTCGATGCAAATCGATGCAAAGTCCAAAAAGATAGCCGAAAAAACCGTTAAGAACCGCGTAAAAAACAGTATTTTGACGATAACTCGAAAACTACTGTAGCGATCGGTCTAGAAGTCAGGATTGTGGTTATTTAGGGTCTGATACACCTCCAGTCCAATTTTGGGACTGTTGGGATGTAATACGGCGAAATGCCGGAGGGGTGCTTTATGGTGATCCCCCCCTCTCTCTCTCCTCTCTGGCCTACCACTTTTCCAGCCAGCGGCTCGTAAAATCTCTCAAGCAAATGCAGACAAGTCGATTTTCCGCATCCAGAAGGGCCGACCAGAGCCACTGTTTGGCCTAAAAATAATTTTTTATCATTTTTATTGATGTTATTTATTGTTTCTCCTTTTTATATATACCTGGTCTCACAGCGAACTGTAGCCCATTGAGAACATTATGCCGTGATCTATGAGGATACCGGAAGTACACATCTTCAAAAAGCAAAGAACCGTCGAGTGGTTTCTAAAATCCATGGATTATGAACGTCATTTAAAGTTTTTACCATTTTCTCCTCGCTTCCCTCCAGGCTCAAATTTGTCGGCTCTCGATCGATAATTGAGAACAACATTTTTGCGGCAGTTTGTGCTTTGATAAATTCCGGAAAGTACGGGTAAGAGTTGATGGCGCCGAGAATCCCGGAAGTCATCGCTGTGATGGCACTAAAAGGAAATTAATAGCTGGTAGTCTACACTTCTCGAAAGGTGAACAAATGGCTTAAAGGGGCTAAAAAGTCAGGAGCTTTCGCGTTATCGCAGGGGGCTTTTTCTCTAGCATGGTTTTCTTTAGTTTACTTTCCTAATACAAATAGCGGAAATGCTTTAAGCCGTTTTTACTGTTCCTAAACGTGCAAAATTTTACAGTTTCGGTTAAAAAAATAAAAATATAGATTTTCGACCAAAAATGTCAAAATTTTAGTAGTGTTCTGGATAACTCTACCACTGAAAATATTGCTAAATTTTCCTCGGCTTTTACCACGGCTTTAAAGGGACCATGTCAGCTAGCCAAAACCCACTTAAAAACTGAGGATGGCCCTCGACGTCCGGTGTAGATGACCCGAATCCCGACCGCGAATACGGCAGCTGTGAGAAAGTAGCTGCTGCTCTGCGACACGGCGAAGCTAACGGCTTCTAGACAGCCTGGAAAAATCATTGGATTTCTAGAAAAAAACCGACATCTCCCGAATTCCCGGCGCTGTTGAGCAGCAACAGCTTGTCCAAATTTTTCCTCAAAAACGCGCTCGCCGTTGAGGAGTTGGATGGTCTTGACGCTCTCCACGATCTCGATTGCTAGCTAGAAATTGATGATTTAGAGGTTGAACTGGGGTGAAACTCCTTTCCAATACCTTTAAAACGCTTACCTTAGCTGCCTCATCCTCCTTAACCAGCTTCATGTTGAGCCTCATCACCAGAATCCCCATCACGATCATGAACAGCCAGACGACGAGTACGATGGCTACAAAGTACAACTGATTCCGCACAGGTCCGAAAAGGCCGTTCAAACCAACAAAGAAAAGAAGGTGTTTAGAAAAGACGGATCTCTTGCTCACCTGCCCCCACCGTCGCCACCTCCCACGAAAACACAAATCCGACGGCGATACACCCAAAAAGCCCGCAAACCCCGACGACCACCTGGTACATACGACCGTCGAGCACCTATTGACAGGCTATACGGTAGAGGAGCGTAACGTACTGCTTTTATATTGGGAGCATCTGCGGCGAGACGGAGATAAGTTTCCCGGAACATGAGCAGCCTCGTCAAAATAGGCGGCATCCTGGTCGAGAATCTGCTGAAAAGCGGATACCCGGAACTGCCGGGCGGCCCTCTCCGAGACGGACGAGAAGAAGAAGCTCTAAAAGAAGGACCATTCCGAAATGCTACTTTGGACGTACGGCTAAAAGCTGAAAAATCATGCAGCCGACGCCGATCGCTGAAAAAACAACGACACCTAGGGCCAATCGATGCATCAGCCGACCATCTTCATAGTTCGAGAATTGAAAACCCTGGAAATGAAAATTTTTGGTGCTTGTGAATTATTGGGGGTGGCAACTTTTGCCTTAAAAAAGAATATAGCACGAGGAAGATTTCTAAACCAATTTTTACTATTACTAAACGTAAAATTTACAAAAATATAACAAAAATGCACAAATACCGATTTATCGACAAATAGGGCCGATTTTCGATTAAAAATTTTCGAAGCTTTTCCACTATTAAAACGCCTATTATTACTTTATTAGGCATCTATGGAATGAACAGAAAAAAATTAAGCCCCTCCCCCCCCCCCCCCGATAATACGAAAGAACCGTTTTACCAAACCTAAATTTCAGGCAAGCTAGCAGAGGTTCTTTAGGAAATCTTGTAAAAACCATACCTGGAATATATATCCGTAGGCTAACGTCATGGCCGGAAGTTCGGCACCTCGGATCAGGGCAAAAAGAAGGCCCAGCGAAATGTGTCCACGAAGCCCTCGAAGCCGTGAGAAGATATCCGCGAGACCGGCAGATTGACCAGATGGAGAGGCGGGGAAATTCTGGAATTTTTATATTCGTATTTAACAAATTATAGGTCTATTGTTAAATATCAGCAAATTGCCTACAAAAGCCACTCACCTCGAGCTCCTCAAGCAGTTCAGCCTCAATTTCATCTGGGCGGAAGCGCGTGCTCTCGCGGGCGCTCAGCCCAAATGATTCGGTGGCCATCGATCCTCTGAAAATCCAGGTAAGCCTAAAAAAGCGCAAAAACCTCTGAAAAGCCTCCCGACCCGACGCCACGCTGTCGATGGTCATCTGCGAAATAAGGCGGTGCTTGGCGGATCTAAAATGAAAAAATTACTGGATTCGGTCTAAGCTCTACCTAGCCGAAAAGGGCAGCTCGTGCTCGGTTCGATTGTCCTCGATAAACTCAAAATCGTCCTCATCCCTCTCGTCGAGGTCAACGTCTTCCTCTTCTCGTTCAGCTTCATCGGCCAGGCCTTGAGCCACGACAAGGCGATAGTATTTTCCGCCAAGGTTCATTAGGCTTTCGTGCGTTCCCAAAAGTTTCTCACTCTCTCACACACTCTCTCGCTTTCTCTCTATCAATCTCACTATCTCCCGCTCACTCCTCTCTCTCTCTCTCTCTCTCTCTCTCTTCCCTCTCGCTCGCTCGCACTCTCTCTCACTTGCTCTCTCTCTCTCCTACTTGTTCAACCGCTCGTCCCGCATCCATCACAATAATTCTGTCAGCCATTTTCACCGTAGATAATCTATGCGCAATTATCAAGGTAGAACGCCCGCTAGAATCCGCTAGCGCACTCTAAAAGTTGCGCTATACACCGTAAGCCACAGCCCTACCTGGACTATCCTCTCACTCCTAGTATCAAGAGCTGAGGTAGCTTCATCAAGGATTAAAATCTAGTAAAAATCGTCGATTAACAATTTTTTAGTCTCAAAACCTTTGGCTTCTTTGCGAGTGTCCTTGCGATGGCGACACGCTGCTTTTGTCCGCCTGACAACTGAATGCCGCCGTGCCCGAGTAGTGTATCGTAGCCCTAGAAATACATAGATTTTGTTTTTCTGTGATGCTAGAAAAGTTTTAATAACTAAAACTATGACAAAGAAAAACCTGAGGCAACTTCATGATAAAATCATGCGCATTGGCTTGTTTGCAACAGCTGATCATCTCCTCTTCCCTCAACTCCGGAGCTCCAACTTTTAGATTTTCTGCTACGGTGGCGTTGAAGAGCAAAGGTTCCTAAAAATAGGATAATGACGAGAGAGCGAGGGAGAGAGGGAGAGATATAGATAGATAAATAGAGAGCGAGAAAAAGTGAGAGAGAGAGGAGGAGGAGAATAAAGAGAAATAGATAAAATGAGAGAGAGAGAGCGAGAGAAAGAGATAGAGAGAGAGAGAGAGAGTTAGAGAGAAAGCTCCTAAAACTAACCTGCTGCACAATCCCGACAATCTGCCGTAAATGCCGAATATTCAAGTCCCGAATCGGGCAGTCGTCCACCAAAATCTCGCCCTCTTCCACGTCGTACAGTCGCGGAATCAGGGAAACGGTGGTCGACTTTCCGCTTCCACTATCAGAACGATAGAAAACCATATTTTTGATGATACCTATGCCCAACAAGTGCCACTGTTTCACCGGGTTCTATAGTCAATGTTAAGCCATCCAGCGCCAACTCTTTTGGGCGATTTGGGTATCTAAAAATGACAATTGCAAAAAAGAAACCGCCCCACCTGAATTTCACATTTTCAAAGACCACCCGCCCTCGAATGTTCTCTAATTTTCGGCCATCTTCAGCAGAACAATCGATTGGTGGTACCTGAAATTTTATAGTCAATTTAAATCTTGATTTAGCAGCTATATACTAAAGTATAAGTTTATATCTTTACCTAGATTTCTAATTTTATTATTAAACTTGAATTATCATTAAAAAGCCGTATCAAAAACGAAATACCCTGTCGATGACGCCGTACAACTTTGCCGCCGCGACGCGGGCATTCAGGAGCACCATCAGATGTGGGGAGATCATCCCCAGGAAATAGGCGCCTAAATGTATTTTTTATTCCCTGAAATTATACCTTAAAACTAAAATTAATTTTTTAAGAATGCATTAAATTAGTTTATGCCAGTGAGAACCCACCCATTAGCATCGAGCCGACAACAATAAAAACAACGCCCGGGTCCGGGATGATCCCAACCGTCAATAGGTAGCCGCCGTATCTAAATTTCCTTTTTATTTATTGAATTTCCTACTACTTACAAATATCCAATGGCCAAGAAGCAGAACAACACCAAAAAGAAAAGCCCCGAGAAGAAGCCGGCCCAGATGCCCTTCCGAATTGCGTGAGTTTCGCCTCGAATTAAGGCATTTTCATATCTAAACATCAGGATTAAAAGTAGCCCGTTTCCCCTCACTTTTTGACCATATCCTCTTGCCCATTGCACGCCTGCACAGTTCGCACGCCAATAATCGCCTCCTCTGCGGTTGCACCGGCCTGCCCGACACCAACGAGTTCACGCCTCGTCCCCGCGTTCATCTTCTGAAAAATCAAGGCTTTCAAAAATTGCATTAAAACCCACCCTCGCCATTAGAGCAGTGCAAAAACACATGGCTGGACAGACGCCGGTGATGACCAGGGCTAGCCGCCACTCATAAGCGAACGAGATGGTCAGCCCGGTGATGAACATGGCCCCGCCGCGGACGAGTAGCCCCAGCTTGTCGCCGATACCCTCACGAACGCGCTCGAGATCACTGAATTGAAAGTTAAATTTTGTAATTTTGTACTTTAGAGCTTAAACTAAGAAAATAGAGCTTTCGTCTTATCGGGGGCCTTTCCTTAGTGTAGGATAGAAACTTTTCCAACAATTGAGGTTGTTTCTATGCTGTTTTTATTGCTATACGCAAAAACTTTACAAATTTTTACTAAAATACAAAAAATTGGATTTTTCTATCAAATTTTCAAATTTTTAATCACTTTAAGAAATTCCTAAATCTTATTTTCTAAATAGTTTTTCTATTTAGATAGAGCGCATTGTATCAAATCTAAAAGCCATCTTTTTCACGGAGTATTTTAGAGTTTTTTTAACTTTCAAAATATGGTGTTTTGATAATTTTTACAGTACTCTTGATTTTCTATACGTAATTTTCTACTTACACTTGTTAGCGTAAAATTTAACATTTTTTCAATCCCAAAATTAAACGAACTCGGAAAGCCTCGTCGTCAGCACTCCAGAATGGTTGGCATCCAGCCAGGCGGCGTTTTGTCCGACGATCGCCCCGATGTACTGCGTCCGGAACCGGGCCACCACGCGCGTACAAACGATCGAAAGGCCCAGACACTAGAATCAGCAATTTTTCGAGCTATAAAATCTCTTACCTGTCCCAAATTGGCGAGCGTCGTTAGCCCGCCAAGCCCCAGCATCACGTACACATTCTCGTAGCCGCGATCCCGAAATTCGGTCGAATTTCCCTCGTAGCTGAGGAGCACGTTCGTCACCCGGCCCGCAAATAGCGCCAAGATCGGCTGGGAGACGCCTGGTGGATTTCTTAAGGTTAAAAAAGTATCATTTATTAATTACCATTGATGACGGCGCACAACACGCCGAAAACCAACAAGAAACGATCCCAGCCAGTTGCGTAGCGGTACTAAAACTTAGATTATTATTATCGTTTTTCGTTGTTCATTTTCCTATGTTCATTTTTTGAATTTCTGTGACAATTTCTGGCTTCGTAATCTGCGAAAACGGTAAAATGACGCCAAAATGTTGGCGGTTCTGTAACGCGCGCAATAACAAAGCGTAAAAAGGAGCCCAATGTAGGCGGGCTTACCTACGCGGCGCGCCTATTTTCTGAAGTCTTCGGATCTTTCGCATCATGTGGGGGGATAGAACTTATCATTTTACCCAAAAAATACCAAGGATATCGATTTTTCTCGGTAAAAATGGCCGATTTCGACGAAAGTGCCGAAATTTAAAAAAATTAAAGTTTTGACATGGTTTTCTCACTTCAATTATCGTTCAATTTCGCGATAAACATTTATAAGACGGTCACTATTACATTACTGGGTGTTTCTGATCTTATACGAAAAAATTATCCCCCCTTAAAAATGAAGAATTCATCTTACGGTTTTTCTGCTCTTTTCTACCGAACTCTGCTGCCAATAACCCGCTTCATAAGATCAAATATGGCATTTTAGGTGTACCCCATTGCCGAGACCATTCCTAGACTTTCGTTCGGCATCTATTTGCCCGGGGTTTTGTGTAGGTAACGGGGCACTGTGTTCCACCTTCCTCCTCCCGAGTCCAAACCCGACGGTCCGAAAGCGACCACCCAGGTAAGGTTACCCACACGGCATTCAGAAAAAAGTGTCAATTCATACAAATACACATACACCGTTCCCCCCGAAATTCGCGCGAACCCGCGTATTTGACCCGAGAAAAGGACCCACGACGGCCTGTTGGGTTCAAGAAGCCAGATAAAAACTAGCAAAAATTCTTGGAAAATCGATTTCGGTGTATTCTTGGTACTTTTCGATTACCGGGGGGGGGGCTGATTGTATTTTTCCGCCTCTACCTATTAAAATAACACAATTTAGCTTTTTTTGTAGTGTTTTAGTAGTTTTTATTGCTATAGCCGTACGTAATTACCAGGAAAAAAGTAAGTTACGGCCCTCCTTCCCCCCCGCTACTGTTTACAAGCACCGATTCAAGCACTTTTCTCAAACTCACCAATTCAAGCACTGGTACTGGCCGGACGTCGAGACGCTGTTTGGCGAGATCGCCGCTAAAAATGGTATAAAAGGATTAATTAAGAAAATATGATCTAAAACGTTATCTCGTGAAAACCAAAAAAAACTTTTGTGCTATTAAAAATTATTAAAAATAAATAATTTTTGGCTTTGGCTATGTTTCGTAACTAACAATCAGGTTTTTTTTCGTCAAAATTAGGTTCTTTGGCATTATCGGAGGGGGTACAGTTTTTTCCTAGATAACTGAAAATACAGATTTTGAATGAGAAATTTCGAAAAGAAATTTGAAATTTCGCATGTTTTTCCAAGTTTACTGGTTCTTTTTCAGCTTGAAATCTCGCTCGACCCGCTAAATTGTACGAAAAACGTTATGAGAATGTTTGTTTTCGGAGTTTAACAAGGAAAATACGGCCCGTCGCGATAACGCAAAAGAACCGAAAATTTTCTGAGGTTTCAAATAGTCTAAAAATGATTCTGCCACGGTTCTCCTTCTTTGAGATAGCTAATTTTTTAGAACTTTCAAAAGCTAGAAAATACTCTTTTCCCAAAGTTAAAAACCCACCGGCACAACAAGATGCTGACGGCCTTCTCGAAGGTGCTCGGCTCGTAGATGGGCTCCTCATCAAAATCGGCCAGATTGTTCCCTTTATCGGGGGCCATTCCCTTGGCTGAGCGCTCAGCCTAACTTCACTGTTCTTCAAAAGTCACGGCTGATGATTGGTCGACAAACTCGAGAGCAAGGCGGGGAAGACCAACGACGCAACACAACGCGCCCAATTATGAGTGGCACGCTGGAAAAAAGAGCTTCTTTTCGGGTGCCGGTATCGGTTTTTGGGGGTGGAGAGTGTGATTGGCTATGAGTGGGTATGGCCATGTTGACATGGGCCCAATGGCCCACCCACCCTGCCCCTTTGGCCACACCTACCATAACCTGGAAACCTGGGCGCTGAGCAAGGAAAAAGGGTTCTCTGGCAGTAACGGGGGAACCGAGCTTTTCTAGCAGTCCAGAAACATCTAATAATGTAATCGAAAATATTTTAATAATGCTTTTAAAACAATTCAGCTAACTTTGAGGTAGAAAAATTGGAAAAAATTGTTCTTGCACGTTCTGCCACAACTACCATAACCCGGGACTGAGAAAGGGAAAAGCGATCTTTGGCATTATCGGGGGGCTTCTTCTAGAAGCGCAGAAACGTATAATAGGGTAATAAAAGGTATTTTTAAAGTGTTTTTCACAAAATTTAGCCATGTTTTCAAGTACCGAAAGCATCTAGAAAACCTACTTGTTTAAACGCTGACATTTGCGTCGAAATCGGCCGTTTTTGGTAAAAAAATCGACATTTTTAGTGTTTTTTTTTTGTCTGCTTAAAAACCTTAAATTAAAAAGTTTTTACCATCTTTTCACGCTGTGGAACACTGCCTCTATTTATGTTAGAAAAATCGCATACGGACGATGCTTGCCCCCAACCCCCGATAAAGCGACAGTACCTTATCACGAAATTTTGTATCTTTCCATAAAAATGTGTAGAGTTTTTATGTTTAAAAATAGTCATAAAAACAGTGTAGAAACAGTAGGAGGGCAATAAATGTCCAGCTAACGAAATGCTCAAAGTACAAGCATGACCAATTGGTGCTCAGAAATTCACTATGAATCAAAAACGGAGGTGTTTCTTTTCCGATTTTTCCCAAAAACGATGCTCTTGTTTCATAAAACAGCACACAAAATTCCTGATAAACGGTGAAAAACGTCAGACCTCAAAATCCAATTACCCCCAGCTATTGCAGCACCCCATATTTCCACGATCCCATCCAAAAACCTATTTGTCGAGCGTTTGAAGGCCATAACCCGGGCGGTGGCTAGATAAAATATTCAGCATCCCATGCGATGACTGGACCACTTAAATGAAGAAGATCCCCTCCCATCCGAGGGCAGGGTTCGTTTTCATAGCAACCAAGGAGGAGGAGGAGGAGGCCCCTGCCGGTGTAGATGAGACGGCTTTAGCCCCCGGGGGATCATCTCCCAGATAAGCGGGGCCCGCTGAAAAATTCAGGAACTGTAGGAAGTGTTCGACTGGCTGTCAGCAGGGCACTTAGTTAGCGGCGCGCATATTGCCCTCGCTCTGTGGCTACGCGCCTATTAAAAAATCAGAAAATTTAGGGTTTTAAACTTCTATAACTTTTGTGTATGATTTGCGAATCTTCGGGATTGGGAACTTGATAGAAAAATCATCGAACTGTGGGGTCGCAATGAGAGTTCTCACCAAAATAAGGAGATTTTGAAGCCTAAAGTTCCCGAAATTTTCGACCCAGCTGGTTTATGGCTAGTTTTTCAGCCTGTTGTTATCAAAATACGATCAAAACTCGCTAAAAGGCTGAGTGGAGTCACGATGCATGCTTTTGAATTAATAACGGAAGTTCTGGAAAAGATAAACCCTTGTACGATGGCGATCCTAATATTTCGATGCTAGCACCCCACCCGGAAGGATTTGAGCCTTGTATGGCGGTTTTCTAGGTAACTATATCAATTGAATGTAGTATTAATCGAAAAACTGCCGAATTATGAACCTCCTCTTAAGAAAATAGCTAAGCTAGTCGGGCAATTGGACGCT
Organism: Mesorhabditis sp. LJ9110; assembly: GCA_038088335.1. Classification (NCBI taxonomy): domain Eukaryota; kingdom Metazoa; phylum Nematoda; class Chromadorea; order Rhabditida; family Rhabditidae; genus Mesorhabditis; species Mesorhabditis sp. LJ9110. The sequence continues at coordinate 413,337 of JBBGBA010000093.1, forward strand.
TGGAGCAGAAGCTTCGTGATCTGTAGCCCAATTTTGCTAACATAACCGCATCAAAGCGCTTATTATCGTTACTAAGCCAAAAAAATTGTAATAGCAACCCTGAAAGCTGATTATGGCGTGAAATGACGACTGTTTTTGGATTCACTTTGTTAAAACGGGTTCTGGCCGCTTTTTGCTATTTTCTGGGACTTTTTCGCGAGTATTATTTGATTTTGTGTTACAGTAGACCTTCGGTCATACATTGGAGCAAAAAGCAAAACAAAGATCGCCAAAATGGGGGAGTTTGCGCCACAGAGGAACCGAACCCGGGGGGTGTGGGGGGCTCGCCTGGGAGGTTAACCCACTATCCGCGGGGAGAGGGCCCGCACCCCCCAGAAGTGCGTTTTTGGTAAGGCCTGACGAGCCGTGTGTTGGTACTGGACTGTTAGCGGGGGGAGGGGTTAGCGGCGCCGAAAAGATTTTTCATGATTTCCACACATTTTTCGCATTTTATAGTCGCTTCACGCTGTTTCTCGTAGTTTTTGTGTTTCATCAAAATTTTTAGAAGATTTTAAAACTTCGAAATTTTCACTTATTTCATGACGTTGACAAATTCTTTGAACTTTTATAGTTTTTAAGCGTTTTTCAAGGCCTTGATTACAAAACAAAGCCAGAAAAATTGCTAGAAGATTTTAAATTACAATCCAAAATTCCAAATTTCAGGATTTTAATAATGTTTGTAAACTTTCTATACATAAAAACTGTAAACAGTTACCTAATTTTTGGAGTAACCGGTAACCGAAGAGTCAACAAGCCCAAAAAATTGAAAATCGTGCGTTTTTCATCCCTAATTAGTAGAAATTTATACGTCCGACACGGTAGCATTAGCATCAAAAAATTCACCAAAAGCCTTCACTATACTTTCAGGAGCGGCCAGTTCGGTTTCTTGAAACACTTCAGAATGCTGCACGACTTCGAAGCCAAGCCTCTTGAACATCGCGATCGAATCCTTGTTCTCATCGCCGATTTTGACGAAAAATTCGGATAAATGAAGTCGGCGAGCCCCGAAGGCGATCATCAGTCTGACGGCTTCACTTGCGTATCCCTAAAAAAATAGTAAAATTCGGCAAAGCGCTCGATAACTCGCCTTCCGACGTGCCGTTGGCTCGGCAATCATCACTGACAGCTCGGCGCGACACCGGTCTTCCTCGTCGATGAACAAATTGATGTCGCCGATCATTGCATCTTCCTTTAAAGCTTTTATACTAAATTATTAGAAAGTATTATGCTTACAAAAGTTTTTTGCACATCGCCCGATTCGAGGATGATGAAAGTGGCCTTATTTTCGTCCCTCATCCACTCTTCCTGCATCGCGTACTCTTCGTCAAGCGTCAAACGAGTTGAAGCGGTTTGTTCTCTCAATTCTTCATTCTAAAAAGGCCAGGTTCTTACGCATTATCATTTTTCTAATATAAAGTGCGGGGGGGGGGGTTTCGAAACGGTTTTTTACTATTCCTAGATGCAAAAGCACAAATACTAAAAATAGACTTTTCGATAGAAAGACCGATTTTTCGACCAAAATTTATTTAATTTATCAATATAAAATTTTTAAACATTTTTAAAAGTTTTTTAGATAGTTTTCCACTTCAAATACAGTAAAATTGGAATAAAAATCACACTTCCACGAAATTACACACCTCCATCCAGTTGTGATATTTCTTCACAAGCTCCTTTTCATAGGGCACCAACAAGATCCGCCGGCCTCTTATCATACACCCGGTCTTCATCCTGACAAAATCGGTTCAAAACTAAAATCTAATCCGCAGCAATCCGATGCCCAAAGATCCCTACAGTTCTCAAAACTCGGTTCTGAAACAATGAAGAGAGAGACAGAATAAGGCAAGCATTTATTCACGAGGGCATAAAGAACATGCAAGCATCGATTCATGAGATTCATTTCATTCAACTGGTTATTCGTTTCAATTAATGGGGTGGCCGATCAGGAGATGATGCAGACGCGCTTCTTCCGCTTGGCCCTGGACCTGTTCGGGTCGCCGGGCGTGGCAGGGGCAAGTGCAGTGGAAGACGGGACGGCAGGTGCGGCCATCTGAAAAATTTGTTGGATTGAAAATGCTATGAGCAAAAGCAAATACCTTCGAAGCACCGGCCTTGTCCTTGTCCTTCTCCTTTTCGCCGTCTTTTTTGGACTTGTGATGAAACAGCGCGGAAACTAAAGTGGGTGGTCTGAATTGAGCCAAATAACTTACGTTTACTGCGCTTCTTTTCCGGAGGCGTCGACGCCGCAGCAGCCGCAGCAGCAGCCTTTTGTCTCTGTCTGCCTTCGTCTCACCCCATTTGTCCGGGACTTCTTCGTCTAAAATACCGTTTTCGTAAGAAGCAAAACGTTACCACAAGTTCCGAAAAGTTTGAGCGGTGTTGGTGGAGGCGGAGTGGGAGGAGGGAGGGCGATGCTACGGAGTGGAGGTGGCGGTGGCGGAAGAGCTGCATCTTTGGCCATCTCCGGCGACTCGCTCTTCTTCTCTTGCAAATCGATCTTGTCTTTCCTGTTCGGGGTCGTTTCCTTCTTGTCTAAAATCAGTAAAATAGCAGAAACGCGGCAAAGAAATTACCTTTGCTCTTCTTTTGCTCATCACTTTTCTTCTCCTTGTCTTTGTCCTTTTCCTTCTCCTTGTCCTTCTCATCATCGGGCTTCTTTTCCTTCTTGTCGTCTCCCTTCTTTTCCTTCTTATCGTCGCTCTTCTTCTCATCCGGATTTTGCATCACACTTTCTAAAATGGATATGTAACAGAATTTTCGAATAAAAAAATACCGTGCGTATCCTGCGTAGCGTCCTTCCTGTTTCTTTTCCTTCCTTACGCTCATTTTTTTTCCTTGGTTCTCTCCTTCTTCTTGTCTTCTCGGTTCTGGGCCTTTTTTTCCCTTGGCGGGCTCAGGTTGTTCATCCTTCGTTTTCTCCGGCTTTTCGTCCTTCGTCTTCTCGGGATTTTCTTTCTTCTTATCTTCCCGGGTCACCGAATCCTTCTTGACGTCGACCTTCGAATCCTTCTTTTTGGCTGGCGGCGCATCTCCCTGAAAGGAAATAAATAGAAAAAACCTCAAAAATTGACCTTATCCGCCTTTTTCAAATCGACGTCTTCCGTCTTTTCCTTTTTCTCCTCTGGCTTGGCATCCTTGGCCCCGTCGGCCTTGGCCTAAACAAAAACGTTATTACCTGCAGAAAGATCTAAATCAAACCTCGGGCGGATCCGCCATCTGAAATGCCGACGCGTAGACGGGTGTTGGAGATGCAACTAGAGCAGCATTTTGAATGTGTATTTCTATGCAAAGCACGAAATACAGATGGTAATAATTTATTCAAAAAGATGCTAATCACAGTCTCAAGATCACTTATCATCACAACTACTCACAATTTTATAGGCTAGTACGCTAGTAAAAAGAATTTACTTTGCCTCGAAGCCGCTCAATTTGGCTGCACGTCGACTTGCATGTGCTTGATCGCCTCAACTTCGACATCAACGCGGCCGACAAAACTATATTTGATTTAGCAATATTTTTTAGCTTCATTTACCCATTGTCCGGCATCGTTTCCAATTTCTTAATGTAATCGGAGGGTAGACTATGTTCTCGAGCCCCAGTCACGATGACAGTTTTGTAGTGAGGTGATGGAGCCTAAAAATCATCGTATAAAGGAAATTCAGAAAAAAAACTTACATGGAAATGTTCGTGATCGCCCGAATACTGATATGTTCGGCACGTAATAGTTTCACCATCAGAGAGTACGGGCACTAAAACATCGAGAATTCATAAAAATACGTCGAAAATACCCTCCAGCCGATGGTAGCCAGCTTCTTGAATGTCCAGGGTTGTCGAAAATTCTTCAGGCACCTTCCAGACACATCCCCAGACCTGGAAACTTTGAATAAAAATGAGGAAATCTTACATGGTCCCCTGCAGATTGAATCACAGAAGCCACACCGCCCTTCCAGCGCTTGCCATATTCGACAAAGGTCAGCCGGTACCCTTCCAGCAAGCCAATGTGATGAAAAACGGCGCCTTTGTTCTAAAAAAAACTTAATTATAAACTAAAAAGTTCGCAATTTTTACCCACCATAATTCGAATTCGCTCCTGGAGTAGATTGCTGCCAAAAGCAAAGTAGTAGAAGAACGGGCCTTTTGTGGTGACCATTTTTACCTGGAAATAAATAAATTCTTTTTAGTAAAACGTTGAGTGAAATAGAGGGTCAAAAAGAACACAACTACTAGAAATGGGAGTGCCGAGGGATAGATATTGGCTGGTCAGTGCAGAGGACCCAGACAGCTCGAGAATATTGGCGGAAGAGAACAGCCCTCTCACGCCCGGGCTAGACGAGCGAAAATCAGCTCCATTCGAAGCCAGGGGGGATTGAAAACGGCTTCCGGAAGAGGCAAAGAACGACCAGATTATCCATGGTAACAGGAAGGAGAGCCTGGATTTTGTAAAGCCTACAATTTAAAGTCATTTTTAATGGGATTTTCAAGCGTTAGCAAAGAGAATCGGCAACGAGGGCTATGCAAGCGTTTAAAAATATTTTTCTTAATTTTCATAGAACGGGTGGAAAAGTATTATAAAAATCTTCTTTGTATCGAATTACATGCGCTGAGAAATAAAACTAAAAAACAGGTATAAAAAGGTTTATTGGATCTAGAGCAGTTTTTAATAAAAAATAACCTTTTTGCTTAGATTTTTCTCATTTTTCTAGTTTTATTCATACTTAACCAGGGTTGAAAAGCCGCTTCGCGACTTTTCAACCCTGGCCCCTTCTCGGACGCCATAATATCCTGCCCTTTGCATAATTGTCCTCCATTCAGAAAACAAACAAAAAAATGAAAAGAACCCTTTCTGCCTCTTTATATAGGCGACCACCCACTTCCGCTCTATGCTAATTATCCCTAACAAAGAGGTTTTTACAAAAACCTAAATTTAATAGCGAAAATGGCCAATTTTTAAAGCTGATATGTGGCGTCATCCTAACTATTACGCACCTAATGACGTATAATACGTAGCCTAATACCCGTCGCTTCTTGAGATATCCTCCGGACAGACAGACGGAAGTGGATTCAAAGTGGCACACACAGACACACACACACACACAGACACTATTTTTTATATATAGTAGGATACAGCATTAAGTTTTATATTCGTTTGCGTTAGTTCAAGAGCTTTTACGGAGCGATCGACTTCAAAAACTTTGACTGCGAAGATTTTCAGTCCTAAAATTAGAATAATTTACTCAAACCGTCATTCCCGGCCAAAAAAGAACCATTTCCGAAGTGCCATGCTTCGTTCGGTTCGACCCGTCGGCCTCCTGCGGGCAGTTCACACGAAGTCGAAAGCCGGTTAGTGGCGCTGCAATTTTTTTAGTTTCTCTAGACCCGGTCGACCTGAAATTCTCGCCGCTGACGGCGGACGACTACGACGTCGCCTTCAACGCGTGCAACTATGACTATGCTGGTGCCGAGCCGATGGCCAGGGTAAATCGAAAATTTTTTCTTGTTACCCCATAATTCAGGCTCTCGGGCTCGGTCCCGACAAAACGGCCGGCTATGTCGATTACGTGGTCCGGGCGGCGATCGCCGATGGTTACAGCTTCAAGGTTCGGCTTCTCCCAAGGCTAGATTTCCGTTTAGGCCACGGATCTGAAGTCGGGGAAGCACGTCGGGTTCGCGCTGTGTTCTGGTAAGTTAAATTAAGTTTAAATAGTTAAATTTACCGCTTTAGTCGAGCCGACCACCAAGAAAATCGACCAGGCCGCGCTGCATGATGCTTTCCTGCCGTTGTGTAAGCCTGAAAAAAAACATTACTTACCTCAAATGGATTTAGAATATTTAGATTTAGATCTCTACATGAGGCAGTAAACTTTAAACTTCATATTTTTACAAATTTCGCGCAACGAACGTTTTAGTCAACATCTACAGCAAGTGTAACGCGATTTTTGACGAGTGGAATGCGGCCGAGGGGAAATGGAATAAGGTGGGAACACCCACTTTACCAGGAAAAAGAAGATTAAAGACCATATTTTTAAATATAGACTTGCTTAAGCCATATTCTAGCTAATCACGTCATTCTACACATTTTATTTAGTGGCTGAGCTATAACATTGCTTGGATCGCGCCAGACTACCGCGGCAACCACTCTCTGTCGCGCCACATCAGCACCACCGGGCTTGATGTCGCCAAGCTTAAAGTTAGTATTAAAATACCTTTATCTTACCCTTGCCTGTTCCTTTATATGATTACCTTTATTTCAGCAAGAAGGCATCGGCGGTATGAAGGGCGTGAGCGTCACCAAGGCCGTGCTCAAGGTGGCCAAGCGCAACGGCTGGCAGGCTGTCGGCACCGTGCCTCGAGCGTAAGCCTCAAGGTCGCTTTTAATATTTCGATACCTAGAGAATACATCGTCCATCGCGTCCCGCTCCCCAACGACGGCTTCATGGCCACCACCATCGTGAAGCCGCTTGAATAGCCCCGCGAAAAGACGAAAGGATTATTTTTAACGCGCTTGTCTCTATTGTCAATCATTATACATTCAGCTCTCTCCCTCTCCTGCCTATCTCTTTCCTCTCTATCTCACTGTGCTTGTGCGAACGATTCGGAATAAATGTTTCACGTCGATTTTACAAATTTAAGCAAACCACCGGAAATGAATTTAGAAATATTTAAAACTTTTTCTAAAGTTGTATAAATTGTCAAAAAAGCGCAATAGCAACCTGCCCCGATTAGAGGGCTAGAGAGTTACAACTCGTGGCAACAAAACGTTCGAAAAGGCATCTTGGGGCAAAATGCAACTGCAATAACGCGCGTAAATTGGCTTTATAAATCATTATGGTCTTTTCTTTAGACACCCAAAGTCTTTAGACGTGTAGGTATGATTTTGATTTTCTTATTGGACGCAGTACGATAAAGCGTTAAGCTCCCTATCCCGTACGCGAAAAAAAGTATTTGTTTTCCTGACAGCTTATTAGTGTACTCTATACAATTTCCTTACGTATTTTTTTAAACTTATTTAAACTACGGTTTTGCGGGACTGAAAAAAGGGATTAAACAGGAGGGCGTTAAATACAGGGGGCGTTAAATACAGGAGGGCGCGAAAGGGCGTGAAAGGGCGTTAAATACGGGTTGCCACAACAAGGTACCCAAAAGCAAAATATCGATCAGAGAAAAACATGGCTACGCATCGCTCCAATTTACACACAGTACGTACAGTGGAATGTCGCGTTTTGGAAAACCGAGTACGAGGTGCTACTAAAACTCGCCATTTATTTGAGCTCGCCGTATTTTCCCAATTTCGTTTTTCCCTTCAAAATTCCCATTTTTAGGTGCCCAATTCGGAGCCATCTAGGGCGTATCGTGGAGCCGCATGGGTGAGGGTGATGGGCGGGGCGGGACGGCTCGGCCTCCCCAGGGATCTTCTGCTGCTTCTGCCCGGGGAAGACAAAGGACTTTTCGAAGAGGAGACCCAAAATCCCATTCAATTCGCAACTTGCCCCGGCTTCCAAAACAATTTTCGGGCCTGGTTTCACTGTATTTCCAATCCAAATCCAAAATACCAAAAAGAAAACGACACTTTGTGGAGCTATTGATGTTGGGGGGCATCTTTTTTTTGGCTCCCAGTCTTTTAGGCCTAGGCTTAGCTTTAAGCGTATGCTTTGCTTATACTTAGCTTGGGCCTAGGCTTGGCTTAGGCTCAGGCTTAGCTTAGGCTTAACTTAGGCTTGGTTTTGGCTTAGCTTAGGCTTAGGGTAGGCTTACTCTCGGCCTAGCTTATGCTTGGCCCAGCCCTAGCTTAGGATTGGGCTTAAGCTCTAGGCTTGGCTAAGGTTACGCTTAGGCTGGGCTTGGCTTGGTTAGCTTAGACTTGGAGACAAGCTTAGACCGGAAAAACCTTTAAAAAAGATGCCCCCCAACATCAATAGCTCCCACTTTTTTGTTCCAAAGTTGGCAGGCCGGAAACCGTATAAAAATAACAACCTTTTCTCGTTTTCACTCTTCTCTCTTTTTAGCACACATTCCTTATCATTTTCCCCAGCACATTCAAGTGCTATCTATTTCCACTTTCGGATCTCGCGTTCAGCCATCCCCCTCTCATTCTCCCCTCCCTCGGCCATATCTGTTCCTTTTTGAGTGATGTGGACGGGATGCCCAGATCCGAATCGTTAATTGCCCCAAATATCACCCGGAGCGGCGGTCTTCGCATCGTGGTGCTGCACGTTTTATTGGTGCAGCTTGTGAGCAGCTCTAGTAAGTCCATTCTGGAGTATAAAGCCGGTCAGCGGTCACGTTTTCCCATTTGAGCCGTCGCCGGAAACGAGGTCATTCTGCTTCTGCTTTTGAGATAAGCGCTCAGGCTTTGGGTTGGACAGCCTGGAGAGAAAAAAGATTTGGAAAGATCAAGTCTGACGCTTGATACGTCAGAACCGTTAAAAATACTTCAAAAATTAGAAATTACTCTGTTTTTCAGCTCCATGCCACATCCCCTTCAAAGGACTCTGGTGGCAAGGAGAGCGTCAGGTAAAAGAAAACTTTTCCATAAACTGTTTTCTTTTAGGTCCTTATCTCTGACCACCACTGGGGAAACTATGGCGAATGTTTGAACAAGAATAACGGCCATCACTTTTTGCTGAAAAGTAACATGTAAGTGTTTTTTGTAAAAATTATAACGTTTTACTGCTGTACTTCTACCCATTTATGATTTTACTACTTGATAAGGAGATTCTTTGCCTTAAGACACTGATATATAAAATAGTAAATACTTACATTTACAGTTTAATAATTTCAGCTTACATTACCTATTTAGGTGCTTTTAATGGCTGTTTTGGTACTTTTTACAGTTTTGTGGCTTTACTTCGATTAATTTCCTTATTTTACTACTCGATCCTCTCATTATTCGATCACTGAGTTATCTAGAATTTTCAGGTGTTCTCTTAGGCCCAAAAACTGTTTCAGATCGCGCACTCTCTGCTTCCGGTGCGTTATCGCGTTTCCGGTCCATGAGAATGTCGTCCAGTTCAAAGCGAGTACGTTCTTAAAATTGCCCTTGCTTCTTAGCGTGTGTAAGAGCAATTTTTGGCTCAAATCCCCGCGCGTCCACTTGAGAATTTCGTAATTTCTGGGCGGCTCGATTTCCTTAGCTCCATCCCAAGCTTTGGGGGGACAAAGGACGAGGCTTTAGTGCCGTTATCCCGAGCGTGTGGCGTCCAATTTCGGCGGTGGCACTGAGCGACTCTGAACCGCCCGGGGCCCAAACTCAATTCCCTCCTTTTTTTATCGGCCGGCTCCTTTTTGGGCTAGCGGAAAAGACATTGAGCCGAAAAGTAGAGGGCGCGCGGGCTTTTGTTTTAAAGGGATAAGTGACTGGAGGAAAAATTTTGGAATATGATCCTTTAGCTAGCTGCCTGCGAGACCCTGGGCTGACGTTGCACAGCTGCAGAAATGAATTTCGTGGGGATGCGCCGATGATTACGCTATTTAAAGGTATAAAATTTGCAATCTAAAGGCATATAAATAATATAAAATTTATGGGGGTTTTTTGCATTATCGGGGGTGGAACTGGGAGTTTCCCTATTCATCCAGACATCCTGAGGAGCGTAATAGCAATTTTTCATAGGTTTTTAGTAGGTTGAACGACACTACAGGTGCAAAAACTATCTAAAAACCTAGAAGAAAAGCTGAAATTTTGGTCGGAAAATCGATAATTTTGCATTTTTTAATCAAAAGTTGTAAGATTCTTACGATGTATGATTTATGATTTTTATGATTTATGATTTTTACTCACGGAAAACAGCTGGCCTCCGCTCCCTCCACGATAATGCCAAAACAGCTAAATTATTTTTCTACGGTTTTTTAAGATCTCTAAACTCTATTCGAAGGTATAAAATAAATTATTGCGCTATTTAAGGTCTATGAAGACGCCTTATTACTCCCTAAAAGATATCCCTGCTCCCATCAAGAACTCCCAACTTTCCAGCCGAAGCCAAACCTGAGAAGTGCCCCCTAGAGACCCCGCTCAACTTCACCTATTCCACCGCCCAGGGGACGTGTCACTCACGGATCTCCAGTAAATTAACACCCCAGCGTGCTCTAATCATTCTCTAGGCATCCAGCCATGTGTCAACGAGAAGAAGCTGAAGCTCGACTACAAGGCTTGCCCAGAATTGCCGACGGTTGAGGCTTCAGGTATAACACAATTTAAATTGTATTCCAGCACTAAAAGGACTGCCAATTTCGAATCTAGCCTTTTCGGCCGTAGCCCTCCGTAGCCCCAGTATGCTAAACAGATTGGGCCTGCCAATTCGAGAACCCATCCCCGGGTGGGGGCCCCTCTTTTGCGCGGGGAAAGAACCCTCGATACCCCGTGTGTGCATAAATTTTGGTTGACATTTCGCGAGGTGGCAGGCCGGGGGGAGACGTAGATTTGTCTAGGGTACGAGCCGGGTTGGCGTTCGTGGATGGATTGCACTTTTTTTTGGAGGGTACGCTATTTGGCGAGAGGGCTCACGAGAAAATTGGGTAAAAGGCCTTCGTATTCGGGGGTTATTTATAAAACGGTACTGGACTTATATCAGGGAAAAACTAATTTTTTTTTGCCTATGACCTGTTGACAATAAATCCTGTATTTTCATAGTGTTTTTAGTCGTTTTTAGTGGCTAAAAAATACGAAAATTTTGACCTCATAAATTTTTGCCCAAAAAGCCGAAAATTTTTTAGAAGTTTTTGATGAGCTTTTTGTAATTTAAAATTGTGTAAAATGCTATGAAAAACAGCTTATATTTGGTTAATAGAACCGCAGAGGATTACTGGGAAAATCAGACCCCCTGCCACGGTCCAGTACCGTTGAAATTAAGAACTTTTTGAAAATTCCTTAAAAAATCGTAGGGAAAAGCAGGCCCTGACCATTGCTTACGGTATTACGACATCATTCCCTATCGTAAAACGGCGTATAAATTGTTAAAACCCAAAAACGTTCAGGCTCCGAGCTAGAATGTCTTGGTTCATGGCAAAGCATGGGCGCCCGCTTCATCGCCGCCCGAATTTCGACCCATGGCAAGCGCCCATCCCATCGATGCCTAGTAAGTTTGTAAAAAAGCCCAAAGAAATCTTAAAAACTCGACCATCAATTACAGATCGTGGAAGGCGGTCGAAGACACGGAAACCTCGGCATATCCGCCGATTCCTCATGCCAAGAGCTCACCCACCTCAGCGCCGCCTCCAAGCTGCTCGCTTACAAGCTTGGTAAATCGAATTCCCTGCCTTTTTAAAATTTTTAATTTAGATACAAAAATCACCGCTGGTTGCGAGTACCCGGATTACATGCAGGAGGTCCATTGGAAAGCCGCTACCACAGCGCATAGCCATCGTTTTAAAGCGGGTAATTTGATTCGACTAACAGTAAAACGAAGAATTCAGGAACCTGGCACTCCAGCCACTCGGCCACACGATTTTCAAATCGATTGTGCATCGGGGAAATAGTGATCGATGCTGCGCTGTCTACGGAGGAATCCAGAAGCAGAGAAAAGGATCCAATCCGATTCTACCGGACACATACAACCGAGGGGTGTTCCGTTGGGTTCCAGTGTGTTCGAGTAAGTTCTTGGTTAAAAAACTCGTCGTTCGTAAAAAGGTCCTTTTCTATTTGCGGGGGGTAATTTTTTCATACAAGTCCAGACCTAAATAGTAATTGCAAGGATTTTCATTTTCATTTTCTAGAAAAATTCAGCTGTATTCCAGGTGCGAAGCCTTGTAAAACGATGAAAAATGCTTATAATCTTCAATTTTGTGCAAAAAACCTTATTCTTAGTAATTTCTATAAAAAATTATGAAGTGTTAAATAGCGTAGAAACGCTCAAATTAAATTAGAAGCACTGGACGCTAAGAAAAAAAAAAGTTTGATACCCCTGAAAATACTAAAGCACCCAAAACACACTGTTTTTTCAGATAAAACAAATTTCCCGAACAGTCGTACAACTCGAATTCGGCATTATCTCCCCCAACGAGTATGAGCCATGCGACGATGCGATGGTTGTAATGCAGAGAGAAACATTGGTAGAAGTAGGCGCCAGGGTAAGCTTAAAAATCCTAATGAAAACCTCCTAAAAATCTAGACCCAATGCCCATCAATCGGGCGCCACTATATTCCAACCTGCAAGCATGCTATCGTCGAATCCGGCTGCTCCAACCCACACCATTTCCACCTACGGAAAAGCTGTACAAAAGACTATGGTCAGTAGAAAAAAGACAACTTATAAAACCGAATGTTCCAGAAGAAATAATTTGCCTGGCTTCATGGGCAGACGATGAAAATGAGTACTTCTTGGCCAAGCACCACCATCAGCACGGATTGCAGTGTTTTGTAAGGGATAAATAAAGTTATTAGATGAAAAGGTACTCTAGGTTTTGCACGATTCTCGGGTGAAAGCCTATCCAGCGACTTCTTGTGACCGGGAGTCAACGCAATATTCGCATCCGGCCCTGGATTTTATAACTACGCATTCCGGTATGTTAGAATCGTAAACGAATTCCTCCAGTTTTTCTAAATTTTTATATTCTCATTTCTGCCTTGGTCACCTAAATGTCGAAAAACTAAATTTAAATAATTTAAATGCCCGTTGCCGAAAAATTCCAACGTCAATAAATCAGGCAAAAATTAACGCGCGTAAAAGAAGCCTAAAAGCGAAAAACGTCTGTGTATATATCATAAATTTACAGAACAATGCAGTCGATGGATCTTCGAAGGCCTATTATCTTCCTCTTTCCCAACTCACTTCAGCGTCTACCTGGCTTTCCTAGTGCCATTCCTTGCGGGTCTATTATAATACCACTTTCCCAATTGCCGTTTACTTAGAAACGATCTTCGCGCTGTGATCACCACATTATTAGAGCTTATTAGATGAGTGTATTCCAATAAAAATTTGATATACAAAAACCGGCTTACAACGAAATTACACGTTCCGGGCACTGAGATCACAATGGCGAGCAGAAAACGGACTAGCTGGACGGAGCACGGCTGATCTCCTCGGAATTGCTGGCCACGGCGCCGAAGGAATCGCGCAGGTGTCGCACGGTCTGAAACCAGAAATTCTTTTAATTAAATTTAATCAACGTACCTTTCCGACGGATTTTATTTTTGGTCGCATCGACTTGAGCCGGGCCTCTTTCTTGCCAATCTGCGAAACGAGCACATTTCGGCGGACCTCGAGCTCGCTGAGCGTGTCTGTCAACCTAAATACCATTAAAATAATCGGCTTTAAAATAGTACTCTTCTCGTTGTTGCATCTCCCAACGCAGCCTGGCCAGCCGCTGCTCGTGCTCGTTATCCTTAGTTACCTAAACAGAAGCTGATTAAGATTTATTAATTCTAGAAAGTACCTCGGGATTAGAAACGGCTTCCGGCGCATTGGCGTAGAAAAGCTCTACAGGATCGAGCTCTATCTCCTCGTCGATTGACCTAAAACCTCGGCGTAAAAATAAGCAGCTTTGCGAACCGGAATTCGAGGCATCTCGCAATCTCCTTCTGAACGTGCTGGATTTCCGACCGCGTGTTTTGCAAGTCAAGATCTCGTTGCTCGACCGATTTCAAGCTTGCGCTAATCTCCTGTAAAAAAAAAGATAAAATTGCTCTATCGAATACTTACCTCCTTAATTTGCCGATTGTTGACCATCATCTGTCGCATGCAACGCCGTAACGCTGCCACTGTAGCGAGCGCGGAAAATGGTACAGGATCCTAAAAAATCTTGTAACAACAGCCTAATTAAGCTTACCTTGACTTTTCGAGCTGCCTCAAGCATAGTATTCATTTTCTCGGCAGCCGTTGTAAAGTTCGCGAGAATGGCATCAGCCCCCAAATCTGTCGCCAATTTATCTTCAAGGGCATAGAACCAAAATCTATTAATTTCTATTACTTAAAAACCCAAAATTTTTGGGAACCCGGTTTTGGGGGCCTTCACGCCCGTAGCTGGTTCTGTTCTTGCTGCCGCAGCTGCTGGCTTCTTTGCGTCAGCTTCCGGCGTCGGGGCCTCAATTTGCCTCCGTTTTGCCGCTTCTGGCTCTTTCACTGGAGAAGCCGGCGCGATGACGGGGGTCCCTCCGCTCTGTACTTCTTTACGCGGGCTAGTTTTCGGCACTTCCTTCGTCGGGGTCGGCTTTTCGACGGTTTTCGGCTCGACCTTGGCCTCCTTCTTCGGCGTTACTTCAGGCTTTCGTTCTTTCGAAGAGTCCGAGTCCTCGCGCGAATTCTGCCGGGTGCGCTTCACCGGGCTGGTGCTGCTATTCCCTTCTGTAGAAGCCGTTCTCTTCGGGGCCGGCATCCTGAAAAAGACAGATTAATTTAGTTTTATTTATAATTTTATAATCATAAAAACTTTTACATTGGAAGACGTTCTTCGAATCAAGTTTTCTATTTTTGTAGTTTGCAGCGCTTTCGTACTTGACCGAGCGCATGCTTTAGGCGCCTTGCCATCCGAATCGCCAACAAAATTTTGAAAAATGCTTCGTAAAAATAATTTTAATTCGCAATCGTTCCTTTCATAGAACGATATCTTTGTTTTATTGATAAAGTATTTTTTTAGAATGTTTCGACGCCCAAATGAAGACAGCGATGACGATGAACCGGAAGTCGTGCGAGCCAAGCCGATGGACCCGAAATACTCGAAAAAGCTGGGAATCACCGGTTTGCTTCAGCTCATTTGTTTAGTTTAGACTCTTTTTAGGCAAGGACTTTGTGAAGGCGTCGGACAGATCGCAGCAGGACTTCTACGGCAAGCAGGATGTGAATCAAGGTGGAGGCGCGCCGAAGCCGCTGGATACGGATGAGCGCAACCGTATCAACGCCAAGATTATGAAGGCCGAGATGAAGGGGGACACAGTAGGAAAGATTCTTACTACTTGGAGATAAATTTTAGGAGTTGGTAAAAAGGCTAAAGAGAAAGCTCGAATCCGGATACGAAGATGACGAACCTTCTTCTAGTCATAAAGTCAAGGTAGTACAATTAAATCTGGTTTTGATATTGTTTTAGGTACTGATGAAACAGGATAAGTCTGGCAACTTGATCCCAGTAGCTTCCAGGCAAGAACATGGCACTTCATCAAAGGTTTTTTACAACATTTTACAAGGGGAAACGCGATTCAGAGCTCATCTGGCATCCGCAAGGAACTGGAGAAGGATCAGAGCTTGGACGACATGATTCGTGAAGAGAAAGCCGGCACCTCTGAGGATCAATTGAGATTGTTTGAAAGGAGTCTGATCGTGAGTCATCACTGAAAAATATTGTTTCGCTTTTAGAGTAGCGCAAAAATTCGTCGTGGCGATGATGAGAGCGTGGACGATATTGCGGAGATGCAGAAGGGTAGAAGAAAGCATGAAGAAAAGGATGCGCGTAAGAAGAGGCAAAAGGAAGTCAAAGGTGAGGGTGATTAAAAGATTCTAGAAGGTGATTCTAGAGCATAAACGGCTCGAGGGCGCCTTTGATGCGTGTACGCGTTGTTTTGAGGGCAAAAGATTGGCCAAGCATTGTGTGATCGCGGTTGGGATTAATGTAAGTATTTATTTTTGGTTTTTAATACCGATTTTTTTTTTCAGACATATTTGGCGGTGGCCGAGTGGGAAGGGATGGGCGACGAGCACTTGTTAATAATCCCAATGCCGCACACGGCATCTACGATTCAGCTTGATGAAAATGTCTGGGATGAGATGCGGATCTGGCGGAAAGGGCTTGTCGCTATGTGGAAGGTGCGTTATGAATAGCAATACTCTTAGCGATTTTTTCGCATCACAAATTCCATTACTATAACATAATTTATCTATTTATTATTTTCTTTAGAAAGAAGACATGGACTGTGTTTTCCTCGAGATGGCCTACGATGTCAAAGGCAACCAACATTGCGTCGTCGAGGCCATTCCGGTCCCCTTTGAAGCTGGCGACAGCATGCCCATCTATTTCCACGTCAGTTTTTTTGGCGTATCTCCAATTTTCTGGTTTAGAAAGCGATCGAGGAATGCGAGTCTGAGTGGAGCGACAACAAGAAGCTCATCAAGACGCAGGACCTGAGAAAGCAGATCCCGCGCGGATTCGACTATTTTGCCGTTGATTTCGGGCTGCAGAACGGGTACGCGCATGTGATCGAGGACCGCGAGGTTTTCCCGAAAAATTTTGCTCATGTGGGTTTTTGGAAGTGGATAGTGAATTTTTTGTTTTAGGAAATTTTGGGCGGAATTTTGGAGCTGCCGCCGTCGAGTTGGCGAAATACGGCCCCGCTGTCGTTCGACAAACAGAAAGCACGGTAAAAAATATTTTCGCTCTATAATATGTGGTAAAAATTGGCAGATGTTCTTCTGCTAAAATATCACTTTTCAGAGCCGACAAGATGAAAGAACAATGGGACGAGTTCGACTGGACAAAACGCATTGACCGCGAAGCCTAGATTTTCGTTGATGTATAATTATTATATTGTTTTTGCTTATTTAAGGTGGATAAAATATTTATCTACCAGATGATTAAAGCCACTTCGTGGCTTTAATCATCTGGCCTTTGCGTGGGCACCATTACAGTTGCAGGCATAAATAGGCAAAAATAGCAATACCGTTAAAACGGTTTGGTTCCGAAAGCGCGACACAAATTCAAAGCACAAATATTTATCAAAACAAAAAATGGCACAAAAAATTAGGCATCATATACTTCTTTGAAGACGATATTGTCCATTTGATTGGTGGGCGAATCGATGTGAATCCCGGCGCGGGTGCGAGATCTTGACAGCGCCACATATAGTTGGCCGTGGGAGAAGATCCGTTCGTGGAGGGCCAGTCCAACTTGGTCGAAGCTTTGCCCCTGCGATTTGTTGATCGTCATAGCGTAGCTCACCGGACGGGGAACTGTCGACGGACGATTTGAACAGTTTTTTCGTATGGTACGACAGTCAATCCGGGGGATCAGCACCATTTCGCCCTTCCGTCGCCGGTGGCCAGTTCACAGGTGAGCACGCGTTGGCCGATTGCTCGCACATACATTCGGCTGCCATTGCACAGGCCGTCCTTCACCGAGAGATTTCGGAGTAGCATGACGATGCATCCGACCTTGAGGTTCAGCTTGTGCGGTGGGAGGGCGGCACAGACGATGTTGTTGAGGAACTCGGTCGGGTACCGGTAACCGTCGCTCGGATTGTCGGACTCCACGTCGTCCTGGCTGATGAATGTTGTAGTTTGCCCCGGCATTGCTTCCAAAACGTCGTTGTTGATGTTCAACGCATCGGCGTTTTTGGG
Source organism: Mesorhabditis sp. LJ9110 (assembly GCA_038088335.1). Lineage (NCBI taxonomy): Eukaryota > Metazoa > Nematoda > Chromadorea > Rhabditida > Rhabditidae > Mesorhabditis > Mesorhabditis sp. LJ9110. Next base: position 430,625 of record JBBGBA010000093.1, read on the forward strand.
CGAGAGAATGGCGCGAACGGAAAGATCCAGCGACTCCCCTTTGAATGCCGGACCAAAAATTTTGTCGGCTAAGTTGTCTTGGTTCGCCATTGAACTGGGAACGTCGATTTGTCCTTCGAACTGATCAGCGCCATCGCCAATGTTGAGGAGCCAGTCCTTGAACGCTTGATCTCTCCCATTCGTCCTGGGAATGTGTTAAATTCGGGCCAGAGCCGGCAGCGCTTGATCGTGGCCTCGACCATGTCCCGTCGGCTTCCTCGTTCGACGACCGGCAGAACTTGGCGGAAGTCGCCACCGAGGAGGAAGAGCTTCCCGCCGAACGGGAGGTGGTTCCCCATCAGGTCCTTCAGCTTCTCGTCGATCGCTTCCAGCGCTTTCTTCGGGGCCATCGGCGCTTCATCCCAGATGACGGCATCAACCTGAAAAACACGTTTGTTGAAAAGCCACCAAAACAAAAAAAAAACCGAATCTAATCAGACCTTTCGCAACTCTTGAGATTTCTTGTCCTGGTTCTTGAGCATCGAGGTGTGGTCGACGATTGACAACTGGAAGGCAGAGCTGACCGTCTTGCCATCGGGTAGGAGCGCGGCAGCAATGCCTAAAAAAAAATTAGCAGTTTTAAAGATTAAAAACCAAAAGATTTGAAAAATTTACCTGTCCAGGCGACGTTGAGGATCTGCTTCTTGTCGGCGACCGCGAGGTGGTAAATGGTCTTGTAGACAAAGGTCTTGCCGCTGCCTCCGGGACCATCAATGAAGTGGCAGGTTCTTGGATTCGGCAAACGGCCTTGCAGGGCGCCGAGGACGGCATCAACGACGACCTTCTGCTCGGCGTTCAATTTGGCGTACATCTCCTGGCCGATCCTTCGGTGGGCATCGTAATCCGGCGGCGGATTATCTGGATTGAGCCGAGCCGGTATCTCCCTGAAGAAGATCTCGGGTCGCCGGTTAGCGTCGGCGATGCGGTCGCAGATGTCGTGAAAGGCCAGCGATTCAGCAACGTGCGGCGCGTGTCCTTGGTGGAGGAAGTCTTCGCAGAACTGATCCTTGTACCGCTCCCAGAGTTCGTCAGGCTTTGGGGGGAAAAGATCGGCGAAGCACAACAGCGATGCGAAGAACGATCGTAGGGAGCGCGGCATCCGGAAGCCGGCAGCTTCATCCAGGGCTTGCTCAAAACAGACATCATCGGTAAGGTATCCGGCCTCACGGGCCGCTTCCACGAATGTTGGATAGATCGTCCCGTTAACCGTGCGCACGTCCTCATACGATCGGTATCCTTTTCCGTACAGCAGCATCATGCGCAGGGCGAAACGCTCGGTGTTTTGAGGGGGCACGGCAGTGATGCGGCCAATCTTCTTGTTGCCACCGCGTTGTCGGGCGTCCCAGACCCTCACATCCTTCTTGAATACGAAGTGCTCCGGCATTGCGTGGTAGAAGAACTCGCGCGAATCCGGGACTGGCGCGACCCCGGTCTGCTGCTCCTCGTCATAGCACTTTTGGTTGACCTTGAAGAAGGCGGTCAGGGCGGTGTCCTTTGCTTCCGCTCGCTCCAGCGCCTCTTCCTCGGCTCCGGCTTCGAAGCACACGTTCGCTTCATCTGGTAGGTGTACAGGAAGGGCGTCGACGGAGTGCGACTGATCATCCATTTGCCCACCGAAGAGACGGTAGAGGGCTTCGGGCGCACAGACGTAGCGGGTGTCGAGAAATTCCTTGATTTCGTCCCTTTCACCTCCGCTTATCTCGACGCGTGCTCGGTCCGGGCCTTTGTAGCAGTATTTGTAGATGTACTTGACCGCATGGACGACGCCGCAGTACTCGACGTTGATGTGCGCAGCAAACTTTCTGAAGGTACGGACTGTACGGAACGACGTGGCGGTTGTCGAGCTTGATCTCGCGTCCGTTGACTCGGCAGATGACAAAACGACCATCATCCCGTCGACGATATGCTGGATATCCATCGTCGTTCATAGTGGTATGATGGCGCCAGGCTTTGGGGAAACCCTTCTGGCACTTGTTGTTTGACATGCAGGGAGAGGCCGGGTTGTCAAAGCCACAGGGGCGGTGGATCATGCACGTCGAGATGATGCCATACAACTCCGGGTCCATCGTCTTGTCGGGCAATTCTGCGGAAATGATGTTGTCCACGTCATCCTCGGTGCGCAATTTGTAGGCGGACTTCAGCGTCAGGAGCAGGTGCATATGTGGGAGTCCACGCTTCTGATACTCGATCACGTAGATCCAGCAGCTGGGCTCCCCGAAAATTCCGTCTTTTGTAAGGTCCTTCAGGATTGCCTGTGCTTTGAGATCAAAGACGCGCGCCACCAAATCGGGGCGGTCCGAGGCGGTTTGACCGGGGTAGAGATTGTCATCGATTTCCTTCCACCTTGGGTTGCAGGTGACGGTGATGAAGAGATCAGGCTTCCCGAATCGGTGGACATGGGCCATTGCATCTGTGTGGCGGCCTTGCATGTATCCGGGTCCGCCCTTGAACTTCGATCCCAAACGGATGATCCGGCCGGGCGCTGGCTCGTCTCCGTTATTGTTGTTGATGTGGGCACGCAGGCCTTGCACGTTGTCGAGCCGCAAGAGCTTCTGGTTCTGCCGGATGAACTGTAGCTCATTTTGTTCGACGCGCATAAACACATCCACGGCATATTGTTGGGCAAGGCGGCCAGCTCGGAGCAGCGGATTGAATTTGCCGGGCCTCGGGAAGAAAAGATGGGCATAGTAGCGTCGCATCGTGATCCGGGTATTGCGGCGGGTACCTGGGTTGGCAATCGTCAGGCCGGGATGCCATCCGTTTAGTCCAGTTGCAAAAAGCAACGGATATGTCAGCGGATCCAGGCGCGGATCCAGGATGCTGATCGTTTTCAAGGGCTGGTTGCGCTCGTGGATGACAAATTGCCTCTCTCCAGGGATGTCCTCATCGTCTCCAACGTAGATGACGGCGACCTCGGTGGCGGTGGCGGCATTGTATCGGCGCTGATCGTCACGCCCGTCCGTGACGAACACCATCTTGACTTCGGCTTGTCGTGGACGCCCGGCGGCTGCGGCTTGTCGTTCCTCTTCCTTCACCACCTCGTCCATGCACTTGAAGGCCTGCGCGTACCGATGGTGCCGGTTGATCACTTGGTGAGTTGCCGGAACAGGTCGCTGTCGCATGTCCGGTTCATCGGACGCCCGGCCAATTCGGCTGCCGCTTCTTCCGTGTCCATAATGAGTATTTGGGCGCATTGGGGTGCCTGTCCGGGGTTGGGGTGAAGCGGGCCGGTCCGATGATAGTGTGTCGAGTGGATGCGAAACACATATGGTCCGTGTCCAGGCGGGGATTGAAAATCTCCTGCCATTGACGCCATCGCCAAGCCGCCGTTCAGGAGCCGGATGTTTTGATGGAAATTTGCTCCGGCATTGTGGTCCCGTTCGAATAGAAGACGGAGCTCTGGTGGCGTGTCTCCAAATGGGTCGACGATGACTTGCCCACCGCCACAGCATGCTTGAAACGATTGTGGGCCCCGGCCATTGCCTTCCGTTTCGAAATGCAGGGCGTTGCAACCAAGGCAGAGGCGGAGCATAGTCCCGAGGTAATGCTGGGAGGGGCGGGAAGTCGGGTCACGGCCTGGGCGTATGGCAGCCGCCGCCCGTTGTTGCCGGACAGTTTGGCGCTGTTGATTCACCGCAGCTCGTTGAACCGGGTGAGCTGCGCGTGCTGGCGTTGATGTTGCGCGGCATTAGCTTGGCGAGTTGCCGCCGCAGTGCCGGGTGACAGCGTACGCCTCGGGCTTGATGTTGTGCGGCGTCGGCTTGGCGAATTGGCGCCGCAGTCCCGGGTGACAGCGTACGCCTTCGGGCTTGATGTTGCGCGGCATCCGCCTGCCGAATTGGCGCTGCCGTGCCGGGCGACAGGGTACGCCTTCGGCCTGGTGTTGCGCTGCATTGGCAGCCCTTCTAGCAGCCGCCGCTTCCGCCGACTCGGCAGCCCTGCGTGCCTGTTGTTGCTCCCGGCGACGCACTGCAGCAGCCTCACGTTCCGCGGCTGTCAACCTGGCGCGCGGCATTTAGGTTGAGAAGTGGTCGTTGTTGTTTTGTGCCTAAACCTGCAATTTAAAAGAGAACTAAGCGCGAGCTTACCTGGCTATGTGGAGGTCAAAGCCGTGGGTATGCGCAGCAAAGGCCGCCTTGAGGTGTGGAGGGGCTCGTTGTTGTGTGCTACTAAACAATGAAAGATAAGAGAGGTAAGCTCAACTTTACCGGCAATGCGTATTGACAGCACGCGTGGACTTGACGGTTGGAGGCGGCTTCGCATGTGTTTGCCACCTAGACAATGAATGTAAATAAAGAAGAAATAAACGCAGTTTACCTGGCAATGGGAATCGTCGTGGCCGAGCTTTAGCGTTGCCGTGCACCGACCTAAAAATGGAAGACGTAAGCGATGGAGCGAATAGGTTTACCGGAATGGCACTGCTCGTGGATAGACGCAGCAAAGTAAGCCTTGAGGTGCGGAGGCGCTCGTTGTTGTGTCTGCTACTAAACAATGATATTTAAGAGTCGTAAGATCAACTTTACCGGCAATGCGAAATGGCAGGCCGTTCGGTTTGAAGTCGTGCAGCCAATGAGGATTACCTGGAAAAGTAATAGACAGGAGAAGGCCGGAAGTTATGGAAATGAAATATGCAAATAATGTAACGCATAGAGAAAAGCAAATTGATAATAAAAAAGAGTAAATCCAAAAAGAAAAAGATTGAGAAAGAAAGAAACAAAAGAAAGAAAACGCGAAAGCCACGTGAAAATTTTCATTGCTTCGCTCCCTGTGTCCCCACCATGTCACGACGTGTAAAGAAGCTTTGCGTTGCCGCCAAAAATGTATTAGCCGTATTTTAAAATCAATTTTTAAATATGAAACTGAAGTTTTTAAATTCTGATCTTGATCAGTTTGGGGGTTTCTGACGGCGCTTTATCCGAATCCGAAGAGAGCTAAGCTCTAGCTCCTTTCCCCTTCGAGTTGAATTCGGCTTCGGACAGACAGACGGAGACCACAGCAAAATTATTATAGTTGATAGCTTTACAATACAAATGAATCGTTGTGTTCCGTCTTATTGGATGTATTGTTGGGCTTTTCGGGGCCTCTTTCAAGATAAGGGCGTGTCTGTTGCACAATATTGGGAAACCAGCCGGCAGTGTAGGATTTTTCCAGGAAACATTTGGGTTTGAACAACTGAATAATGAAGAACTTTTTTACGACTATCGATGTTATTGCTGCTGTCCGCGAGCTGCAGGTGAATATTAACATTTTTATGACTTGCTATATTTTAGAGCATCGTCGGCATGCGCGTGCACAACATCTATGATATCAATTCAAAAACGTATTTGATCCGTTTCAAGGAGTGAGTTATCAAGGAGATTGATATATTTTTTTATTTAGAAAAGACCGTAAAGCCGCCGTATTATTCGAGTCCGGTATCCGGATTCACTTGACTGACCGTGACTGGCCGAAAAATCAGATGCCGTCCAGTTTCAGGTCCGCCATTTTTACTTTTAAATAACGTTTTGATTTAGCATGAAGCTGAGAAAACACGTCAAAAATTCTCGTCTCGAGGCCGTTCGTCAGGTTTCGTTGATTCTACAAAATGGTAATTGATGGCTTTAGCTCGGCGTCGATCGCGTGGTCGACCTCGAATTCACCGACAAAGAAGGCAGTCTTCACGTGATTATCGAACTCTACGATCAGTAAGCCGGTTTCTATGATGCAAGGTTCAGTTTAGGGGTAACATCCTACTCACCGACGCCCAATACACCATTCTGAACATTTTGCGGCCACGTACGGACAAGGATAAGGATGTGAAGCTGAGCGTGAAGGAGAAATACCCTATCGAGTCGGCGCGACAGGTAAAATTAGCTGAAGATACGTCATTTTTTGGTTTCCAGGACTTCCCCTTTCCTTCCCTCGAAGAAATTGCTGCGAGTTTCGAGAAAGCCAAGAAGGGGGATAATTTGCGACGGCTTCTGACACCTCATGTCCTGTTTGGCGGCTCGCTGATTGATCACGTTTTGGCCGGAGCCGGGTAGTTATACGGGATTTTATACATAATTACTCCCATTACAGCATTGCGGCGAACGCAAAAGTTGATGTGAACGTCAAGAGGGATCCGGAAACAATTTCGAAAATTTACGCAGCGCTCGAGAGCGGAAAGACGGTAATAACCGCTAGGAGTAACTTATTTATATTTTTTAGATCTTGGAACAAATCCAAAATTCAACCCCCACCGGCTTTTTGACGTATACTGAGGAGACGAGGGCTGATGGCACGTCTGTAAAGGCCTACCAGGTGCGCGAAATTATTTTTCTGAATTTATTTTTGTAGGAGTATCAGCCCTACCCATTCGCTCAAACCACGCAAGCGCCCCACCTCGACTTCCCCACGTTTAGCCTGGCCATCGATGAGTTTTATGCGATGATCGAGACGCAGAAGGTGGATCAGAGGTCAGAAACGTAGTACACTTTTTAATTTTCCTATAGAGCTCTGGCAAAGGAAAAGGAAGCCATAAAGAAGTTGAACAACGTGCGAAAAGATCAAGAGACGCGCATTCAGGGCCTTGAGGAGGCCAAGAAACAACAGGAATTGATGGGCGAGCGGATTGTACTTAATGATGTCGGTTTTTTAGCGTATTTTTGTTAATCGTCTTAACATTGGTCGTTGTTACAAGAAAAAACCCCCCAGTTGTTTTTAGAAATTGGTCGAACGTGCGCTGGTCGTTATGCGTACCCTCATTGCCGCCCAAAGCGACTGGGCGGTCATTGAGCAGTGGTGGCAGCAGGCTGTCGATTCGGGTTTCAAAATTAATTTTATAACCGAATCTTTTTTTATAGGAGACGCTACCGCCGGGAGCATCACCAAATTGGATTTGATGAACAACCAATTCGCGATGCGACTTGGCGACCCCTTCGATGAGGAAGCGCCTCCCGTCGAGGTCCGCATCGACATCTCCCTCAACGCCCACCAAAATTCGCGAAAATATTTCGTGGATAAAAAGGTAATTTTTAAAGCCGGATTTTATATAGATAAGTTAATTATTTTTAGGCAGCCGCCGTCAAGCAAAATAAAACGATCCAAGCGTCGGCGATCGCTATCAAGAATGCCCAACAAAAGGCCAACCAAACTTTGGAAATGGTGGGAATACCTAGAGTCTAGAGGAAATACATATTTAGGTCCGAATCCGTTCTGACGTCATGAAGAGCCGGAAACCGTTTTGGTTCGAAAAGTTCGTCTGGTTCATCTCGTCTGAAAATTACATTGTGGTAAGGACGAGTCAGATTTTTCTGTAACTTTGGCTTTAGGTATCGGGTCGTGACGCACAGCAAAACGAGCTGTTGGTAAAGCGGTACTTGCGTCCAGGTGATGTCTACGTTCACGCCGATCTGCGAGGAGCGGCGTCGGTGATTGTGCGGAACAAAAATGGTTGGTTTTTCAGCTGTCTTAGAAAGTGGTCGAGTAATTTGCTCATGCTCCCTTTAAAAGACGATGGAAATTTTTTTCATTTTAATAAAGGCACGTTTCGTGTATTTTACTTTTTAATAAAAAAAATTAGGTTGCACTTAAGCTTTTAAAATTAGACATTTTTCAGCAAAGAACGAGATCCCGCCAAAAACGCTGGTCGAAGCCTCGCAGATGGCTGTCTGTTGCTCCCATGCCTGGGACTCGAAGGTGATCGCCAACGCCTGGTGGGTACACCACGATCAGGTAAAAACTATCTTTTTTTTTTCAATCCAATTTTTTAAGGTGTCTCGAACTGCGCCAACTGGAGAATACCTCCCTTCCGGTTCCTTTATGATCCGCGGAAAGAAGAATTTCATGCCTCAGAGTCAACTGGTGCTCGGTTTTGCACTTTTGTTCAAGGTCGATGAGGACAGTGTTCCGCGTCATCAAGGTGGGGATTTATTTACTTGATTTTTTTCATTTTTTCTAAAGGTGAACGGAAGCCATTTACGAAAGAAGAAGCCGAAGAAGCGGCCCAAAACGAAGAAGCTTCCGCCAATGTGGCTGAAGAGGCGGTGGCTGACGGAAGTGATGATGATGGAGCTGATGAGGAGAAGAAAGAGGATGAAGAGGTCTATATCTATTTATTCTGCTTACTCGCCAAATCTCGCAACAAAAACGGAATTATTTAAATTAAAGACGAGATAATTAAAAAGAGGATTGTAGTTTTTGAAACTTTTTAAAAATTAAAAATACTAGAATTTTTTAGGAATTCCCTGATGTCAGCGTCCCAATTAGCTCGCTGAAAGTGGCAGAAGCCGGCGAGGAATATTCAATTATTGAGGTGATTTCTGCTGTTTATTAAAAAAAATCCCTGTTTTCAGATTGGATCAAAAGTCGGCAGGGCCCCCCAGGTCAAGCCCGAGACGAAAAAGTACCTCGAGGAAAAGGAGAAGCAAGAAGACGCCGCGACAAAGTAGGCGTGGATTGGATAGTTTTTATCCTTTTTTCAGGCAAAAACGCGAGCAGCAGCAGGCCCAACGGCAGCGAAATAAGCAGAAGCTCATCAAGAAGAAGTACGGGGATCAGGACGAGGAGGAGAGGGAGCTGCGCCTGACGATCTTGGCCAGCAGGGGAAAGCAGCCGGAGAAGCCGGTGGAGAAGCCGGAGCAGCCGGTGGTCGAGGTAAGGCTTGTATTTGAAGCTGAATCTTTTTCCAGCGACCCCCCAAACGAGAGCCCAAACCAAAAGCGGAAGCCCAAGCAAATAACGAGGAGGAAGCCGATGACATCGTGACCTTTGATGATGCCGTAGAAGATGGAACTTTGCAATCATTGACCGGAAAGCCGGTCGAGGAGGATACTTTGCTGTTTGCGGTCCCGGTCGTTGCACCGTATCAAACGCTTACTACGTACAAATACAAGGTCGGCGTCGAATTGCGCTTTAGCATATTTATTTTTTTTAGGTGAAGCTGACGCCGGGCACCGGAAAACGAGGAAAAGCGGTGAAGACGGCGCTCGAGTTGTTTATGGTATGTGCTTGCCTTGATTGTCTTTTAAAGGGGATAGAAAGCGTGAGAATTGACCTCTCAGATCGACTGGGTATCGACGCCTAGGCGACACTCAAAAACGAATTCTATAAAATTTTAATTTTTGTCGCTACTTTTTCTGAAAAATATCGAGATCTGGTCGTCGGCTGGGATATATTTTCGCGCTGCTCAGTCCTTTAGATAATTTTTGATTGGTTTAATATAATAATTTTTGTTTTTCAGCGTTCCACCGCCGCTACCCAACGCGAATTGACCCTGATCAAGGCGTTGGTCGGAGATGAAGCTGCCCCAAGAAATGTCCCCGGGAAAGTCAAGGTATAGAAAATTAAAGTTTATTAACGGGACCCGCAAGTCAACAATCGACTGCTTATGGCTTTTGCCGCGCTCGTTACACGAAACGCAACCGACCACCCGTTTTTCATCGCGTAATCCATTAAGCCCTTGCACGATGGTCATGCGTTGCGTGTCGCGGCGTGGAAAATCTAATCCATAGCCAAAATATCCAGATTTTTGCCTTGTCTGTCCCTTTAAAATCAAAATTGCTCTAGGTGTCTGCTCCACAACTCTACAAGTGATCGATCAACTACAACATTTTTTTAATCGATTACTTTTAATTTTATTTTCCCTTTCTTTCTTGTACTGTGATCACATTTCATGGGTATTCTACTCGGTGAATAATAAATTTTTATTACAAGAAAAAACAAATCAACGATCAAGAAAATACAACGGATTTTCTCCCCTATTTCTCGAGGCAAGGAGGTATATAAGGCACATTGGTGTATCACAGACATTAAACTGCCATCACGAAGATTACCCAAATTTTGAAAATTGATTTTTGTGATTAGGACTGGGCGCTTGGTAACCGATATTTCATTTTTAATACCCATATTTAGGTGGACCCGGTTTTTGTGACGGTGGAGAAATACGACTAGGAATGTGTAGCGAAATTAACAAAATTAAAACGGGGCGGAAATATACATAACAAAAAAACTACGGTGTTTTCTGGGCGCTGGCACGCAGCAATTTGCCGACGAGGTCTCCCTGCGGCTCACACGATTTGTCCCACCATTGGGAGAAATCTGGAAAAGAGGATTATTTTTGGGGGTAAATTGTATCAATCTACTGAATTAATTAAACCTAATTTAAAAAGCTTGCTGGGTAAATGTTGCTGTTTCAATTGCACTAACGCGTGCAAAAGTGCAAAAGGCAAGCTGAAGCGAGAATGTACAAAGGAGCGCGGCGTTTTCAATGGCCAACTACGATGCGCTACTGTGCTACTTTTTACACCTTTCGCTTGTCGCATTTTCTTCAGTTTTTTTAAAGTTTATTTTTTTTTTGCGAAATTTGCCCTTACCTGGAATCGAGTGCTTTGGCCTTGGCTGCAGCCACAACAGCCGACAAATCTGGCACATTCCCCAGGGGCGCTCGAGCACGTCGTGCGTCCGCCCGTTCAGGAACACCACCTTGTAGTCGCGGCGCCAGTTGAAGTATTCGCTAGAAAACGGTAGGGTTTTGAAGGGTATCTTGCAGCCAGATCTCCGTAAAAATCTGTTTCTGCAACTTACGTATAGGCGGTCGTGTTTTCCATCAAATAGCGCATGTGTGCCGTCAGCCCGCTGACCGTCTCGAAGTCATCGGCGGCGATGAAAGAGCCGGGTGGGAGGTAGGGCTCAGCGAGGGAGCGCTAAAAGTAGATGTTTTTGGTTTTTGTTTAGTGGTTTCCAGTTTTTTCCGCGGGATTTTTTATAATTTTATTATGATTCTAAGGGTTGTCATTCTATAAAGTTTTATCTCTAGTTTATTGCAATTAAAAAAAATCGTTTTTCTTCGTCAACTAACCTTCAAAACAACCGGTATCAAATCGCGTCCGTAGCCTTGATTCCACGCTTTTTCCGTGATATAATCCTTGCAGATCGAGTTCTCGAACGTAATGTAGAAGTAGTAGCTAGAATATTTTTTCTATATTGTTTTCCATTTAGTAATACCTATTTACATTGTTATTATCTTTTTTTAATGATATTATAGATATTGCCACTTACTCATTATCCAGCATATCTTCACAAGCACCGCCTCGTGGGCAGCTTTTCGTCCCGCAAGCCCCGTAAATGTCTACCTCGAGCGTTTCCTGGAAATCGTGGGTTAGAAAGCTTAATTTTAGCTTATTTATATGATGCATTAAGTGAGGTAATCAGGTTACCTTCATCTTTTCCACAAGTCTCTCCCGTTGGCTGGCGGTCCCGCAGTGGGACACGAACCACGCCGCCGTCTTTGTTTTGCCCTTTACCCGTGTCTCGTTGATGAACTGAAAAGGGTAATCAGTCTAGAACTTTTAAACGTATTTAGATAATCAGTTTATTATTAGAAAATAAAGAAATTTCAGCTCTTTCCCACTTCTGCCCACCAGAGATGATTTTGTAGATAAAAAGTGATTAAAATTCGATCTAATCGATATTTTTTGGTAAAACGTAAAATTCCGCATTTAGAAAAGCGTGCTCTTTTATTTTGTCAAAACATTTCGACGTCGAAATGATTCAAACGCCTAGCAAAAATTCCAAAAACAATTTTTTTTGCTTTTTGGGACGACCTGCAGATGACCCACCGGTGCTTCTTGGTAGCTTTCCGGCGCCAGCTTCACGGTATACCCATACGGTGATGCTCCGGCAGTATCGTGGCGATAGCCGAAGGACATGTTGAAGAAGTCGGACTGTTTGAGTCCAGCTCCAGCATGGGCAGGAGATTCCTAAATTTTTCATATGGATGGGGCCGGTTTATTCCTCAGTTTTTCGTTTTTATTAGACGCGCAAGGGTACAGACCACGTAATTAATGGCCGTAGCGTAGCGTAGCTTTAGTTTTTGATACGACTTGACAAGTCTTTTATGGCCTTAAAGGCATGATTCCTTATTTTTTCTTTTTTTTTCAGGAGACGCGTTACGTTACGTAAGTCCGTAACTTAACGTACAGTTAGTTTTTTTACCTGACTAAAATATATGTAGTACTGATCAGGGTTCCGCTTTACGCTCTGCTCATCGTGCATCAGAATCACGGCGTCGGCCTCTGCTGCCTAAAAAGTGTATATTTGATGTAAAGAGTACTGTAACGTACCCTCCCGCGGTCGTTGGCCACTTTGCAGTTCCACTCCGGGCATCCGCCCATGTTTTCTTGGTTCAAGCCTGAGTGCCAGGTGACGATCAGCTTTGGCGGGGCTGAAAATGGAAAAATTAGCGTAATTATCAAAGCTATTTGATTGTCTAATTTTCTAAGCTTTTTAAAGGGACCTGCAGGGCGCTTCTATGGATTTTATAAGGTTATGAGTTCTTTATTCTCTTCCGTACTATTTCTCTAGCTTCCTCTCTATATATATATATCTCTCTCTCGCCCTCTCTCTCCTCAATCCACGCACCTTTCGGATCAACCTTGGCCACCATACGCTCTTCAAAGCTGATCCCCGGCACAGTCATCACATTCTCAACGACGAATGGCTGGCCGCCAGCGGGTCGGAACTCGAATTTGAAGGAGGAGCCTGAAATTGTACGTTAGTACGTTCTTGAACTTTTATTTTTTGCTGTTATTCCAAAAATTTTTGTTCTTACCTGATCCGGAAGCCTTTCCGGCGCTTGATTCCACTGCCACCAGGATTTCTGATTTTGGCTTTGGCATGACGGGGGGAGCTACTGAAACGATTTTTCGATGAGAGAGAGGGGAGAGAGGGAGAGACAGAGAGAGAGAGAGAGAGAGAGAGAGAGAGAGGGAGAGACAGATAGATAGAAAACTAAAGCTCACCTTCCGCCCGGTCTTTCCGGTCTATCCGGATCGGTTTTGGTCGCTGCTCATTCCGCCGAACCTCGATCCGATCTTTTGCTTCTATAAAAATTCAATTTTCGAATAGAGAGAGAGAGAGAGAGAGAGAGAGAGAGAGAGAGGAAGAGACAGAAACATACGCATCTTTAACGCTTGATTCCACTCCTTCTGCACGTCCCTCTTTTCGGATGGATCGATCACCGGAACGTTCGGAACGTCATTTGGAATATCTCGGAACAGCTGGTGATCAATGTCGACGTGATCGGGCTCTGCATCTGGCAGGTGTTGGCCCTAAAAACGAGTTGGAGCCGTTCAAGAGCACGTAATTTTTGTCTAGAATCCACCCCACCTGCGTTGCCTGCCGCGTCGCGTACGGGGCGTACGCGATGAATGCGTACACGACGAGGCACAACACGAACGGCCCGCGCCACCACCGTGTCATTGCCGCGCGCAGGCCGCCGCGCATCGCCTGGAAAAATTAAATTAATTTTCAAAGGAGCAGGTAAGTCAAATTTGAACGTCAAGGCACAAAAAAATTTTTTTTGGCAAGAAAATTACATAAAATTGCGATTTCTGGAGGTTTTAAGGTTTGGTTAGCAAAAAATGCCAATGAAAACGCTTAGAAATTAATTAGACTTTTTTCAGGTCCTGAACAAGGGCTAAAGGCAAAAAAAAAGACAAAAAACGCAAGCCAAACACTGTCGCTAGGCGATGGTCTCTTGGGGGAGCGTGAAGGATGAAACAACGCCCGCGGGACCACAGATAAAGCCACGCTTTTTGGCCAACGAAACGTGTTACGATATGGAATTCGGGATTAATCGATTACGCCATTTTATTTTACCGGAAATCGTATAAAGCCAATGTTATAAAAATTTCGGGATTAATCAATTACGCAAGGTATTCTTCAAAGAGTTGCGCATAAAAACGGTAATCTTTTAGTTTTTACTGGTTACGATGGGAATTAACCGATTACGGCCGTGAATTAGAAATTTATGAGCATACAAGAAAACGTAAATCTGGAATAGCCGATTACGCAAGTTATTTGAATGAAACAATCAGTTTTAAAATCGTAAAAACCCGGCGAGGATCCTGCTATATATAAAAAAATAGTGTCTGTGTGTGTGTGTGTGTGTGTGTGTGTGTGTGTGTGTGTGTGTGTGTGTGTGTGTGTGTGTGTGTGTGTGTGTGTGTGTGTGTGTGTGTGTGTGTGTGTGTGTGTGTGTGTGTGTGTGTGTGTGTGTGTGTGTGTGTGTGTGTGTGTGTGTGTGTGTGTGTGTGTGTGCCACTTTGCATGCAACTTCCGTCAGGTTGTTCCAGTCGTATCTCAAGAAGAAGAGTCGTTAAGGGCATGTTTGATACGTCATTAGGTGCATAATGTCCAGGAGATGACTGCACACAAATCAGATTTATGAAAATCGTCTATTTTTGACATTAAATTTTAGTTTTTGTTGAAAAATCCGACGCCCTCTTTGTTAGGAAGCAATTAGAAAAACCGAAATGGGAGGCCTAAAAAGTAGCAGAGGGCAGTTTTATTTTTTTTCGGGGGTCGTGCCAAATTAAAGGTAAATTTCTTTGGGGTTAGGGCCAGGGTGAAAGCCCCAAGGCTTTTTTTAAAAAAACCCTGGCTTCCTGTAGTCCTAACCCCTGAAAATTTAAAATCGTAAAAATAATAAAAGCTATCAAATTAAAGCAAGGAAAAGAACGAGAAATTTCGGTATTAACCTATTAGGCCATTATATCGAAAAATTTGGCCGATATCTAAAAGCTAAATTTTTTTTAGAAGAGTGGTATGGATATTTGGATGCGTAATGAAAGTACAGTTTTTGTTCTACTAATAAAAAATCCCGACCCACCCCCACTTTTAAGGGGTCCCGAAGAATTCCCTTGGGCCGGCAAGAGAGGCGTAAATAGACGTCTTTCGTAGTCCTGATCAACCTTGAAATTCTCAAATTAATTTCACAAAAGATTTTTTAAGTTCCTCGAGGGCTTCAAATCAATTTAAATTGACTAAAATTCGCTGTAGTGTAAAGTTTTGTAGACGTCAAAGGAAAATTATTTACCCCCCCCCAAACCGAAGGGGTCTCAAAGTTTGGGTTTTTTCTTATTTTGGGGGTTTTGCAAGTCATTGATAGAGGGCGAAAATATGCTAAGAGTTTTAAATTTTAGCCAAAATAAAAAAAATTTTTAACAAAAAATTGGCTGGGCGGGGGGGGAAAAACCGTAGCCACGTCAAAATTGGACATGGATCAGGGGGTGGAAATGGTTTCACGGTCCCCTGTGCGGTTTAATCAACCCGTTTAGGCTTCATTTGGGGGGGAAGGGGGAGAAAGAGGGGGGCCCCGAAACTTT